>JAWDJD010000001.1:492537862-493105362 GCA_035047305.1 Bradypodion pumilum
AATTAATACCATACTAACTATAACGTCTGCAAATGCAGACAGCGCTGGCTCTTTGGCCATGAATCAGAAATGAGCACTAAACCCTAGAGTTGGATATGACTGGCTTTTGAGCAAGGGTGACCTTTTAACTATTAGGGAAATGAAATGAAATGAACAGCCTGGGCAACTTTAACAAAGTCCAGCATGATTTTTCAGCTTGGCTGGAAGATTAGCTAAACAGAAAAACAGGAGAAAAGTTTGGATAGTCACATTTAATGAGCAACTAGTTACAGTCTTAGCTTCCAAGGTCCAAAAAGAAGCTGGTTAGAGAAGAGTAACAGCTCCAAAGTAGGGGACTGCAATGGCTTAGTGGTTAAGATGCTGAACTTGATGACTGGAAGGTCGACAGGTCAGCAGTTTGAGACCTGAGTGTTGCATGATGGAGCTCTATCCCAGCTCCTGCCAACCTAGCAGTTCAAAAGCAAGAAATTGCAAGTTGATGAATAGGTACTACTTCTGTTGGAAGGTAAACAGTGTTCTTTGCACTCCGGTGTCTATTCATGCCTGCCACATGTCCATGGAAGCATCTCAGATGCAGTCAGCACTGGCTCAAATAATAGCACTGAACCCTAGAGTAGGATACAACTGGCTTTCGAGCAAGGATGACCTTTACCTTTATCTAAGAGTTCATTAAAGCAAATTCTTACTTTCAAAGTATCCCAAAGCAGCTAAAATAGATACTTTTACTCCAACCCTCTTCCCCCTACAAAACTGCTTGGTATAAGCTATTTGCCTGAGGTTAAAAAAACAGTGTCCTTCAATCTGTCTCATGGTTTCCTGTGACAGAATATTCTGTGACAGTAGCATGAGGCATGATATTTAAAACATATGGTATTCTTCTTCCCACATTTAGTGAGGCCTCAACCCTATAACTATAAAACATTTTATATAACTATAAAAAGTTACAGTTACACCACAAAAAGAGGAAAGCTATTTCTTTGTTATGTTAGACACCTAATGAGTGTCATTTTGCCTTTACGATTGGGAGGGTACATGTGTATGTGTGTGTAAAAATGTATAATCTTGCATTTTCTTGTCATTTATTTATTCCATTTAGATCCTGCCCATCTGGGATATTCTCCCATTCTAGGCTGCAATGATTAATATTTTTATTAAGACAATATAACATTAAACATAATACAGAAAACCAACAAAAAGTTAAAGCAAACAGAATAAATTATGGACAAAAAAATAAACAATAACAATACCACAAAAACATCACCCGTTGGGGAAGGTAAAATATCACATTAATTAAACCTATTGTTCAACAAGAATTTGGAAAGATCTCTTTTAAAGTCTCTTTTAAGAAAAATGATGTCAGTTGTTTTAAAATATAGACAAAGATGGAGTCTGGCACAGCTCAACAGGTAGAGAATTCCAAAGTGTTGATGTCACCACTGAGAAGGTTCTTCTTCAAGTCGGAGCCTTCCTTACTAATCTCAGGGTCGGCAACTGAAACTGTACTATCTGTAAGGAAT
Organism: Bradypodion pumilum; assembly: GCA_035047305.1. Taxonomy (NCBI): domain Eukaryota; kingdom Metazoa; phylum Chordata; class Lepidosauria; order Squamata; family Chamaeleonidae; genus Bradypodion; species Bradypodion pumilum. Next base: position 492,539,380 of record JAWDJD010000001.1, read on the forward strand.
GGGTGACACAGAATCATTTTAGCTAGATAGGTTGATGTAACTTAAATGGTAAGTTACATCAATGTGTGCCTCATTGCGCACCCATTCACGTAACTGAAGTGTGATGAGAGATACAAGCAGAAGCTTGTTAACTAGCAGTTATTCACTTTTGCATTTTGTGTCTCTGCATTTATACCACAGTAATTAACCACTGTTTAATGTATATTTGGAGAGTTTTTCAGAAGCACTATTGGATTTAAACATTGGCATTAAAAGTAATGGGAAATACATGAATAAAATCCGATATGCTGACAAAACAGTGTTGTTGGCCACAAACTTTGCAGATCTCCAGTTGATGCTGGATCGAGTTGGAGCTTCAAGCACAAAATATGGTTTCGATCTCAACACCAAGAAGACTAAATATCTGGTTATAAGACGAACACCAACTCATGGCAAGCTAATGGCAGGAACACAAGAAATCGAAAGAGTGGATAAAATAGTCTATTTGGGGAGTATGCTAAATGAAAATTTGGATCCCGAGACAGAGATTAGACATAATTAACCAATAGGATTATGGCTATTTTGAGTATTTTGTGTGTGTGTGTGGGGGGGGGGAGACTTTCCAGATACTTCTGTCCCTTACCTTCCAAATTCTACTATGGCACTGGCTTAAGAACCTAAGAAGATAGGTGTTTTATGATACTAGAGGTCAACTAGAGGCCCTGGTGGAGCAGTGGTTAAATTTCTGTACTGTAGCCAAAATGACTAATTTTCGAGTTCAATCCTAACCAGGGATCAAGGTTGACTCAGCCTTCCATCCTTCTGAGGTCAGTAAAATGAGTACCCAGAATGTTTATGGTAAAATCCGAATTACCTTGTGTTGGTGTGTAGCAGAGCAACTGGAGGGAGACTCAGCAGAAGGTGTGGGCACTTTGATCAACGCAGCAACCAAAGCTTGTTTTGTGCAAGAGTTTCTTTACCTATGGTGCAAAACAGAAGGCTTCAAATATTTACATCAACAAATATTACAGTAACTCAAGTAAGTTAACTTCTCTTTTGGTGACACACATACAGTTCACTGTGGCAAACACAAATAACACAGTCTGTAACTTACAAGTTACTTGGCTCAGCAAAGCAGCTGTCCTTGGCTGAGCAATTGGTTCTGCTTACAATGCAAGTTGTAAAGTCTTTTTGTATGGTGATGAAGCAATTAGTCAGCATACACAAGCAGAAACAGTTCCAGAGACTTTCAGCAAATAAAGTAGTTAGTATTACTCTTTCCTTGGCAAGACGATCCTCAGTGAGTCTGCAGTTTCTTCTTCCAGAATGTAGCGACCAGTAGAAGTCCTTGGCACACAAGCAGTATCTTGTGCATGGATTCCATAGAACACAAAGGCAGCATTTGGAGCATAGACCCCAGTGAGCACCAAGGCTCTGGTGAGCACATAGGCTCTGGTGAGCACATAGGTTCTGGTGAGCAGATAGGCTGAGGATGTGTGAACAAGTGCCTTGATTTATACACAGGTCACACAGGTCTTGCGATTATACAGTCAGTCAGTAATACCTGTGTTGTTATAGCCACAAACCTCTTAAAGTGATACAACAGTATTACAGTGGTGTATAATATCCCATACAACTAGTTAGGCGAATACTTATTACCCTAACACCTTGTGAGTCACCCAGAGAGTGCACTAAGCACTATGGGGCATTATATAAGTGTAATTGCTATTGCTATCAACATAGGCTAGCTCAGTGGTACAGCATATGTTTTGTAGCAGAGGAGCCACATTCAAAACCGGCATGTCAGAGTTTAAAGGACCAGAGTAGACAATATTGCATGGTTCCTATTCCTATTTAATGTGAGGATATCATGAACCAATGTTTTATAACTAGCATTGCCATTATAAATTTTTCCAAACATGAAATAAAATATTTTGATTATTATGACTATATTCAATTATTCCAAAAAAAAAACCTAGTTTATGAAAGTGGAATATTGCTTTATGATTCAAAACACCAGGAGATGCCTGAATGCTGACAACACATATGGCAGCAATCATGATGGTTTACATCAGGGGTTCCCAACCTACGGTTCGTGGGCCAGACCCAGCCAGCAACAGCATTACATCTGGCCCATCGCTGCCTCTGCCACACTTGGAAGTATAAGTGGGCACATTTACACCAGCTGCAAAAAACACCCATGCATGTGCAAACATGCCCGTGGCTGTCGTAAACATGGAAGTGGGCACATTTAACACAGTCATAAATGCACCCACTTCCGCTTCTGGGGGAGTGATCTGGCCCGCTCAGCTGTCCTGCAGCATATAAAGGTTGGCCACCTCTGGTTTACATGATCCCCTCTTGTGTTTTCAACAGTTCACAAACAGACACAAAGAAAAAGAAAAATTTCAGAACCTGACTCCTTTTTCACTGGTTAACCGCATTTCATCCAAAGAAAAAGCAATTGCCATCACTGTTGTATTTTTTTTATATAAAAAAATATCTGGGCATTTATTACTTGAGACACAAAGCAATCTGATTATCAATATCCATTACAGAACCTTTTTGTCTATGTGGCCATCTAAGGAAATTCTATAAAACAGGCATGATGGTGGAAGAGGAGGATGAAAAGTAAAATATTTCTTGGCATTTCACATTTCATACCATTTATGCACATATATAGTTTTCTCCATCATATCGTTCATTGAATTGTTTTATTTCCATTTTTACGTTGATCTTTTTATACCTCCCTTCCTGTGTTTATTGGGGTTTATTTTGTTTCTTCTATTTTTCTCAACATCTTTGGGAGAGATATGAAAACATAACCTCTTCACCCTTTCTGGCAGGTAGCTCAACAGCAGCAGCAGAAGCTAATCATTTGTTGACAAGATGTAAATAGCACTCAGTTTGAAGAATGAGAGAGAAAATGTATGGTGGGGCTTTCTTTTCTGCATCTCTGCTGAAGATGGAAGTAGGATAATGAACCACCATCTTCACCATTCTGTTTGTTAGCATTGGAAGAACATAATGATTTAGCTAATCAGTGACCTTGGCCATGTGGAAGAAATCTTTTTTATAACTGCCATATTCGAAGATTTCCTTACGTGACTCTACCCATAAGGAACCATGCAGTACAACCTGAGACAGCGGGGTTTGGTGACAGACAAATAAATGCATCTCCTTCAGGCATGTAGGACAGAGTGGTTACCCAATTTTTAGGTGTTACATAGTGGGTGTGACAAGGCGTTGAAATGTGCTTTTTCAAAAGAAAAGCACTCAGTAAAAGCTTAGCACCTTTGAGACTGCACTGGTTGTGTGAAAGTTGCAAAGTCAACAGCTGATTTTGACATTTTCCATCTGTGCATGTGGAATGTGTGTCATGAATCCATTTTAAGAGACACACTGAAGAGGATTACAACAAGATGCCATATGTCATGGCCTTTGCATTCTCTTTTTTAAAAAAAAAAACATCAACACACCGCGTGGTTTGCTCTGATGAGCGATGGTCCTCCAGAGTGTCAAGTAGAGAAAGATCTAGTCATTATAGATGAAGACCTTGTATGTGCAAATCATGTTTTCCACATTTTAGCTGTGGCCTCAAACCATGGAAAGAATTTCAGGTATTTCCTATTACAAAGGAATGATGAAAGATTGAACCTTTTGAAACCACATCAGTTAAAGATTCTGAAGCCCTGTCATCTTTTGCATCTAGCAATTACCTCAATTTAAAGCAGCTCAGCTATTATATCGGGAATCACAAGAAGACTGCATCATGACCTAAAGCAGGCAGCCACTAACACCAGCATCAGTTTGCTTTCTGGTGATGGCTTTGCTTTTAAAATTGAGGGATTAGGCAGATGCAACAACCAACCAGAGTCTTGTGCGTACAACTTGGAAATAGTTATTTTATGGGCTAGATTTCCCATGGCCTTGGTGCGTGTGCCTCACAAAATAATTGTGTTGTTATACAGCAGTGATGGTGAACCTTTTAGAGACCAAGTGCCCAAACTGCAACCCAAAACCCGCTTATTTATCGTAAAGTGCCAACACATTAACAGGGAAGGAAGGAAACGCTTCCATTGGGGTGCTGGGCACAGGGGCAGGGCGAACTCTGTGCTGGGGGAGAGAGGAAGTGCCCCCATTTGGCTGCAGGGCAGAGGGGTGGGTCTAAGTCTGTGCTGGGGTGCCTGCATGGGAGCCCACAGAGAGGGCTCCAAGTGCCATCTCTGGCACGCATGCCATAGGTTCACGACCACTGTCATAGAGGCAATTTCAGTTGGTGCATCTTTTCTCACACCAGCATAGTAAGCAGCACTTGGTGAAATTCCCTCTTTGATGCAACAGTTAAGATGGTGATTAGTCTGCTGTACTCTTTCTCTTCAGTTCATCCTACCAAAATATTAAACATATGTAGAAATTAATTTAGATTAGAATTAAATGGGACTACAATTAAGATGAAGGGAGCAATTTTGGACCAAAGCTGATTATTCTCTGGTGTTCCAAAGCAAATAGTCCAAATAAGCGATTCTTGGATCAGGAGGAAAGGTACATTAACGATTAGGCTCAGAGTAAAGCCAGTACTTTAATAGTGTATGAAATGCTAGCTCTAAATGGTCTCCATCTTAAAGAAGGCAATAACAAAGCAACCCTGTATTCCCTCTAACTCAGTTGTTCTACATACTGGTGATTAATATTATGACCAACTATAAAGGGTCAATGCATTTGGCAGAAAGCCAGTGTGATACAGTGAATAGAGTTTGGACTAGGATTTAGGAGAACTGAGTTCAATTCCCCAATACATCACCGGGGGTTGGAGGAGCCGTGGCAAAACACTCCTTAAATATCTCACATCATTTGAAAAACTTACTAGGGTGATTGTAAGTCAGTTACAGCTTCATGGCACTTAGCGTAATATAATACATATTCCACATGAATGCCAAACATAGAGTAAGAATGAAAAAAGTGACTTAAACCATAGGTCCGCAAACTATGGCCTGTGGGCCAGCCCCGGCCCCCGATGCCATTGCATCCAACCTGTGGCAATGACCCCGGAAGCAGAAGCAGACACATTTATGACAGCTGTAAATATGTCCACGCATGCACAAATGCACCTACCATGGTTTATGGCAGCATTTGTGGCAAGGGGAATCCTGTCTGAAGAGGAGTTGTCCAGCCCGTGGCACGAAATGTTTGAGAACTCCTGAATTAGACACTTTAGATGCAGTGGTGAAAAATACATTACAGGGAAGGATAACTGGACTATGGATGATGATGATGATGATGATGATGATGATGATGATGATGATGATGATGATGATGATGATGATGATGTGCTGTCAAGTCAATTCTGATTCATCTTCAACTTTTTCAGGGTTTTCTACATAGAGAGAACTCAACAATGGCTTCTTTTGGTGGCATCCTCTTACTGTGCAGCTTAGCCAGAGAGAGCCATACAAATTGTCTCTTGGGATGTGCAGTGTTGAACATAACTCCTAATCTCTGGCTTTGCTACAGGACAGCCCAGTGGTTTAGGTATCTGGCTGCACAGCCAGAACTTGGCAATTTGACTCTGCACTGTGTCTCCAGAGAGGAAAGACAGCCTATGTGGCCATGGACAGGCTGTACAATACAGTAAAACCTCACACAAAGAGCACCTTGCTTAGAGACTAACTCGCTTAAAGAGCAGAATTTTCTCTGAATGGTTGCCTCGCTTAACAACTAAATCGGGGTTTGCAATTCCCCACGCCAGAAGTCACAATTGATCACTTACAATGGTGTTTCGCTTAAAGAGCAAACTCGCTTAAAGAGCAATCTTGTGGAATGCATTATGCTCTTTAAGCGAGGTACCAATGTACCAGGGCCCTCCAAGAAGACAGGAATGGTAAACCATTTCTGTGTATTCTCTATCATGAAAACCCTGAAAAATATTGCCGTAGGTCATAATCTACTTGATGGAATGCAATTATTATCACTTGAGTTTTAGATATTTGAAAAAAATCAATAAATCATAAAGGTAAAGGTCTCCCTGCTCAAATGCCAGTCATGTCTGACCATACCTGTCAACCATGGCTCCGACCAATCCAGGACCTGCGCAGAATGGTTCTGCACAGGTCGCCTTCTACGCATGCATAGAAGGGTTCTACGCAAGCGTAAAACCCTTCTACGCATGCGTAGATGGTGACCTGCGCAGAAGGGCTGTGCAGTACCTCCTTTCCCCCGCTACCAAATTCCGGGGTTTCAGCAGCGCGGGGCAGGAAATGGCGCAAATCGGCGCCGAAAACCAGGAAATCCCGGCCAATCTGGGAAGGTTGACAGGTATGTGTCTGACTATGTGGGACAGTGCTCAAATCTGTTTACAGCCACAGAGCCAGTGCTGACTGAATCTGCAGACATTACTGTGGTCATTTGGCAGGCATGACTAGATGGAACACTGTTACCTTTCCCACTGAACCAGTGTTATGTATGTTAACTGTGTTTTCTGACAGGAGCAGAATGTATCTTTTCTAATGTATCTATTCTTATGCAAATAAGTGGATTGAAAATGTGCACACTCTGTTAGCCAATGGGCTTGTTGTATTATTGTTACTGTTACTGTTTATAGCGTATATAAGTCAGAGTTTTGCCCCATCCAGACTGTGTTCAAACCCCACTAATAAAGAGCTGAATTTCACTACTTCACTCGTCTGCTTCTTCATTCCCTGAACTCGAAAACCAGTACCTATTTATCTGCTTGCAATTTCTTGCTTTCAAACTGCTACGTTAGCAGGAGTCAATCAAGCATACACAGCCACTATACATAGTTTTAGATAAGTACCCTCATAGTACTATTACCAATGGGGAGAAAAAGGAAGCAAAGAAGAAGAAAACCCTCATAGTACCTTTTCTTTGCAGTTGGAGTTGCTTCAGCAGATTTTAGGTATCATTAAAGAGTAGCAAACTGTTATTTATTTTATTGGTATGTACTACATTCTTATTACTATGAGTAAGGAAATATGTTTCTTGGATTTTTCTACCTCATGTGGCAAAATGACACATTGGCTTTAGGTGTGTTATATTAATACAGCAGCAAAGGCAGCATATCATCTAGCCTTGGCCCTGTTCTCATGAGAAATCCATGAGGATCTACAGAGCCAGGTTGGTGGGCAAATTGCTTCTTTATCATAATCTATTATTGATTTTACCTAATGAATGGAAGTGTGCATTTTGGAAGGGAATTTAATGCTTTAAAATTCATTCAATATGTTCTCAATGGGTATATATAAAACACAAAGACTTTGAAGGTTCTACAATGAGCATTTTTATCAAAATCAAGGAAGCTTTAAAGTGCCGTAATTGTTCAAAGACAGCTGCTAAGCAACCTCTGAAATGGAATAAAGGGGAAACCCATCTGCCCTGACCTGTAATACAGAGGAACTTGTGTGAACCATTTTGTTATTTAATATGGTGGGGAACCCACCTGTGCTAAGTTTCAAGAGCCCCACTAATTGTCCTGAGGGGTCCAATTGCTGGGGGATGCCTTGTTTTTCCTGGTCAACCTGAACACTGAAGAGTTATATTGTAGAGAAGAAAATGCATGTGTAAGATTCCTCAAGCAGTCTGGTGTGTAAGTACACGAGAAAGGTGCAACTAAACAATGAAGAACCAGGCGAGTTGGTTTGACAGAAGCATACATTTAGCTTCCAGTTTATAAGTAGTTTATACATTTACAAAGCATTTTTAAATAGAGTAAATATGTGAACCAAATCAACACATTCTGTGTTTCTAACACTGAATCACTTTTTAAAGTTATTTAAATAATATGGAAATATAATAAATACAAATACATATGCTTTTTGCATTTCATCGTATAATTTATGACACTGTAAAGGAACATCTATAAGCACACAGGTTATGTTTTACTTATAGAAGGGCTTATAGACAATTCCAAACATCTACAGTTTAATTGATCCCAAGACAGCAGAATGTGGAAAGAAGCATGTCTGTGGATGGCTCCTGGATTGGACAAGCAGGATACTCACTCCAAAATTGGAGGGGTGATCTTCATGCCCCAACCACAAGCTATCACTTCTAATGTCAGGCAGTTTGTCAAGTCTCAGGGCACTGACTGAAGTCCTTGTTATCCATTGGAGCATCTCTTCAACAAAACAGCTGCCCTCATCACTCATGAATTTCAAACTGAGCACCTCTATGTGCCAACACCAAGAATGACAAGAAAGACCATAACAAGGAAGAGGGCCTTCTCAGTGGTGGCTTCCCCTCTCTTGAACTCTTTACCATCAGAGCTGCCAAGTCTCATCTCTGCCTTTAGAAAGGCTTTCCATGTTATATTCCCCAAAGCAACTTAATAATTACTTTTTGGGTTGAATATAGTTAGCTCAGTTTTGCATATGTTGCCTTTCAAGTGTCTGCTTCTTTTTACAGCAGTAGATGATGCCCCATGAGGCAGGAAGAATGGTGTGGGTCTGAGGAAAAATGCCTTGAGGGTGATAATAGTAAACAAGGAGTTTGCAGGGTCATATCAAAAGAGCTTAGGGGCTGCAGGATGGTAACCGCTACACCAGGGGTTCACAACCTATGGACCCAGCCTGTGGCACCATTTCATGTGGCCCACCACACTCACTCCCGCTGCCGCCATCGCTAGAAGTGGTGGAAGAAGTGAAAACAGCTGAAAATGTGCCACCCTCACTGCCACCACTGCCATAAGTGTTGGAAGCAGCGAAAACAGCTGTAAACACACAGTAAATTCATCCGTGGCTGTCATAAATGTGTTTATGACAGCCACTGATGCATTTTAAGGTAGTGTTTATGGCAAGAACCATGTGTCCAGCCTGCTCAGCTGTCTAAGGGGGCATGGTCCAGTCAACAGCTGGAAAAGGTTGTGAACCCCTGCCCAGCCCTACACTAAGGGAACTTGGTTATCAATACATATATAAGAAGAGAATACTTTCCCAGAAACCTGAGCAGCATGTGACTTTAAAAAAAATGAAGGAAAACTTTAAACAAATCTGAGTTGAAAGCTATATTTAAAGCAATGTGATTTATAAATCCAAACAGGTGGCCCTTCTGGTTACTGCCTTTCTTTTCCATCTCTGTGACAGAGATGCTGTTATATTAATCACAGACTAATTTCTGTTACTCTGGCTGCTGTAACCTACACTAACATAGAATTCAAACTGAAAAGAGACCCAAGGTTAATTTTCCAGGATTTGTAATTAATTCTTCCAGATTCACAGATGCTTCATTTAATTGTTACAGGCCTACTGGGACCCATTAGGTTCTATTTTGTAATTTAGAATTTATCTTCAGGTCATATACCTATAGCTCTACTCACATCTTGTAATGAACATGGGGGAGGGAGCAGAATGATGGCACTGGGTCCCACTAGATGTATGGATTTATTATAACCCCTGTAGAAATGACACCATCCTCATTTCATATTAGTCTCCATGATGAGGTCAAGATCTTCACCTTTGAAGGTCATGCAGTGGGAACCCTCTACATATAGTTGCATGTAGCTCAGGCAGAATTTGAGAAATTTACTTTCTGCTGATTACATTTTCCAGAACCCCCTAAGCAGCACAGACAGAATATATGATGGCTAAAAGAATCTGGGATTTATAGTCCAAGGCCAATATTCTATCACGTTTGTGCTGTATGAAAAGTCCCACCACCATAGTAACATATGATTATGCTGCTTGATCAACAACTCCTGTTGCTCAAGCAAGTATTTTCATGAAACAAAGCCCACCCTCTGCTTGCCAGTGCTAATGTCTGTGCAAGCACTACAATCCGATATTACTGCCATGGAAGGATTTTCCATTCAGTGGAAACTCAATACCACGCAGGCCCAAATAGGTGACTTTCTCTGCTTCTCAGATTTAATGTTTCCTGCTAGAATCCCAAAACAAATGCACCTAATCATTGGAGCATCTGAATGGGATTATTCTGATTTTCTTTGAGAAATAAAACTCGCATTATCTTTACCTATAAAATGGTGAATGGGCCGTGCCTGTCTGGCATATGTGGCCACACCCAGCCCAACCATCCTGTACCAATCCGGCCACACTTACCCTAAGACCCTGCGAGCATCGCCACAAGGGCCCGGAAGCCGAGAGTGGGGCCAATGCCCCACAAACCCGAACAAAAAGCTATGCTTCCCAGCATCCTCTACACTGCACCACACGTCAGCCAATCAGGCTGAAGGACACGAGCACAGAGGAGGCGGGGCAAGTGGCGCGTGCTTTAAAAATGGCTGACAGATCAGGGAGACAAAGGCCAAGAATGGCGCTCCATTCTCAACCTTTGTCTCCCAGAGGTAAGCAATCACCTTCCATGGAGGGCGGCGGCCGAAAGCTTTGCCCCCACCCCCACCCACCAAGGAAAATGAACCACTTCCCTCCGGGAGATGAAGGCTGAGAATGGCAGTCCATTCTCGGCCTTCATCTCCCGGAGAAAAGCCTTCACCTTCCATGGAGGGTGGAGGCCACAAGCTTCGGCACCCGCACTCCGTGGAAGATGATGAATTCCCTCTGGCAGATGAAGGCCAAGAACGGCACTCCATTGTCGGCCTTCGTCTCCCGGAGGGAAACCATTGCCTTCCATGGAGGGCAGAGGCCGAAAGCTTCAGCATCACCACCACCCCTGAGGAAAACGAACTGCTTCCCTCCGGGAGATGAAGGCCGAGAACGGTGCTCTGTTCTCGGCCTTCATCTCCCAGAGGAAAACCATCGCCTTCCATGGAGGGCAGAGGGCTAAAGCCTTTGATTGTGTGGGTTACAACAAATTCTAGCAAGTCCTTAAAGAGATGGGAGTACCAGACCACCTCATCTGTCTTTTGAGGAATTTATTTATTTAATTATATTAGATTTACATCACACTAATCTGGGATATTTTCCTACTCTGGGCAGCATACAGCAAAAATTTAAAATGTTGAGTTTCCTATATGCCATAAGAACATAAGAACATAAGAACAGCCTTGCTGGAACAGGCCACAGCCCATCCAGTCCAGCATTCTGTCTCACACAGTGGCTCACCATTTCCTTCAGGGTATTCCCAAGGAGATGCCTTCACCTGCTTAGGATTCCCTGGAAATGGCATTGAGAGATATCCTGCCTATCTCTCCAACCCGGAGGTTGTCCTTAGGTAGCCATAATTATAGCCATTGATAGCCTTGTCCTCCATGAACTTGTCTAATCCTTTCTTAAAGCTGTCAAGACTGACAGCTGTCACCACTTCTTCTGGCAGGGAGTTCCATAGACCAGTAATCCTCTGGGTGAAAAAGTACTTTCTCTTATTTGTTTGAGAACTAGTACCCAAAAGTTTCATGGAGTGTCCCCTAGTTCTAGTGTTGTGCGATAGGGAAAACAGTTTTTCCTTATCCACTTTGTCCACACCGTGCATGATTTTATAAACTTCAATCAGGTCACCTCTTAGACGCCGTCGTTCAAGAGTGAAAAGGCCCAACCGTTGCAGCCTCAGATGGTAAGGAAGGTGTTCCAGTCCCCTAATCATTCTGGTTGCCCTCCTCTGTACTTTCTCCAACTCCATAATATCCTTCTGGAGGTATGGCGACCAGAACTGTATGCAGTATTCTAGATGGGGCCTCACCATAGATTTATAAAGAGGCAAAATGACACTTGCTGACTTATTTTCTATACCCTTCCTAATGATCCCTAACATTGAGTTTGCTTTTTTCACTGCTGAGGCACACTGGGTTGACACCTTCATTGAGCTGTCCACCAGGACACCAAGGTCCCTTTCCTGGTTTGTCGCAGAGAGTTCAGACCCCATCAGTTTATAAATGTAATTGGGGTTTTTTGCCCCAACATGCATCACTCTGCACTTACTGATGTTGAAGCTCATTTGCCACTGTTTTGCCCACTCCCCCAGTGTCAAGAGATCCCTCTGGAGCTCTTCACAATCTCTCACAGTTTTCACTACCCTGTATAATTTAGTATCGTCAGCAAATTTGGCTACCTTGCTTTTTACTCCTACCTCTAGATCATTTATGAAGAGGTTGAAAAGCAGGGGTCCCAGTACTGAACTAATGGACTAACTGATTGGTTTAGAATAGGAAAAGAAGTATGACAAGATTGTATATTGTCACACTGTTTAGTTAATTTATATGCAGAGTACATCATGCATAATGAAGAGCTAGATGAATCACAAGCTGGGATTAAAATTGCCAGGGGAAATATCAACAAGCTCAGGTTTGCAGATGACACTACCCTAATAGAAGAAAGTGAAGCTCTAAAGAGCGTCTTGCTGAGGGTGAAAGAAGAGAGTAGAAAAGCTGGCTTGGAACTCAACATTAATTGGGGGTGGGGGTGGGGGTGGGGGGAGAGACTAAGATCATGGCATCTGAAAACCATCACACCCTGGCAAATAGAAGAGGAAGAAATGAAGCAGAGACACACTTTACTTTCTTATGATCCAAGATCACTGCAGATGGCGATTGCAACCATGAAATAAAAAGATGCTTAGTACTCCTTAGGAGGCAAGCTATGGCAAACCTAGACAGCATAAGGAAAAAGTAGAGATATCGCCCTGCCATCAAAAGTCTGCATAGTTAAAGAGATGGTCTTACCAGTGGTAATATATATCTGTGAGAGCTCGGCCATAAGGAAGGCTGAGCACAGAGGTACTGGAGAAGAGGTACTGGAGAAGAGGTACTGTGGTACTGGAGAAGACTTTTAAGAGCCCCCTGGACTACAAGGAGAACAAATCAGTCAGTTTTAATGGAAATCAACCCTTACTGCTCGTTTGAAGGACAGATAGCAAAGCTGAAGCTCAAATATTTTGGCCACCAAATGAGAAGAGAGGACTCACTGGAGAAGGCCCTGATGTTAGGAAAGATGGAAAGCAAAAGGAGAAGGAGCAACAGAGGATGAGATGGTTAGACAGTATCGTTGACACAGTGTGCGTGGATCTGAGCAGACACTGGAGGATGTGGATGACAGATGAATCTGGCCTGCTGTAGTCCATGGGGTTGCAAAGGGTCTGACTCGACTGTATAACTGAACAACAACATAGGTTTAGTGTATGGGACCAAAGACAACAGAACAGCCGAAGGGTTGGCTTAACACAGGTTTATTGCATGATGATCCGGTGGAGCATGAGGTAATGGCGGTGATACATCTCAATATATACAGTAGCCCTATACATTTGAATCTTGTAGCACGGTAGCTCATTGGCTGCTACCGGCGTGGCCTCGCCCAGGCATGCCTCTTTTCCTGCTGCTGAATGCAGATCTTTCTTCTGCTGCTGAATGCGGGGAAGGTTTTTCCCGCGGCTGTCCGTGATTGAGCAATGTGAACCATGTGAGACTGAACGCTCGCAGCTGCCCTCTATGGGCTGTCTGCTCGCGTTCCTTTACAGCTGAGATACCTTGTATTTGGAGTGGTTACATTCTTGCCTTTACAGTACAATGAATATGCAATCATACATACATACATAACAATAGGTGTAATTGCTATTGTTGATATTCTACTTTTCCATATTGATTGAACCTCTGTGCTTGCATACACTCCAAAGACCAGGAATATTCTGATAGCCAGACCCAACATCTAGCATAAGTGTCTATAAACTACTATGCCACTTCATTTTTCCTGTTATTAAGTTCTTATATATGAAAAGAGAATATGAAAAGGGTCAAGATGGTGCTATTTTTACAATAGGACTCAAAAGAATTGCACTTCATCTTCACTACTAAATTATATATTTTTTCCAAGTTTGTGATTGTATTAGGATACCCCTCCCTTAAATCACTTCCATGCTGGCTCTGAGTGCACAATATCTATTGAAATATTTTTACAGATATGTCCACATATTGGTAAACATCATTCAAATAAGAGAGGATTGTAATGTCATCTTACAGCATATAATGATAACCTTTTCCACTCTACACAAGACTTGGATGACTCAGAAAATAACAAGGACAATTCTGTATAAAAATATTGCCAGAAAAGAGAGAGAAAGCGAGCAAGAGGATCATTCTGTGTAATCTTGTTCTTCTGAAGAAATTCCACGATGTACAGCTATTTATGTAGTATATGTATATACACACCACCCAACCATACCTGTCAACCCGCGGCTCTGGAAAAACAGGACCTGCGCAGATGGCTTGTGTGCAGGTCGCTTTCCACGCATGCGTGGAAGTGCTACGCCGCTTGCGCAGCCCCTACGCAAGTGGCGTAGCGCTTCTGCGCATGCTTCCCAGCACCCAGCGTAGGGGCTGCGCAAGCGGCATAGCACTTCCACGCATGCGTGGAAAGCATTTTCCCCTGCTGCCAAATTACGGGGTTTTGGCAGCACGGGGCGGGTTATGACATCAATCGACATCAAATTACAGGGTAATCCCGGCCAAATCGGGATGGTTGACAGGTATGCACCCAACTATCAATATCCTCTAATTCTTGTTGTTATGTGTCATCAACCCAAAACCAAATTACAGTGACTCTAATAGGGATTTCAAGATAAGTGAGATATTTAAGGAGTGGTTTTACCAATTCTACACTGCGATTGAGTTTCCATAGTTGTGTAGGCAATGAGCCCAGGTTTTCTGAGTCCTCCTCTTTCACTTTATCCACTACACCACACTGGATGGCAATACCAGAACTGAATTGAGCTCACAGAATTTTCACGCTAAAGTCCGTATCTTGTTTATTTGAACTTCCTACACCTGAGGAGACTAGGTGGGAAAGGCCATTTGCTCAGTCTTTCTGCTATTAAACAATGCCACATCATAGGCCCTAGTTGAACTACTGCAAATAACCCACCCCTTCCTGCCATTCAAATTACCCTGGCTTTCTGTGCCCCAACATCACTAAACCAAGAAATGCAGTGTTAAAATTAATCACAAATTAATTTGTCTACACCTCTCTCAATTACCCTCTCTGGTGAAGAAGAAGAAAAAGAAGAAGAATCATCCATGTGTTTCAATCAAATGCAGGTGCCTGAGTGAGATAGTTGGAGAATGGCAGCTTTTTGTGCAGCAAGTTTGTGACATACTAATTCATATGGCCAGAGGTGAAATCTAAAACATCCATCTCTGAGCACATTCTGCAGCCCCTATGTTGAAGACGGTTTTAAACAAAGCACCTGGCTTGCACATCATATGGCTGGAGAAGAATGATACTTAGAAGCTAGCTTCTATATGTGAGATTTTACTGGTCTTAGACCTCTTTATTTAAAACCAAACATGGCAGATTTTCATCAGAGTAGGCATCTCTGGACAATGATGCAGCCAACCTATTAGAAAATTTGTGATTTTGGCTACACTAATACTAGGTATCAGTGGGAAGGGGCTTTAGAGTCTAATATGATTGAGCTGAGCCAAGCCCCAGCCCAGGACATTTTTTAAAAACAACCTAAAACTTGATTGGGAAAATCCTTTCCACATCTGGCTTTTGGACCAAGCAGGGAGAGAGACTGGCCCCAGCTGTGGGGTGGCCGGCGCATCCATAAAGAACCTG
The DNA here is from genome assembly GCA_035047305.1 of Bradypodion pumilum. NCBI lineage: Eukaryota > Metazoa > Chordata > Lepidosauria > Squamata > Chamaeleonidae > Bradypodion > Bradypodion pumilum. Next base: position 492,554,832 of record JAWDJD010000001.1, read on the forward strand.
CTGCTACCAGAGCCACTGGAGCCGCCGGACGCCTGCCCTGGCAAGAACGAGGGCAGGGAGAGAGACTGGCCCCAGCTGTGGGGGCAGGGGGTGGGGCCACGAGAACCTTGCTCATGTGTGCTTTTGCAGATCTTGTTGTATGAATGTTTACTTTGTTAAATTTTCTTTTCATATTGTAATGTGATGTTACGAAGTCAAACTTTCTATTTATATTGCAAGCCACCCTGAGTGGTGCCTGCACCAGGAGGGTAGTGTATAAATAAATGTATTATTATTATTATTATTATTATTATTATTATTATTATTATTATTATTATTATTATTATTATTATTATTATTATCATCATCATCATCATCATCATCATCATCATCATCATCATCATCATCATCATCATCATCATCATCATCATCGGCTCCCTCCCCCGCTCTGCCCGGCGGGGGAGGTGGGAGCGCAGATTACCAGCGTTGCTGTGGCGGATCCTTCAAAAGCCGCACCGCCAGCCATACCTTTCAAGTTTTAGATTTGGAAATAAGGGAAATTTCCCAGCAAATATGTGATACTTGACAGCTATGCTTATGCTTTGCTGCCCTCCAATGATGGCAATAGGGCATTGCAGTCTAATTAATATGGGATGATGGCAGGGAAGAAGGTAAAATAAGGGGTTTCCCCAGCCAATACGGGATACTTGACAGCTGGACTTCAACCTCGGCTCCCTCCCCCGCCCTGCCCAGCAGGGGAGGTGGGAGCGCAGCTCATTGGTGTTGCTGCTGTGGGACCTTTAAAAAGCTGCGCCGCCAGAGTTGCTGGTCTATTTCTTGGCCTCAGCTGTGTGGGGGCCGGGTCTTCTTCTTCTTTGGCTTCGTTCATGACGTGCGAGCCGTGGGCCTTTGTTTTGGGGACGTTAGTAGTCACGGGATTTTGAAATTAATTTTGTTATATTAGAATTTATATTTCTATTGTATAATTCATTTTGTAATTTATTGTACTGTATTATTATATTGTCATATTGTATTTCTGTATTTTGCATCTTATTATTGTATCTTTAAATATCTTGAAAGCCACTTCGAGTCGTCCATTAGATTGAGGGAAGCAGGATATAAATAAAACATTGTCATCATCATCATCATCACCACCACCTGGGCTGCTATTTTCTTGATTACCTTCTTTCTTCTTCCCTGATCATCCCCTGAGAAGGATGTATTGGGTGCTCTTTTTATGTCTGGAGACTCCATTGTGCTCTTTTTAAAAAGCTGACTATAATGATTGATAGTAACTGTGAGTAAAGGTTTTTTAACTTTAAAATGTTTCTACAGCAGTGATGGTGAACCTTGGCACTCCAGCTGTTCCGGAACTTCAATTCCCAGAAACCCTGATCAGCAGGAGTGCTGACTTGGGCTTCTGGTAATAGAAGTCCAAGAACAGCTGGAGTGCTAAGGTTCACCATCACAGTTCTAGAGTGACTTTTACTTCAGAAGGAGCTGGTTCAGAGAAGGCTTGGAGTAACTGGGGTCATTTCTCTATGTTAACAAAAATTCTGCCTTATACTCTGCCAACAGAAGGAATAAACAAATTCTTAGAAACGTCTTATCAAAAAAATCAACACAATTACCTACATATATTATGCACTTGGTGAACTGACACATAAAGAAATAGGTTTAGCATGGTCAAAACCACCCATAAAACTGTACTGAGGGCTTCCAAGGGTCCAGGATTATCTTTACCAGTATCTGGACCAACCTAGTATCCTGTCAACCTAGCAGTTCGAAAGCAATAAATTGCAAGTAGATAAATAGGGACCACTTCGGTGGGAAGGTAACAGCGTTCCATGCACTCCGGTGTCTAGTCATGCCTGCCACATGACCACAGAAATGTCTGCAGATGCAGACAGTGCTGGCTCTTCAGCTTTGAAACAGAGATGAGCACTGAACCCTAGAGTCAGATATGATTGGCTTTCGAGCAAGGGAAACCTTTATCTTTACCTTTACTAACCTTTAGCATCTGGGCACCCCAAATGATGCCTCTCCAAAATGAACTAATGAAAAATAGCCTCAAATTTTCAGATTACGCCCCTCTTCTGCAGTGTGCAATTTGCACCATTTTAGGCTTTAGGCCAGGGGTTCTCAAACTTTCAAGCCGGGGGCCGGGTCATTCTCAATCAGTTTCGAGAGCCAGACAGCCATTTTGCCCTGCCTGCACGATGGGGGTGGCCATTTTGTCCTAACAGCTTCAAAGGGATGGCCAGTTTGTTTCTTGAATGCCCTTGGAGGGGAGGGGCCATATGAAATGGCACCATGGGCCAGGTCTGGCCCACGGGCCATGGGTTGGGAACTCCTGCTTTAGGCCTTTCTCTCTCCCCCTCCTCCCTGACTCTGTGACTTTTAAAGAAGGTTTCTCACCTACCGGGTGAGAATGAATCAGGATTTACTTCTCTAGAGATAATGATGATGGGAGAGAAATGAATAATTTTCAAAATACCTGGAAAATAGATGGAATTACCAGTATAATCTAAACAGCTCCCTTTAGAGGATAATGGGAGTTGACAGAAAGAAGGCAGCACTTTTCTCATCACTCTTTATCTTTACCAGTCGTAGTGAGGAAAAATATGTACTACTTCAGAGATAATTCTTGTCACCTCAGTGCTACTGCATACCTACTGAGAGAGTGATGGTTTATGAACTCATTTCTCTCACATAAGAGAAGCAATTGGTCACATTACTGTGTTCGTACCTTTAATCAGGAAGTCAAGTTTTTCAGCATCAAGGAACATTTAGTAATGTATCCCCCCTGCCAAACTTTGTCATAACACTAGTTTATAAATTATTTTATGTGAACAGCTGTTATAACTTGCACCGCCTGGGCTTGGAGAAGATGAGGGGATGAACCACCAGGAAATAAAATTGATTTTCTACCCTTTTTGCTAGATAATAATACTGAACATCCATCTTAACTTTTAAGATCAAGGCTCGAAGCTAAGAAATGGCCTGGAAAAAAATCAAGATCAATATTATGCATTATATTCTAGCTCCATGTGATCTGTAGTGAAGCTAATGCTACATATACGATCCAAGGGTGGTAAAAACAATCTGGTAATTTTTCTCCAGGAGTGTAATACGAGACAAATGTGTTGTAGAAAAATGCTTCCTCTGCTATTTCAATATGGCAGCAGCATTTTGCTACAGATGGGAACACGTGCAATGTACATACAGTATTGTGTTTCAAAGTTATTCCAAGGCCACCATCCTAAACACTTGTACACTAATCATGATGAAGAGGATGACAATAGTGCATCTTTATGTGTTATATAAATTATGAACTTAAATAACAAAAATATTACCACTGCATGAGATGGTAGTGAGGTTATTGTGCAGTTTTGGGAACTCACTAGCCCTTGAGCTGAGCCAAGCCCCAGCCCAGGACATTTTTTAAAAACAACCTAAAACTTTCCTTTTTCAAAGAAGCCTTTAATGATATCATGCCAATGACAATAGGTTAACTGGCCAGGTTTAAATTGCCTGCCCTTAGATACCATTAGATTTTTATTTTGCTGTTAATTTTATTTTGTTGTTTGTTTTATTATGTTGATGTTATTTGGCTGTACACCACCAAAGGTGGGAAATAACTCAGATGGGCAGCATAAAAATGTAATAAATAAATAAACTTATGTTTTAAAAAGCTACAACCTTCAATTCACAAATGTGGGGTTGTATCCACAATGGGGAGTTGTGTCCACAATTCAAAATGCCAGGAAATGGCCCTGCATTGCTGCAGAATATTGTACTTATTGTGCTAATCTTCTTCCATGTCTAGGCCAAACGTAAAACTGCCAAAATGAAGGCAACTTTTGGAGAGTTCTTTCTTCAGTTCCTTTCACCTGACCTAGTGTGAAAAAGATTAGTCACCAACACGAGGTTGTCATTAACATTGGGCACACCCAATTGTGGTTCAAAAATACCACAATCTTCTACTGTGTACCCCAGTAGGAAAATGGATGCCAAGCTTTGCATAGCAAAGGTCTGAACCTAGTCTCTCCTGGATCTGGGGGGTGGATCCAGATGTTTTGCTGGAGTCTCTTGAGGCAACCCCTCACAGAATGGTAAACCATTTCTGAGAACTCTCCAGTTGGATAACCCTGGAAACGGTTGTCATACATCAAAATTGACTTGAGCGCACACAACTATTATTATAAATACATTTAGTTGAAATGGATCAATATGTCTTCAAGATTTGAGGACACTACACAATTGTTTTCAAAGCTGGGAGGCATTGAGAGTACACATACTCACACACAAGCATTATAGGACATCACATCCTTTGAAATAAAACATCATGCAATCTGACAAGGAATCTTCTCTGTCAGTGGAGAGGCACTAGGCAGTCTGAAGTTTCAGTCATTTTCCCTTCCCTCTTTTGTAAATCTGTATGTAGATTGCTATTCTAAGGCCAATATACTGTTGTATCTTTATACATACAGAGCTTGAACTGCAGGAATGCTGTGATAACCTGTCAAGGTGTAAGTTATGTGCTTGGTCTTACATGGCTTTTAAAAAGTGCTCTCTAGAAGGATGGTCTTTAACAACTGCAATTTTCCAGCATTTTAGAGCTTGAGTGAACAATGGAAGACCTTAACTTCTGAAATTGAAATATCTATCTATCTATCTATATCTATCTCTATATCTCTATATCTCTATATCTATCTCTATATCTATCTCTATATCTATATCTAATTCTCTCTCTCTCTCTCTCTCTCTCTCTCTCTATATATATATATATATATATATATATATATATATATATATATATATATATATATATATATATATATATATATATATATATATATATATATATATATATATATATATATATATATATATATATATATAAATTGAACATACAAGCACACACATTTACAGAGAGATTTTACAAATTATGCTATATTTCAATTTGAGTTACATAAAAGAAACACAAAACTATAGATCCATTTTAATGAATGTGATTATTTTGATTCAAAACCCATTAGGTTAATTACAGGTTGTCCAATGAAATTGTGTCGAGGTTCCTTTCATTACAAGGTATATAATTAGTTTCAGTCAGGTTGACATAGTAGACCAAGAACTGGGATAATGAAGCCTATTTGCAGCTTACAGTCATTTGGGAACAGTGTGTGTGACTCAGTAACAGAAGAGTAGAAATACTTGAATGGCCTGGTGTGAAATTTTCTAAACAACCTTTTGGTCCTCTATCCTGGGATAACAAAGCAAGAGAAATAAGTCTTTCCCCATTCATGTTCTATCATGAACTCATCTTAAAGCCTTAAAGAATCTTAAAAAACTTCTCTCACCAAACACACACATATCACACATCGGTGAGGTCTATTGGTGGAATGAGGAGACCACCAAATTCCAGAGACTGTGTCACTGTACTCAGCGAAAGGCACAGCGTGCCCGAGGTAGAGTGGACTATGAGGCTCTGAGGCTTTGAAATCGGGAGGCACGGGGGGGGGGCTGAAGAGAGCCATCAGGGACAGCAAGAACTGCATGTGGAAGGAGTTGTGCGACATCGTCAACAGTGACCCATGGGGTAGGCCATATAAGACGGTAATGGCCTGGTTAAAAAGCTGTACAATGGTCCCACCATCTTGCCCAGACGTGCTTGAAAAGATAGTGGCTACTCTCTTCCCAGGCCAACCGGAACTCGCCTATACCAAGGATGTGTTGGCTGATCATCGCTTCGACATGCCAACTATTTTGGAAGAGGAGTTGATCAGGGCCTGTAGTAAGATTGGGGATGTGAAGGCCCCAGACCCAGATTGTGTCCCTAATGTTGCTCTTAAAACTGCCCCATCAGGTCCTGACCAAAAATCTTCCTAGAGATGTGTTGTGTTCTAATAGTGTAACCTTCTACATGTGATAACAATGTATCTGAACCAATGTAACCTTGCCTACGGGTAACAATGTAACCTTCAGCTGATCACTATAAACCCTGTAATAGGACGCGAGCTAATGACCACCAGTTGGCAACAGCGAGCGTCCAAGCTCTCTTGGTTCAAACCCATCAAAGGCCGCAGCGCGGGAAGTTTCCCGCGGCTACCTACACCTGGACAAGAAGGGCGTGACCAGCCATGACGTCACGCGGGCAGTAGCCAATGGGCTACCGTGGAGCCACATTCAAATACGTTACTACTGTATATATAGAGCTGTTCGTCCGCCATTACCTCATGTTCCCTCTGTCCACCATGCAATAAACCTGAGTTAACCCAGCCCTTGGCTGTTTCCTGTGTCTTGGTTCTCATACACTAAAAGATGTATAACATGTGTCTCACTCAGGGAATCTTCCCAAGCCGGTGGAAACTGCAGAAATTGGTCCTTCTCCCAAAAGGGAAATAGCCGCTGGACGATCCATCATCTTATTGACCAAAATGCCTGCTGGATATGGCAGGTAAAGTACTTGAGAGGATCATCTGCAACCTGATGGAGGAGTTCAGTGAAGGAGCTTGTGGGTTGTCTGAAAGCCAACAGGGATTCTGGAAGGCGAGATCTATCATGGATGGCATCAATGTAGTCGTAGAGGTGGATTATTATCTCACACTGCTGTTGATGAGACATGGCTGCTTCAGAGCCTACCAACAGTGTTTTAGGCTGGATGATGATGCTTCGTGCCCCATCTGCCAGCCCGTGCAGGAAGATGTGGAGCACGTGTTTTTTCACTGTCCATGCTTTGATGCAGAACAGGAAATTCTACAGAAGCATCTTCGATGACATTTGTCTCCGGAAGACATCATCAGCGAGATGTTGAGCAGGGAGACTACCTGGGTTGTGGTGTCCAATTATGTGGCCAGGGTCATTTTGGAACTTAGACGTGTGGAGAAACTGAGAAGAGGGCAGCCAAAGGCATAGAGGGGGAGGGGGAGTAGCCAAATTGGAGGAGGGATTTTAACAGCCAGTCTGCCCCCCGTGTAGTAGCGCCTGACGGCGTTTCCGCAGTATGGCAGGGCGTAATGGAAAGTGGTTTTAGAGGGTAACAATCCCACACACTATGAAGCAAGGGCTCCACAGTGTCTTTTGAAGATTTCCACCTGCCCTAATAAAAAATAAAAAAACTAAAATAATGCACACACACCAGAAAATCAGTCTAGAAAGTAAGCAATGATACATGCTGTAGAATTGCAGTTGGCAGCAAAAATAATCCCCACATAATGTGTGGGAGGGGGACTCACCCAATCTCTTTTTCTAGTCCTCCTCAAAAGGAATAAAAATGTCCATAACTTTGCCTGAAACCTGATTAACATAAGTGGTGCAGCTCCCCAATGGCTCAGTGGGTAAAAGCACTGTGCTTAGAGACTGAAAGAATGGGGTTCGATTCCCCGAGAGCTTCACAATGGCGGGACATGAAAGGACCCTCATTCGGACATCCCCTGCAAACATCCTTTCAACCCAGAGTAATAAGCCACTGTATAACACTGGAAATATTTACTTTAAACTCATTGGAAGCTTCTTATCTTTCTCTCCCCCCCCCCCGAATCCATATTTTCATTTTCCAAAGTTCTCTGAGGTTCCCCTTTGCTTTGGGGAAGCCTTTGTGAGCCATGCACACATAGGGGGAACCAATGGAACAAAATGAGAGAGAAAAATCACTCCCACTGGTTTCCAAACAACTTAGGGCCATTTACAGCAGGTGTGCCCAAACTTTTTGGGCCAGGGGCCTGAGCACACCCCTGGAACAGCTGAGCAGGCCAGACCACACCCCTAGAACATGGTGTCTTTGCACATGTGCATCCCTATTTACTTCCTGGTTCAGTGCGGGCACTTCTGCGCATGCGTGAAAGTGGCCATATTTACCTGTACTTCCTGGTTTGGCGTGGACACTTCTGCGCATGCACAAGCACATCGGCACCAAACCAGGAAGTGAATACGGATGCTTCTGCGCATGTGCAAGGACATCTGCGCTGAACCAGGAAGCAAATACAGATGCATCCGCACAGCCATATCGGGCCCACAGGCTGTAGTTTTGGCACTCCTGATTTACAGCTTCAAAATTCCTGCACTCTCTGGACATTTTACCGTAATCAGCTGCTAACACAGCCACTGTGACACTGTGACACTGTTTGATCAAACATTTCACAGACAAGTGGAAGCAAAATATGAAACAAACTTTGGGCGGGGGGGGGGGGACAGACAAAACAGCACAAAACTTTAATCTTCCTCTTTTCTGTTAACACAAATCATTCATGTTTAAAAGGCTATCTTTTGGGAACTGCAGAAAGAACCCAAAAATAAATATAAAAATAAGAGCCTCTCTTGTGTGCATGTTTTTTAGTCATGTCAACCCACAAGTTCCATCCCTACTGACTAGCAAAGAGCAACGATTCTGCTTTCATTGTGTACCTGTAACCTTGCTCTCTATTGTTTCTTTCATGCTTTAAATCGGTGGTTCCCAACATCAGACCCACGCCCTACAGGGAACTTCAGTTCCCAGAAGCCTATGTCAGTACATTGGCTGATCAGTGCTTTGGCAAATTGACTCAGGTTTCTGAAACTGCTTTAAAGGGACAGACAGGAAATGGTTTGCATTTAGTGGGTGAGATTTGCAATTGTAGAGCAAAATATTAACTACCTTCACAGAGTTTTGGGAGTTTAGGGGACTAGAGATGACATCGGGGCACTGTAATCCACATGTACACCAAGGTCAGATTTTGCCCACCCTAATTTATATGCACTGCATACTTGTCAAGTTTTAGATTTGAAAATAAGGGACATCCAAGAGCCTAGAATAGGAGGAGCCACCAGGGTGAGGGAGGAGGGGTGTTGGGCTCCCCCAGGGGAGGAGGAAGCACTCCTTCCAAGACACTCCCCTTAGCACCCTGCTGCTCCTCACAGGAAACAATGCAGCAAGCTACCCCATAGGCAAGCTTCAGCTGCAATGGAAGAAATAAATACTGTAATTTTAAGTCATGCCTGTCAACCGCGGCTCCGGCGAATCCGGGACCTGCGCAGACCAGGTTTGCACAGGTCGCGTTGTACGCATGCGCATGGAGGGCTATGCCGCTTGTGTAGCCTTGTACGCACGCGGCGTAGCCTTCTGCGCATGCGTGGAAGGGAACTACGGGGTTTCGGCAGCGCGGAGCGGGAAAGGGCAAAAATCAACGCCGAAAACTGGGAAATCCCGGCCAATCTGGGAAGGTTGACAGGTATGTTTTAAGTCCCTCTCTCCACTCACTCCCACATCATTTCATAATATGGTGATTTTTTATGGAACTGTTTATACACTTATATCAGTTAATTGTCTACTCTCTTAGCCTTGTGTACCTCAATGTCAATTTTTAAAAAATCTGTGTTTAAGACAGGACCGTGGAAATATTCTCTTTATGTTGTATGCAAATATACTTGAAGCCAATTGGCTCACTGTCTCTTCCCTTTAACACCCTATTTCCCAGGAGCTGACATTTTTAGTTGCATTGCATTCATTTTTTCTACAAGAAAACTGCATTTTTACTACATTTATTTTGTGTGCGCTTTTATTACTGTGCTGTATCCTTTGCTTGCATGAGCCACCCAGAGAGCACATACTGATGAATGGCCACATAAAATTCATAAAGGGGGAGGGGAGCTTGAACTCTGTGAATACACATGTGTCATTATTGTTTTTCCCACTGGGGCCCCCAGGTTGTGAAACTTCTTTCCTACAACAGTCTGGTTACTTCAGGGTTTCTCAACCTGTGGCCCGCTGGCTGGTTGTGGCCCACAGCACCATTTCATGTGGTCCCCCCTGCCTCCACCACACCAGGAAGTGCCATGTGGTACAGGAAGGGAAAAAATGGTCATCCGGCCTCAGAAACTGTCTGAGGGAGCGTGACCCAATCCCCGGCTTTAAAAGGTTGAGAACTCCTGTGCTAGTTAGTTGTCACTTAAACATCAGCAGAGCTGTTAACTTATTTTGCCAGGTTTTCAGTGTAGGATAATGTTATGTATTCCAGTTTTTTTAAAGTGCTGTATATTGCTTTACCTTGCTTCCCATTTTATAGTAAAAAACTGATTTTTGCAACTTGACCTGGGCTTCTTTTATTGGAAACTGAGGTGTTTTTACTGTGTCTTATGTATTTTATGAAGTTTCTCCTAAGCTGCTTTCAGTTTATTATATAAAGAAAAGTAGTGTATAATATTCTAAATAAATAAATGAGTAACAACTCTTCTAAGAAGAGCTGATAAAATGGATAAGTAGCAAACAATAGAATTTCTGTGAGAAGAAGGCAATGGTGGAACTGGGCAGTTAACTGACTGAAGGAACTTCCACACTGAGAAGGATCAACCTCTCCCCTGAGAATTAAGCATTTCTGGAGGCAGTTCCCTTTGTGAGATGCTAACATCCTCAATTCTTTGATTCCCTGACCTTTTAACAGCAGCTTTCCAGGAGAGGAGAAGGACTTAAAAGAATGTCTTGACTTTTACTCAGGAAGGAAGTGCTGGGGGTAGGTGAGAGAAAACAAAATGAAAGCATGTGGCCATTACTGCCGGTTACAGACAGCACTTTCCAATTTCTTAACTTCCCTTTTCTGGTGACTCACAAAATACAACACAAGCATCAAAATTATCAGGGTCATAAGGAAACAATTACAGTAAAACCCCGAGTTATGAAAAAATTGGTTCCCTGGCCTCTTTCATAAGTTGATGTTTTGTAACTTGAGGCATCTCCATAGGGGGAACTGTGGGGTGAACTGGAGCTCAAGAGGAAGAGCGGAATGGTTTCATAGCCGATCCGCTCTTCCTCTTGGGCTCATATCCCTGAGGCCCGCAACTTATTGCATAGCTCAGAGCCTTTGCTGCAACCAAAAAAGTCAGGGGGGACTTTTCCGGCTGCAGCATAGGCTCCGAGCTATGCAGAATAGTGGGGTCTGAGGGGTCCCGCCGACCCTGGCGGACATGGTGGAACCAGTGGATGGGGCAGAGGCAGTGACAGAAATAGCTATGGGGACATCGTAAAAATGGATCTTCTGGGTCCTCCTGACTTTTCCAGCCGCAGCAAAAGCTCTGAGCTATTCAAAAAGTTGCAGGCCAATAGGATCTTTCCCCCTGAATCTGGTGGACCCAGCGGACCTGGCGGACAGGGCAGAGGCAGTGGCAGAAACAGCTACTGGGACATTTTTTATTATGTCCTCGTGGCTGTTTCTGCCGCTGCTGTTGCCCTGTCCGCCGGTTCTGCAGTGTCTGCCAGGGTTGGGGAGAAAGATCCTCTCTGTCCCGGCCATTCTGCAAAGCCCAAGCCTTTGCTGTGGCTGGAAAAGTCAGAGGGACTTTTGGGGCCACAGCAAAGGCTCTGAGCTACGCAGAATGGTGGGGACCAAGGGGATCTTTCCCCCCCTACCCTCCACCGCCTCCACCACCGCCAAGGTAAGTGATTTATTTTAATTTTTTGGCGGGGTAGCAAGGGGTATATTTTCAGTGCTCAAAATAGTGGCACCACCCTTTTGAGCACTAAAAAATTGATTTTTAGAGACCAAAATGGTGGCAGTGCCATTCTGATCTATAAAAATCTAAACAAAACCCCTTTCGTAAGTCGGGTTATGTGTTCTTTATGCTGGTCTTTGACCATAACAATAAATTGATTGATTGATGTCACTAGATTAGGTTGCCCTTGCTCAAAAGGCAGTTGTATCCAACTCTAGGGTCCAGTGCTCATCTCTATTTATAACCAAAGAGTCAGCACTGTCTGCATCTGCAGACACTTCCATGGACATGTGGTAGACATGACTAGACACCAGAGTGCACTGAACATAAATAGATCAAATAAACTTAAAAGACAATCTCGAGTACTGTATCTTGAAGGAGAATAAGAACATAAGAACAGCCTTGCTGGAACAGGCCACAGTCCATCCAGTCCAGCATTCTGTCTCACACAGTGGCTCACCATTTCCTTCAGGGTATTCCCAAGCAGATGCCTTCACCTGCTTAGGATTCCCTAGAAATGGCATTGAGAGAAATCCTGCCTATCTCTCCAACCCCGAGGTTGTCCTTAAGTATCCATAATTATAGCCATTGATACTCTTGTCCTCCATGAACTTGTCTAATCCTTTCTTAAAGCTGTCAAGACTGACAGCTGTCACCACTTCTTCTGGCAGGGAGTTCCATAGACCAGTAATCCTCTGGGTGAAAAAGTACTTTCTCTTATTTGTTTGAGAACTGGTACCCAAAAGTTTCATGGAGTGCCCCCTAGTTCTAGTGTTATGCGATAGGGGAAACAGTTTTTCCTTATCTACTTTGTCCACACCGTGCATGATTTTATAAACTTCAATCAGGTCACCTCTTAGACGCCGTCGTTCAAGAGTGAAGAAGCCCAACCGTTGCAGCCTCAGATGGTAAGGAAGGTGTTCCAGTCCCCTAATCATTCTGGTTGCCCTCCTCTGCACTTTTTCCAGCTCCATAATATCCTTCAGGAGGTAAGGCGACCAGAACTGTACACAGTATTCCAGATGGAATACTATAAACCTCACCATAGATTTATAAAGAGGCAAAATGACACTTGCTGACTTATTTTCTATACCCTTCCTAATGATCCCTAGCATTGAGTTTGCTTTTTTCACTGCTGAGGCACACTAGTTACTCCATTTTGTTATTTAGAAAGAATCCTATCTGCATTTCCAGTAATTATGACTCTTGAAAAGAAATCTACTGTTACAGTAGAACTCTAGTATAAACTGCCAATTTCGAAAGCATAGATAACATTGTTGCAAATTCCCCATTCTGGCTCCATCTGAACTTTTGTCCCTGCCAGATGATCAAATTAGCTTGTTAACACCTTATTAACTAAAAAGGCATTAAAAATCAAGTCTGTTTATGATGGTAAAACTATTTACAAGTATATATTTTAAAAGTATAGAAAACAAATATTCTGAAGGTCACTCATCTAAGCTGAGAAATTGCTGTTTTTTGCTTTGTGGCAAGGAAGGTCTTACTTAATGTTAGCAGAAACCTGGTGCCAATTCCACCTGTCTTGCCACTAAATCATTAACAGCTTTACTAAGATCTTGCAAAATAACAGCATCTCATGATATGTCGCTCTTTGCAGGCGCACCCCCCAATAAAGGACTCAGACACTGGTAAAAGTGGATAACGGCATTGGGCCACATTTATTGATTCATGCCCTAGTCCGAATTATAAATTTCTATTGGTAATTGACCAATTATAATTCTTAAGGCAAGCAGGCCGAAGTAACACTGGTAAGGTACCACCCAAAATTGCCGACGGCAATTGTTACAATGTATCTATTTGTATCAATTTGTTTGTTGACAACAAACAAATTGTTGACCGTAGTCAATATCTAACTAATGACCCCACCCTCTGACGCGTATCCATGAAATCACGGGGTGATGCATGCTGTCTAGCTGTAGCCATCACCCCGTCGCCTGGTTCGTCATTGACCGGACAACGTTTAACCAACTTATGCCTGTCTAGTGTTGTCCAGTCAATTGCAAACCTGCCGGATACCTGTGGGTCATAAATGTTTACCTTACCAGTGCTACCCGCCCATGTGACCAAAGTCAACAGCAGCAACAGAAACCCCTATATCAAACCATAGCAACAGTGTGGGATGGGTGAAAAAACCAGGACCCGAGAGCCAATTGTGGGTCCCAGCCAAAAATTCCCACCCGGCCCCGAAACGACCAAAACATCACACTGTTAACTAGGGAGGGGGTGGAGGGGAAAAACTTCTCCGCTCTGTCGCTTTGCAAAATGGTAGCTCGGCTGCCTCGTGGCCACCCCTTTTATAGAGGAGCTGGCCACGTCCCCTAACTACCCGGATGCCTTCGTCCGATGGGGGGGCCCGCAAAGAGCGCGGCGGCCATTTTGGCACCACGCTTGCATTGCAGGCGCACCCCCCAATAAAGGACTCAGACACTGGTAAAAGTGGATAACGGCATTGGACCACATTTATTGATTCATGCCCTAGTCCGAATTATAAATTTCTATTGGTAATTGACCAATTATAATTCTTAAGGCAAGCAGGCTGAAGTAACACTGGTAAGGTACCACCCAAAATTGCCAACGGCAATTGTTACAATGTATCTATTTGTATCCATTTGTTTGTTGACAACAAACAAATTGTTGACCATAGTCAATATCTAACTAATGACCCCACCCTCTGACGCGTATCCGTGAAATCATGGGGTGATGCATGCTGTCTAGCTGTAGCCATCACCCCGTCGCCTGGTTCGTCGTTGACCGGACAACGTTTAACCAACTTATGCCTGTCTAGTGTTGTCCAGTCAATTGCGAACCTGCCGGATACCTGTGGGTCATAAATGTTTACCTTACCAGTGCTACCCGCCACACGGGGAGGCTTCCCAAAAAGGCTCACCGCCCCCCCCCCAAGACTGTCAGCTCGGTCAACAGGCCTGCTCGCCAGTCCGCTAAGCAGAGGTCCATAGCTCCCTGCGACAGATGGGCCCCATCCCCTGAGTAAAGCTCTTAATTTTGCAGACTGATGGTGGGGAGGCGAATGACGCGTCCCCCACCCTATTAAAAAAGGAACCGGGCAATAGCCCTGTTCACGGAGCGTCGGCTCAGTCAAAAGCCTCGAGGCCGAACGCTCCCCAGTAAGCGTACCGCGACATCATGTCCGACCACTTGAGGGTTGTGGCAGGCCACACATAATGTGAGTAGGGCAGGTCACTGCAAATCGCAAGCTTCCGCGATAGGCCAGTGACCCGCCCCAAGCCATCGCCCCCAAGGTACATAACCAGGACATCAGGCGAGTCAGCATCCCTGATGTAGAAAAGGAATGGCAACAGTTCCCGCCATAACATGCCGCGCTTACCACACCACCTGAGACGTGCGGGTGCACCCAGTCCCAGTCGGGGTCCCACTCTGTCGCCGCAGCGTAACACGCTGCCCTGTGCAGCGTAACGCGCTGCCCTGTGCAGCGTAACGCGCTGCCCTGTGCAGCGTAACGCGCTGCCCTGTGCACGCGGCTATGGCCCACCAGCCATACTGTCACCGGTGTAATACGACACCCAGGGTCTGTCAAGGAAAAAAGGGGGGGAGAAACAGTGCAGTGACTAAACTGGTACTCAGGTTGAAGAGGGCGAACACAAATTGAAAACATTGTGATCCCCACCCTCCCATGCGGCGTATTTCAGCCCCGGAGCACCCAAAACAGCTGCAGTAGAAGCCGCCCCCCTTCTGGACGAATGGGTGCCGCAACGGGCCCCTGAGAGGCCAACACTGTCTAGTGCCTTCGCGGCACCCTCCAAAATTGAAATTTAGTAAGGGAAGACCCACCCTGGTGACAGAAAAACGGGCCATGGTGCGTGCCACGCAGTGCAAGGAAATCCTGTAGGGCACCAACCGGACAGATGTCTGCCAAAGAACACCGTAGCAGTCTTACATCACTGCCTACGCCATGCTGATCTGTCTTAGAGGAGCGTATCCTCCACTGAGCCCAGTGTTTGGCAACATAGACATCCTCGAGTTCCAGTGCCCTACGACTTGCATCCGCCTTAGACAGCATCACAAGCTCGCTGATGCGGAGCGCTCCAAAAAAGGCCACCGTTGTGGCTGCATGAAATGGGCTGCCTCATATCTATCAAACAGAGGCCAGGCCAGCCCCGGGCCAATTGGGTAAGAACCCCTGGAGAAATCGGGTGGCGGTCGTCCGGGCAACGCCCACGCTACCGCACCCACCCCTCCAAAACATGCCTCACACGGAAGTCAGCGGTACTATCCACATGACCTCCCACCTTGGCCATAAAAGCCAACGCTGACAGCCTAGATGCTATGGTGCGAGGTGCAAGGCCCTGGGCATGCAGGTAAACCATGAACTGAAGTACATGGGTCACTGGGATCGGCCAGGATTCTGGCAGCCGGAATTGGGTACAGAAGGCTCTAAAAGAATTGAATGCATGGTGATACGCCTTACGCGTGCGTGGCACCAGTGACAAGCCAATCGCCCGGTTCACCTCTCCTTGCCAATGGTCCATATCTCGTCCGGGGGTGGCGAGGGAAATCCCTCCGCATCCGGGGCCAAGGCACGGAACCGGGAGATCTGCAGGCGGGACAAAGCGTCAGCGATATCATTATTGACCCCCGGGACAAGCCTGGCCCCGAAGAGGACGTAGAGGCGCAGGCTGCGCAACACAAACTGGCGCATTAGGTCCATGACCCTGGGCGATTTGGAAGTCTGTGAGTTGACAATGTGGACAATGGCCGCATTGTCACACCAGAAATGGACGACCGAGTCGGCCCACTCCTCGCCCCATAGCATCAAAGCCCCCAGGATAGGGAAAAATTCCAATACGTGAGATCACGCAGGTGACCCGTGCCTGCCCAGGCTGGTGGCCACCCACCATAGGCCCACTTCCCATTGAAGTACATCCCATAACCCAGGTACCCCGAGGCATCAGACTGTATCTGAAAGCGAGGGGAAGCCAGGAGGTCAGACCTCCAAAATGATACTCCATCGAACTCCCTCAGGAACTGGAGCCAGATAAGCATATCTGCCCTGATACCCCGGGTGAGTCTAACCCAATGGTGGGGCCTAGATAAGCCAGTCATGGCGTCGCACAAGCGCCGAGCAAATGCCCTGCCCGGTGCGACCACCCTGCAAGCGAAATTGAGGTGACCATGTAGCACCTGCAGTTCCCTCAGGGATGCCTTGCGTTTAGCAAGCAAGTCCGAGATAAGGGCCACTATCCTTGACCTCTTATCCCCCGGTAACCTAGAAGCCTACGCTACCGAGTCAATCTCCACCCCCAGGAATACTAGCTTAGTAGATGGGCCCTCGGTCTTTTTGGGCGCTAAAGGGACACCGAGTTCCTCCATTAGCGTCTGAAATGTGTTGAGGAGACGTGTGTACGTGTCCCAGCCCCGTTCACCCCGAACAAAATTCATCCAGGTAATGGGCTACAGACCGGGACCCTGACCTGCGGATGAAAGCCCACTGCAGGAATGTGCTGAAACACTCAAAGGCCGCGCATGATATGGGGTAGGACAAGTGATGGATCAGGCGAAACTCGCCCGGTAACTCCTTGGGCACCAAGCCCAAGGGTGACACCTTAAGGTCAGGGAACGGGGGTGCAGTGAAAGGGCCAGCGACCCCGCCCGCATGAACCTCCTTGTTAATGCTGGCAGCAGCCACCTCCTCCCTCCCCTTAAGGGACAAAAGGTTGGGAGCATCCTGAAGGGACCTATCACCCACAAAAGGAATATGGAACCCCAGTCGAAAACCCTGAAGCAGGTAAACCGCCTCCTCCTCCTTCGGGTATAATGCGAGCCAACGCTCCAACATGTCCACGTTAATTGGGGAGGGGGCCATTCGGTGAACCAGCTCCCCCTGCGGCAGTCATGCCAACCCCTTGTCCGCCCCTCCCTCTGCCCCGCATCCCTCCAGACCTGGGACAGGCGGAGGCAGCATGGGGGCCGGCACAAGAGGGCCACTCATGCCTGTACCGGCAATTCTTCCCATTGCAGGAACCATTGGACAAGAAAGTCCAGCACAGCAGGCGGGCTGGAACCCCCTGCCCCGCCACCTGGCGGGGTGCCTGCGCTGGGGCCGCTCGCTGGACCGCATGTCCACAGTGGTATCTCTCCCCAGGTGCAGGGCGCGTGGGAGTCATGTACAGAAGCCACAGCATCTGGCAGGGCTCATCCCACCTCCTCTCGGGGTGCAGGGGAATCCGCATACGGAATCCCACATCATAAGCCAACCACTACGGGCCCGGGAAGTCGACCATCGCCCGGTAAACGTGGTCCAAATACTGGACCATCGGAATCGCCAAATCCGGCCGGGCCCTGAGGTAGGCCGCCACGTATGAGGTAGGCCGGCAACCGGTTGGCCCACGTACGTGGCTGCTTGCGACGACGTGCCTGCTCCTTATCCTTCTCATCTTGCCCCTCCCTCTCCTCTATGGTGGGTTCTCTGGTAAGGAGGGAGAAGATGTCCACATACTTCCCACGCCAGATCTTTTCCTTGGTGGCTTGGGCCAAATGGTCCCCCAGGGGCAACAAATACCCCGCAGTCGGCAATGCCGACACAGGAACGGCGGGACTGCGGGCACCTGAAAAGGAGCCTGGACCAACCCGGTCACCCCTAAAACATTCCCAACTGCGCAAGTAGTACCCCCCACACCGGGGCCCTGGGTGAGAGCTGGAGTCGCCGGGTGGGCCGTCGGCGGCCGAACCGCTGCACCACCCGTGCGAGGCCAAGGCCATTGAAACCCCCCCCAACGTTGCCATGTGTGTGGGTGCGCTAGATTGAACCACATACTCACATGCTGCACCCCCATGGGCCGCCCCCACCGGGGGTTCCGACCCACTGGGGGCCTCGGAGCTCACGACCGCATCTGAGCTCGCCGACGGGGCCTGACCAGCACCGGCCTGTCGATCGGGGAGCTGCGAGGCAGTGGCTGATGCCGGGCCACGCGCCTCAGTCAGCTCGACCCGTCCCGCCGCCTGCCGCTGCCCAGCAGACGATGGACAAATCTGCACCCCAAAAGGGGTCCCCTGGGTGGTTACCCTGGCCAGTGAATCCTCGAGGGCCGCAACACGGGCCAGAAGGGCCTCCACACTGACGTAGCCCCCCAAGCCAAGAGGGGGCAAAGGGCCGGCCGGCCCACTAACTGCAGGCGTGGGTCCAGATCCCTGAACCCCGGGGCCCATATAGGGCCATGATCCCAGGCCCGGCCCCAGGGCCGGGGAGAACCCTGCCAGGGGAGAGAGCTGAAACCCCCTGCAGGCAGCTGCGCACCAAAGGGGGAAGGCCCCGCAGAATGGGCCACGCCAGAGGCAGTGGCCACCGCTTGCGGGCCGGGGGCCGCGGCCCCTACAGGGCCGGTACGCAGACCTCCAGCCCCAGGCTAAGGGGGAATCAACCCCATACCACCGGTCCCGGTGAGCTCGGGCAAAGGAGGCTGCTGGGTAGGCGCGGCCGCGGTCCTCCGACCCGGCTGGCGCCTCCGTGCAGAACGAGCCGCGTTCGCAGCCGCCTTCTTCTTAGAGGGTATCGCAGCTAACTGATGGGAAGCTGAAAAGGAGAAAATTCAGCAGCCAAGAGGCTTCCCGGTGAAGGTAAAAGCGACGGAGGTAAGAGGGAAAAACTTCTCCGCTCCGTCGCTTCGCAAAATGGTAGCTCGGCTGCCTCGTGGCCACCCCTTTTATAGAGGAGCTGGCCACGCCCCCTAACTACCCGGATGCCTTCGTCCAATGGGGGGCCCCGCAAAGAGCGCGGCGGCCATTTTGGCGCCGCGCTTGCATTCTTTCTCTCTACCCCTTTTTCTTAGCAGTATTACCTTTCCCAGTATGTGCTAAATTCTAAAGAAGAGGGAGGGCTTTGCTCATGGCTATTCCAAGGATTTGTAAAAATCCTACAAAACAATATCCTGCTCAAACAAGGGTGGGACAAATTATGAGAATCTTTAAAGAACAACGTAGATGTCTACTATCTGTGAACTCTGGAGTGGTTAAATTGCGGTACTGTTGGATCGGGGCCGCGGTGCGGCCATGAGGTCCCGGAGGAGACTGGTCAAGGAACGACACGAGACAAGATGGAGCGAAGACCAGTGATTTATTGAGGGGAAATCATCATCATATATAGGAATTCGAGGCAGCGTGTGATAGAATCGTCATCTGACAGAAAATCACATCACCTGTTTACCCGGGTTAATTGGGAATCTCTCTTGGGGAAGTTAATTAACTAGGGCAAATACTGACAGGGGAAATCCATTGTTCATGGCTTGCACAAGAGTAAACATGGCCACTATTTGCGCTAGGGCTTGGGCTAATCTGCAAGTGCGGAATTACCTAATTCCTAACTCGAGTTAGATATTCAACTTCCTCCTGCCGAACTGCCTGCCAGGTCAGATATGGGTGAATCAATCTTATGACTATTAATCCGCTCCCCAATTTCTGTTCCCGCAGAACCCAGTGACCAGGAGCCTTCTCAACCGGTGTAGCCTCTGTCAGGGACAGTTATGCCAATTGTGCTCACGGATACCACACTCCCCCTTTATTTGTTGTGGACCTGACAGATGGCCCTGCATAGGAGGGGCATCAGCTGGTGTGGGGGGATGACGTTTCGGGGTTCCTTCCATGGGGGACATCTCGATGGCAGTGAGGGGATATATTGCACGAAACAACACACTGCTGTGCCCAGTATTACCACCCCCACAATCACCTTGAGTGTCGTCTGAAGCCAACCCCATGGGAACCACAACCATAATGAATCCCACCACCCCCATGAAGCATCCTCCTTGATGTTCTTGACCAAGGTGTGGAGGTCCGTGAGCTGGCTCTGTACCTTGCATGTGTTGTCTGTAAGATTAAAGCAACACATGTCGTGGACAGACTCGCAGCCCAAATGATGTAACAACAGAAGGTAATCGATAGCTGCTCGATTGTCTAGTATGGCATGGCGAAGCTCTGCCTGCTCCTGGTTGAGCAGCGCTATCGCCGAGGAGGTGTGGTTAATGGCTTTTGCTAGCCCGCAAGCCAATTGACCAATTCTCCGAGCATTGCCGACGGCTAAGCCTGACACGCCAAGTATGCTGACTGCCAACGAGACGTACTCAGCTTGGCTCAGAACCCTAATGTTGCTATCACAAGAGCTGTCTAGTTGGGTGGCGTGAGCGCGCGGTATGGGTGAGGAGACATTCGTGCTTGGGGCAATCATTTCCCTAGTGGGGAGTAACAATGTTAAGCGACTGATACAACATGTGGAATCTGATACATTAGCGGGAATGTAATTCCAAGTGTACTGGTTGCATGTGAAGAACCAACCTGAAGGCAGGGTAACATGTGCATACATTGAGCCAATTGTCTCTGGCTTATCACAAGTCCAATTGCTGCTGCCGGTGTCGAGGCAGCGACGCTGAATCTGCCGACTGCGGAGCAGCTGGTCATTCGAGCACAAGTAGAGTTCGGGCTGACTGCCACTCGAGGGGTGTGGAGAGTGGCTGCATCAGCCGGCAAAGTCATGGTTAACTGAGTTCCCCAGCGAGTGTACGCTGAGAAACTAGTTGGGAAAAACGGACCGAAAATCCACTTCACCAGCCAGTCGCCATTCCTGGTGTGCGCCTCTGGGGTATGGCACAACGGGATGAGACAGGTGCTCAAGATTGAGGCATAACCGGCGTTCTGCTTTAGGCAAAAATCGGACTGGTTGACGAGACTCGCCAACCTTTCCCATAGGTTGTAGTGCATCCGGGCAGAGAGGTCCCCGCCCGGCATCAGGTCGCTGGCCTTCAGCGAAGCTGCCTGAACGCCTCCCCCGGCCAGTAGGGAGAGGGTCAGGATGATGGTGACCGCCACGGAGTTGGCGGTAATCAGGGCAAAAAATGCAGACACGATGTTCTCTGGTGTCGGTTCCCCGTCCTCGCATTGGACGACGTCCTTGGCCTCATGGCAAAGGGTCTTGACCATCCCCCAGGTGACCTTTGGCGCTGTCATCTGCTGTCACCGCTTCCTCCGCCAGGTCCCCTCGGTCAGGGTGAGGTCCTCCATCTCCGGGATCGGACTCGGGTTGGTCTGGGTCCACGCCATGTGGCTCCAAGTGGGGCTTGACGCACCGGGCTGGAATCCAGATGACACCTGTAGGAGACATAACTGCAGCATACCCTCTTCCCCAGGTTACGAGTGGCGCCGGGCCCCTCCAAGAAGGATCCGGTGGCACTCAGTAACGTACCATCGGCCGTGGGAGAGCTTCCGAGCGGCGGAAATGTTTCTCCTGCGGCGTGCAATCCGAAAAAAACATTAAGGTGATTGTACGTGAACAACACCTTGTTCAGACAATGCTGTGCCTGACCCTGAGACTTGGGGAGGGCTGGTGGCTCCCCCCTTTCTGTTTGTTTGTCAATGTAGGACTTGAGTGTCCGATTGACTCATTCCACAATCGCTTGCCCCTGCGGATTGTATGGAACGCCAAAGGTATGTTTGATATCCCAGGTGGCCATGAAGTCGGCCAGCTGCCTGGAGCTGTAGGCCGGGGCGTTATCGGTTTTCACGTGCCGTGGTTTGCCCATCGCCGCAAAGCAGGAAAGGAGATGATGCTCCACGTGGGAAGCTGTCTCCCCTTTTTGTGCCGTTGCCCAAACGAATTGTGAAAAGGTATCAATACAAACGTGCATGTACTGCCATCAGCCAAATTGTGGGACATGTGTGACATCCATCTGCCACACCTGGTTGGCCTCTGTCCCTCGTGGGTTGACCCCCCACGAGGGGCCCCCCGGTGCCCCTGCACAATGCTGACAAGAGCGAACTATGCCTTGGGCTTGAGAGAGTGGCAGGTTAAACTGTCTGGCGAGCGCTTTGGCATTCTGATGAAAGAATGCATGGCTCTGAATCGGAGTTGTGAATACACCCAAAACTGACCGCTGCTGAATTTCCTTTGCGGCCGCATCCGCTCTGCTATTGCCTGCGGAAATCGGACCAGGTAGGTCCTGGTGACTTCGGATGTGGGCGATATAGAGCGCTTCCGTACGGTTTTGCAAGTGAAATTGAGCTGTGAGGAACAAACTCAGCAAATTTTTGTCTATCACGGGAGTGATGTATGCTCCCGGTAGACTGTGAAGCAAATTCCTAATGTATTGACTGTCAGTAATAATGTTGAGGCATTCTTTGGCGAAGGTGCACAAGGCGAGGTTCACCGCTGCCAACTCTGCCCACTGCGTGGACTTCTGTGGAAGAGTTAGAAGCGTGCGCCAAGCCTGGCCCTCCTGCCAAGTTAAGACACCATATGTGTGACCCCCATCCATGAAAACTGTTCTGGCCCCCTGAAGTGGAACCAGCGAAATCAATTCGTACAAGCTGACTGTCTGCGTTTGAAGCGAGACGAGTCTGGGGTCCTTTGGCAAGTGGTATGCCAAGCATCCAGTGAATCCTTCCAAGGAAATTGGAAGCGAGTCACCGAGCTGCATCAGCTGCTGAACTTGCTCTTTGGTGAACGGGATCACAATTTTTGCTAAGTCGTGCCCTGAGATGTCCCTAGCTCTCAGCCTTCCGCGTTAGACCACCGCAGAGACCAACTCTTGGGGGGGGAACGATGTTTCAGGAAGAGGTGTTCGGTAAATACACCCATTCCACGATACTCGCTCCTCGCTCGGAGTCCACTCCTAGGGCTCCGGTGAACATGGATCCGGCCCGAACGATGTACAAGTTCAGGATCGGGGCATATGGCCCCTGAACGATCCTGTCCACCCATCTTTGGCTGAGAATTTGGTTGATTTTCTCGAGAGTCAAACGTGCCTCTCGAGGGATTTGTATCCGGTCTGCCGGCTGCTTACCTAACGTTAGCAGCGAGAAGAGCGGCTTTAAAAGATCCGTATCCAATCTAAAATATGGTCTGGCCCAATTAATGTTACCTAAAACCTGCTGCAACTCTACCAGGGTGACTGAGTCTTTCAAGTTGATCTGGGGCAAAACTGGTGCTGCGAAAGAACGGAGAAGCCGATGACCCAAGTATGAGAATGGCTTGGTTCTCTGTACTTTCTCTGGGGCAATGAGTAACCCTTTTTTCCCCAGGGTGGCCTGGAGGTCCTTAAACATTTCGCTGCCGAGTTGCGGCGCTGTGACCAAGATGTCGTCCATGAAATGACACACTAAAGCTGTGGGGTGAAGGTTTCGAAACTTTGCCAGTGCGTTGTGAACATAAATTTGGCACAGGGTGGGCGAGTTGAGCATCCCCTGTGGCAAATACTTCCACGCGTAACGCTGCGTGGGCTCGCTGTGGTTCACAACCGGCACCGTAAGGGCGAACCTTTCCCGATCCCTGGGATCTAGGGGAATGGTATAAAAACAATCCTTGAGGTCTACGACCAGGATCTCCCAGCCCTCGGGGATCATATTTGGATTCGGAATGCCGCATTGAAGCGGTCCCATTGGCTGGATACATTTATTGATCTCTCTGAGATTGTGGAGGAGTCGCCACTTCCCCGACTTTTTCTTAATGACAAAAATGGGCGAATTCCAAGGACTGGTGGACGGTTCTATGTGTCCTGCGTCTAGCTGTTCCTGAACCAGTTGCTTTAGGGCGACTAATTTCTCCCCCACTACCGGCCATTGCTCCACCCAGACTGGCGTGTTGGTAAGCCATTTAAGTGGCAGAGACATTACCCGAAGGTAAGAGTGGCACGGTATTGCTGCAAAATATCTCGCTCCCAAAGGTTGACGTGCACATCCAGAATGTGCGGCCGAATGACCGCTGTGCCGTCAGCCCTAGGGATCGTGACTTCCACCCACTCCCGGCTCCTAAACCCTTCTTGGATGCCGCCTACCCCCCACACATCGGAGACCGGCTCAATGGCCCACTCCTGCGGCCACTGACTTTGGCTGACCATGCTGACGTCAGCTCCGGTATCTAGCAGCCCTGAGAACGATTTTTTATTCAAAAATACCTCAATAACTGGCCGCCGTTTCCATTCTATGTTGGTTTCCACTGTTGCTAACCTGGTATCCTTGCACTGCCTCACTTGCGCTCGAGCGGTCTTCCGACCTGGACTCTGAGCTGTCCTGAGCCTTCCCTGGCTATCTGCTGGCGAGTTACAAGGAACCATAATCAGTTGCGCTAGCGTGTCTCCCTTGTGAATGGTCTGGGGTAGGTGCGTCCAGAGTTGAACTTGGAGAACACCCGAAAAATTGGAGTCAATGACTCCCGGAATTACAAGAATTCCGCGTGCTCCTGCGACACTACAAGGCAAAACTAAGCCTATGAAGGCTTTGGGCAGGGGTCCCATATACTGGGAATCCACCAGATAGACTGTGCCTGGCAAGTCACATGTGATGTCTGCCTGGCAAGTCAATTCTAGCCCTGTACTACCCTTGGGGCTGACCTGCGCCTTCGCAATGTCTGGAATGTGATTGGAATCTAATCCAGCTCTGGCTCGCCCAGAGCGAGGGAAGCCTCTGTTTGGACCAGGGCCAGAGACATGCCCGCGTTCCGGTTTCCCAAATTCGGACAGAATTTGGACCAATGGAAGCCTTTGTTACACTTCGGACATGGGGTGGTTGGAGCCTTGGAACGGCCGGAATGTTGTCCGCCGCCCTTGGATCGGCACTCCCTAACGAAGTGGCCGACCTTGCCACAATTGTGACATGCCCCTAGGTTTTTGTTCTTGGGTTTCCTACCCCCTTGCACCACCGCTGGCAGCAGACCCATTTTGTAGGAGTCCGTGCCAACGTCGGCGCAAGCCCTAATCATGTCCGTGAGAGTCAAGTCGGGACGATTGCCCAGTGACTGCAAGATCTTACGGCAGTCGAGATTGGCGTTGTCTTTAGCCAATTTCATCATGAGCTCTTGTTGGGCTTGCTCGTTATTGATCTGTCTACTGATTGCTTCCTCTAATCGATTGATAAAGTCCATGTAGGACTCCTGGGAGCCCTGTTTGACTGCGGTGTAATTTTTTGCCGCTTTGCCAGTTGCTGGGACCTTGAGAAAAGCCCTGAAGGCCGTCTCAGCTGACAACTGAAAGGTGGCGAGCGGCAAGGCGGTCTGCGCATCGATGGATTCGAAGGCACCTGAACCATATAATTGGTCAGGAATTATTGCCCCCCCCCATCCTGGCAGCCCTTGCCTGAGCCTCAAGGCGATACTCGCTGTCCCATAACAGATACTGGCTGGGGTTGAGCATCATTCGCATGACAGCTTTCCAGTCGTGTGGAATGAACATCATGTTCTCGCACACTTGCTGAAGCGTGCCCCTAGTAAAGCGACTCTGGAGTCCTGTCTCTGAAATGGCCTTCCGTATAGCCATGAGGAGCTTGTAAGGAACTGGTGAATGAACTATCTGCTGCTGCCCGGTGAGGGCATCTACCTCCAAGCGAATTGGACAAATCTGACTAAGCTCAGCTAGTTCTACTGCTGGCAATTCCCCCTTCCTGATCTCTTCCTCAACTGTGCGCTGAAGGGCACTCTTGGTAGTTCGGGAACCTGTAGCTATCAGAGAAGCGCCAGCGCTCCCCATTCCATGCATTCCACCGGTGACGTCTGCAGCTGTCACCGAAGGAAAGCTCCCTACACTACTCTGCTTAAACTGAAATGACGGATAGAGCGCCGTGGGCGCCGATGGCTCTGCTGGCGCTGGGGGTTCTTTGGCCTCTACCCGGACTGGGTCCACCTCTGCTAAGAGTTTCCTACATTTGCTCCATGTGCGAATTACGCCCTTTGGAGCTTTCGGGGGTTGCTGAATGCAGACTCCTATCTGATCCCAGAGATGAAGGGATAACGTACCTACTTCTGGGTAAAGCAGGCAGTGTTCCCTCAAGAACACCAAAAGCCGCGCTAGTTCTCCGCTGTGAAAGCTTATCTGAATTCTTCCTCATGAATTCTTTGACTAGCGGACGGACGTTGCCGCTGAGGACAAGTCCCCATATTACCTGCTGGTCCTTTGAAGTCTCCTTCTCGGGATGAGTTGACGCGTCTGAAGTTCAGGCAATAGGTTTTGCGTGACGAATCTCTGGGTAGAGCTCGGAGCATGGACTGCTGCCACGGGCCCTCGGTGGCCTCTGCACTGTCGGGGGTTCACAGCCGACCCTGAGCGGAACGCGTTTTTCCGTGCTGCAACCACCGCGATAGCTGGAGCAAGCTGTAGGATGCCTCTCTGAGATGCCTCGCTGTGTAGCTGTCTTCCCAATCGGCTGGCTTTCCGACCGGGCTGCCGCGCTGTCCTCCGGGGTGATCAGACACGGTTCTAGCATAGAACCGGACCGCGTAGATCGCTTACTCACGAGTAGGATCACGTCTCAGGGTCACCAGATGTTGGATCGGGGCTGCGGGGCGGCTGTGAGGTCCCGGAGGAGACTGGTCAAGGAACGACACGAGACAAGATGGAGCGAAGACCAGTGTTTTATTGAGGGGAATTCATCATCATATATAGGAATTCGAGGCAGCGTGTGATAGAATCGTCATCTGACAGAAAATCACATCACCTGTTTACCCGGGTTAATTGGGAATCTCTCTTGGGGAAGTTAATTAACTAGAGCAAATACTGACGGGCAAATCCATTGTTCATGGCTTGCACAAGAGTAAACATGGCCACTATTTGCATTAGGGCTTGGGCTAATCTGCAAGTGCGGAATTACCTAATTCCTAACTCGAGTTAGATATTCAACTTCCTCCTGCCGAACTGCCTGCCAGGTCAGATATGGGTGAATCAATCTTATGACTATTAATCCACTCCCCAATTTCTGTTCCCGCAGAACCCAGTGACCAGGAGCCTTCTCGACCGGTGTAGCCTCTGTCAGGGACAGTTATGCCAATTGTGCTCGCGGATACCACATGGTACTGCAGCCAGAAGGTTGGAGCAATCCATCTTGGACCCCAACATTGCATTACCTGAATCTCTGATGTTGGAAAACCTGAAACTTTGTCTGTGATCCTGACAACATCCCTGGAACATCCTCATATCTACAGTTTGCTACTGAATGGCTCCTGACCTCAGCTACCGACAACTATGGCTTTGCTTATACCTTCTAGACTGAAAAGTCTTGCTACGCTGAGATGTCCCACCAAAATGCTTTCCTGCATCAGTGAGTTTTTCCTGCTACCTGAAGAAAAATACCCCTATATCACTGTGCAGGGCTCACTAGGTTGTTCTCTGGAGATTTGCCAGGTTTTCAGCCCATTGATCATGGCTGGGGACAGAGGCTTGCCATTCATTTAGGTGGTGGCAGGTAAACATTTGCCACTTCCCCCCTGCCCACACCATCGACCGGGGACAAGAAGCAGTTGCGGACACCATCCCCACCTTCCTGGCCCTGCCTGGCTGAAGGGTTGAAAGAGACACAACAGCCATGGGCTGGAGGACCTCGCCGCTCCGCCCCACTGCCCACACCATCGGCCAGGGACAAGAAGCAGCTGCGGACACCTCCCCGGAGAGTTGAAAGACTCTGGGGCTACTGGGGTGCCTTTATATTCTGTATCCTCTTCCCTGGTTAGTTATATCGATTGTGTCGACTATATTGTATTAAGTTGTTGTATTTATATTTTATATTGTTGTTTCATTGAATGTTAGCCGCTCTGAGTCACACTGTTGAGTAGGGCGGCATACAAGTCTAATAAATGAAATGAAATGAAATGAAGGTTGTGAGTTCAATTCCAACTAAGACTCAAAGTTGACTCATCCTTCCAAGATCAGTAAAATGAGTACCCAGCATGTTGGGGACAAAATGCTAATTACTCTGGGAACCACCCATAAAGTGCACTAAATGCTATGAGGTGGTGTATAAGTGTAATTGCTGTTGCTAATATATCTTGATGGAGGGCAACAGCTTCATCAATACTGGCCTTCGGCTGATGAGGACTTTGCATACCAAAAGGGCCCAGGACCAGAAAGTGGCTCGCGGAGCTGGGTCAGTGGTACGGGTGTCACGCTGCGATGTGGAAGGCAGATGAAAGGCCATGACATTATATTTGCAGGACAGTCTTCATGGCTGATTGCCATGAGGATCACCAATATTTGGAATCAGAAATGGCACAACAACAAGAAGACGAATATATGTACTGTATACTCTTTTGTTCATAATAAGAAATTTCAACATATAAAGTCACATTTTTTTTGGTCCATTCTATTCAACACTCTGAAGAAAAGCCAGATTGTTGGTATATTCCCATATGTGTCACTCAAATAACTTTACTGCTACACTACTGATAACATCTGCTTGTTTTGAAGAAGTGAACATACTTTTTTGTTCTCATTTTACCCCAGTTGTTTTCTGAATGCTTGTCTTCTACTCCAGATCTTCCTAACTCCATGACTCAAGTACTGTACAGATAATGCCCTTCTTCAACCGATAAGTCACTATTTCACATCTAAGTCAGCCACTCCCAACTTGTTTTGGAAAATAATAGGTCTTCTTGAAAAGAAGCCTTTTTTGGGGGAAAATTAGGGCTGTTGGAAGCAAGAAGATTAAAACTAACATCATCCACTATTGCCATAAAAAGGCTACTTTATGGTGACAATTATGACAGTTGAATTTTAAAAAGCATCACAATTTTAACATAAATTTTTAAGACACAAAGCTGCAATAATATGGAAATGCTGTAAGTCATTGAGGAGATAAATTTGAATTTTCTGCTGATTTTTGTTTAAAGAAAGTGATAAGGAAGGAGAAGGAGATCTGGGGGGAAGGTGGCATTTGTATGGTTGCTTGCAATTTATTTGCTGTTATGTTATTCTCTTATTTTACACATGGAAGGCCAGATTGCCTTTCCCAACCCCTGTATCTTAAAACATCAGTTGAGAAGATGGATTTTGTATTGCCAAATGCCAGGTCTTCAAACAGTTCATGTTTTCTTTCCCACGAGTCCTGTGACTACTGCCTTGTTTACTCATATGTCCTGCAGACAGAAAGTAAGTGCTCATCTGGCAGAAACAGCAGCCTGCTCTCTTTTGGGGGTCGAAAGGTGGAATATCCTCCCACACGCAGACATTGGCTTCACCATCTACTTAGGTCTGTCAGTGAAACAATTCTGTTAATCTGCATCATGAAGAATTAAGAGGTTGATTTGCAACTCAATGATGGTGAACCTTGGCACTCCAGGTGTTCTTGAACTTCAATTCCTAGAAGCCCTGATCAGCAGGAGTGCTGACTTGGACTTCTGGGAATTGAAGTCCAAGAAAAACTAGAGTGCCAAGGTTCACCATCACTGATATAGGATCCAACCTAAAAGGGTTTGCAAAAAAGGGTTCTATAAAATTTGCAAGTAGATAATAATAATTTTGTGTCAGAAATTATTCTGGGTTGAAAGAATTTTTGCTGGAGAAACTCCGCTCAGGGGACACCCGAATGAGCCTCCTTTCATGTCCCCAAGAGCTGGGACAGAGATGGGCACCCAGTCTGTCATGCAGTATCCAGGTCTTGAACTGCCGACTTGCTGGCCTTCCAGCTAAAAAGGTGAGCTTCTTAACCACTGCAAGTAGATTATATAGCTATAGCCATTGATATCTGTTAAAAGCACAACATAAGAAGTTCTGGCTTCACTCTGACCAAAGGTTAATCAAATTCAGCATTGTGTTCCTACAGTAGCCAACCAGAAGCCTTTGAGAAATTTATTTATTTATTTAATCAAATTTCCATTGCCACCCCCTCACCGAGGTGACTCTGGGTGGCTTATATATCAACAATAAAAAATAAAACTCTACAAAAATAAATAAAACTCTACAAAAAAACCCATCAAGTTAAAGTTAACATTATTTTTAAAATTTCTTAAAAGTTCTAAAACCTAGACAAGCCAACCTATGGTGGCTGTCCCCCCCACCTGCCCCCCACACTTGCTGTGCCAGCCAGGTCTTGAGGCTCTTACGGAAAGGGAGAAGCTCTGCCTGGAGACGAAGTTCAGTTGGCAAGTGGTTCCAAAGGGCCGGAGCAGACACAGAGAAGGCTCTCCTTCTTGTGCTAGAGAGGCGAGCCTCTCTAGATGATGGAACTATAAGAGAACTCCTCTGGTCCACTCCAGTGGGGCAGGCAAATGCCCTTGGGGTGATGCGGTCTCTTAAGTACCCTGGACCACTACCATGTAGGGCTTTAAAGGGAATCACCAGCACCCTGAATTACACCCGGAGGCACACTGGTAACCAGTGCAGCTCCCGCAGCAGTGGTGAGGCATAGGCATAATGCCCACACCCCATCACCACCTGGGAAGCTGCATTCTGGACCAGTTGCAGCATCCGAATGGTCATCAGGGGCAGCTGCAGGTAGAGCGTGTTGCAATAATCAAGTCTGGAGGTGACTAGAGCATGAGTGACTGTGAGCAAGGAGTCCTGGTCCAGGAGCGGGCATAACTGGCGAATCACATGAAGTTGTGCGAAAGCCCTCCTAGCCACGACTGCCACCTGCTCATTGAGCAGGAGTTGTGAGTCCAGGAGGACCCCCAAGTTACGTACTGGGTCTGTCTGAGGCAAAAATATCTCTCAATGCCATTTCCAGGGAATCCTAAGCAGGTGAAGGCATCTGCTTGGGAATACCCTGAAGCAAATGGTGAGCCACTGTGTGAGACAGAATGCTGGATTGGATGGGCTGTGGCCTGTTCCTGCAAGGCTGTTCTTATGTTCAGAAGCCCCATCCCAAACTAAAGATGGTTAGTCCCGTGACAGTGTGGGGCCACTAATCCACAGCCACTCAGTGTTGCCGGGATTTAGTTGTAGCCCGTTGTCCCCCATCCAGACCCCTACAGCCTTCAGACACCTGGATAGGACCTCTACTGCATCACCTGGAACACCACGGGCTGTGATGTACAACTGAGTATCATCAGCATATTGATGATACCTCACCCCGTGGGAACGGATGATCTCATCCAATGGTTTCATGTAGATGTTAAATAGGAGAGGCAAGAGCACCGAGCCCTGAGGCACCCCATATTGAAGGGGCCTAGGGCTGGACCTCTCGCCCTCCAGCAACACCGAATAGGTCCGGCCCATCAGAAATGAGGAAAACCAGGACCACACAGTGCCCTCGATTCCCAGTCCTCGGAGCCGCCCAAGAAGGATACCGTGGTTGATGGTATTGAAAGCCTCTGAGAAGTCAAGAAGAGCAAGGACAGATGGGTTCCCACCGTCCTGCTCATGCCAGAGATTATCCAACAGGTATTGAGCATCACAGTCGTCTTCTGTCCTTCCCCTTCTTTTGAGACTGGAGGCAACGTATAATTATATTGATTAATAGTCATTGGTAACCCCACCTTCTATTAATTGATGAATCCCCTTTATAGCTATCTGATTAGGGAACATCACAGTATGTTGTGGCTCTAAATTCCCTAGCATGTTATATCCTATTGGGAAACTTTGTTGTCAGAGTATGAGGTAAGAAAAGAAACAACAGCAACACATACAAAACATGGAGAGATGAGCTTAGCCTCAACTCTTACCTGCCTCACTCTAGAAGCATTTAAAGTAGAAAAAGTATATTTTTTCTTATAGCAACCGTTTGTATTTATAGTCAGAAAAAATAGGGAGAATGAAGTCTTTAGCACACAGAGAGAACCTCCATTTTTGTTTCTTAGTTGGAGGTTTAAAAAAAGAGGATAAGCTATTAACAAAACAACGGAAGCAAAAACAAACAGGAAGGGGGTGGTGCTTCAAATGCCAGAAGTGGGGAAAGAACTCTTATCAATTAAGTTAGTGTCAAAGAAAAACCACATAAGGTTATAAAGTCCCCTCCCACTGATACCCAGTGTTAGTGCATGCAAGAGTATTATCATCCCAACACATCCTACATGAATTTCGTCATTCATCTTAACTGGGTGACTCTGAGTTCTAACATTACAGGCAGGGGAAAATAATTTTTCCTAGCCATTTATGCCACACCATTCATAATGTAATACTGTATGTTTCTATCATGTTCCTCTCACTCATTTTTTTTCTCAGTTAAGCAATAGTTTTTCTTATGGGACATTATATCAACTTTGATCATTTTGCCATGATATTCCTCCACAGTGATGCGGATTTACAGCTCAAGATGTCTACACTGGCAAAGTGAATTGCATTCCAAAGTGCTGAAGGATTGTGCATTCACATATTAAGAGGCATTGACTCTTGGAGCAAAACCAAAGTGGATCAACTGGGGCTTTGCCCAGGGTACCAACATCTGTTGTTGTTCAGTCACACAGTTGAATCTGACCCTTTGTGACCTCGTGGACTTCAGCATGCCAGACTCCTCTGTCATCCGCCATCCTCCGTAGTCCACCCAGATCTGCACCCACTGTGTCAACTATGCTGTCTAACCATCTCATCCTTTGCTGCCCTTTGCTCCTTTTGCCTTCCATCTTTCCTAGCATCAGGGTCTTCTCCAGTGAGTTCTCTCTTCTCATTTGGTGGCCAAAGTACTTGAGCTTCAGCCTCAGTATTTGTCCTTCCAAAGAGCAGTCACAGTTGATTTCCTTCATGTTTGCCTGATTTGACAGCTTTAAGAAAGCTTGACAGCTTTAAGAAAGGATTAAACAAGTTTATGAAGGACAAGGGTATCAATGGCTATAATTATGGATACCTAAGGACAACCTCCGGGTTGGAGAGATAGGCATGATATCTCTCAATGCCATTTCCAGGGAATCCTAAGCAGGTGAAGGCTATCTCCTTGGGAATACCCTGAAGCAAATGGTGAGCCACTGTGTGAGACAGAATGCTGGACTGGATGGGCTGTAGCCGCCGCCTCTCCCTGGCCCCGTCATCGGCCAGGGCTTCGAGGCTAACTGTGGCCACTCTGCTGGAGCCCCACCTTGGTGGGGATAAAAGGGATTCTGGCCCGACACCGCGGGACTGCACCGCCGCCTCTCCCTGGCCGCGTCATCGGCCAGGGCTTCAAGGCCAGCTGTGGCCACTCTGCTGGAGCCCCGCCTTGGTGGGGATAAAAGGGAGTCCGGCCTGACGCCACGGGACTGCACCACCGCCTCTCCCTGGCCCCGTCATCGGCCAGGGCTTCGAGGCCAGCTGTGGCCACTCTGCTGGAGCCCCACCTTGGTGGGGATAAAAGGGAGTCTGGCCCGACGCTGCGGGACTGCACCACCGCCTCTCCCTGGCCCCGTCATCAGCCAGGGCTTCCCTGGCCCCGTCATCGGCCAGGGCTTCGAGGCCAGCTGTGGCCACTCTGCTGGAGCCCCACCTTGGTGGGGATAAAAGGGAGTCCGGCCCGACGCTGCGGGATTGCACCGCCGCCTCTCCCTGGCCCCGTCATCGGCCAGGGCTTCGAGGCCAGCTGTGACAGCTCTGCCGGAGCCCCGTCTCGGCGGGGATATAAAAGAACTATTTCTCCCACCCTTGCTGCAGTCACTGAGCCGTGAGCTTCTTTCCCCCATTATGTGTTATTAGTGTAATTTTTGCACACTGTATTATTGTACATTATTGTATATTTGGGTATTATTGTATACTTTGTTATCTCTTGTTTTTTTTTTGGTATTTTGTATGTATTGCTCATTGTTGTATTGTTAGGTGACGCTTAGTGGCCGAGGATAATGTTTATCCAATTTTGTCGGCATTAGTACTTAAATAGCATTTCCAAATGATATGTAGCTGCTTTGTAAACCTTGTAAGTGTGAATTTTGTATAACTTGTAATACTGTATTTTATTTTATTTATTTTGGAATAGTTTAGGGACTGTTTATCCCTAAGTCGGGTTCTGCCTGAGTGGGCGGCAGTTACAAATGTGAATGATAAATAAATAGATAAGATAAATAAATTTTATTGTAATGTGTATTATATTGTATATTGTGCTTATATAGAAATCAATTGTGTGTGTGTGTGTGTGTGTGATTTCTATATAAGCACAATATACAATATAATATATATAATATATATAATTGTATATTGTATTTCAATTATGTTGTAATGCCGCCCAGAGTTGGCCATGTGCTGAGAGGGGCGGGGTACAAATTAAAGTTGGAATGGAATGGAAAGGCTGTTCTTATGTTCTTATGATCTCCTTGCAGATCAGGGGACTCTCAAAAGTCTTTTCTGGCACCACAGTTCAAAAGCCTTTATTCTTCTGCACTCAGCCTTCCTTGTGGTCCCAAAACTTAGAGGTAAATCTACTGATGTGTGTTTTGAAAATAAAGGACAGACACTATTTTTAATAGAGGGATGTTACATTGGGGGGGGGGGGGCTCATGCCCATGTCTTAGTTAGAGTGGGTGTCAAGATCGACAGTTAGGTCACTTGCTGAGAAGTTTTGTACCACCTATGTGATGTCAGGAGTCAGAAGGTAGAACATATTTGTTCTCTGTTGTTCTGAAGAGCTAGATTTAAACAAGTGCTTCAAACTGTTTACAGTAGGACAGATGGCCTTAGGTGGTAGTGATGTGACTTCTGTAGAGATGTACAAGCAAAGACTACTCAGCCATTTCTCAGATGTGTCACGGTTGTGAGGAGTACTGTATACATCTTGCATTAAGCAGAGATTGGGAAATACAGTACATTTGAACCAGCCCCACAACAGTAGTGATAACAAAGATACCATCAAGCATTAGGCTCAGAAGAGATTTGTCAATGAATGTGCTAATTATGTGTTGGCTGGCATGTCACATGTCAGTTATTGCAATGAGATACTGAGTATGTATTTAGCTTTCCTCCTGCCAGCTGTCATAACTGCCCTTATCACCGGCCAGAGTCAGAGGGCTTTAAAAGCCACCAGAGCATGCCAGATGCTGGACACCCTCCTTTGAGCCCTCATCACTGGCCAGAGTCGGAGGGCTTTAAGAGCTTCCAGAGCCTGCCGGACGCCCTCCTTCAAGCCCTCATCACCAGCCGGAGTCGGAGGGCTTTCAAAGCTTCCAGAGCCTGCCGGATGCTCTCCTCTGAGCCACCATCACCAGCCGGAGTCAGAGAGCTTTAAGAGCCACCAGAGCCTGCCGAATGCAGGACGCCCTTTTCTGAGCCCTCACCACCAGAGTCGGAGGGCTTTAAGAGTCGCCAGAGCCTGCCAGATGCTGGACGCCCTTCTTTGAGCCCTCATCACTGGCCAGAGTTGGAAGGCTTTAAGAGCTGCCAGAGCCTGACAGATGCTGGAAGCCTTCCTCTGAGCCCTCGTCACCAGCCAAAGTTGGAGGGCTTTAAAAAGCTGCTGAACTTGCAGAGGACGTTGAGCCCTGGGCTCCATTGAGGACGTTGAGTGGCAAAGGACTTTTTGTTATTTATTTGTTATTTTCTATTTTAGTGTTAAATTGTATTTTATTGTGTAAATTGTATCATATGGTATTTCATTATGTTGATGTATATTGTTGAGGATATGTTTGTAAGCCGCCCAGAGTCGCACTTCACAAGTGGGGCAGCACACTGATGCTCAGCAGCCTCCTTGGCATCATCATTGAAATGAATTAATTGGACCGAGGGATGAGCAGGCAGACTTCACTTTTGAGCAACTTGTTTAATTGTTTGAAGACCAGCTCGGACTTCTATCATTTCCAATCATTGGAGAGGTTCTTTCTTTGATCTGTTGACATCATTCATTGTTCTATGGGGGGGAATGATGGAACATTAAGTATTCTTCACAGAGGGTTACTTAGATCTCCATCAGAAAGAAAATTACATATATTTATTCAGTCACTTAATTCCTATACTGCCCTTCTCTCAATGTCAAGATCCAAGATGGCTCACAACTTAAAAAACAAACCAATTAAAATCATGACATAAAAAACTAAACATACATTAGTATTAAAATAACTAATACTATTATTACACATAACCCAACCATAATCCTTAGAAACATATTTAAACATACATGCAGCACTCCAAATTAATACTATTCACTGCCCTATAAGCTGTTAAAAGTCTGTTTGAGAAGTATGTTTTTCACGTGTCACTGAAATGGCAAAAGGTAGGAGAGAGAAGTGGTTGAATTTGCCTCCCTGTAAACATAGGGAACTGCAGTGGCTCAAGTCGCTAAGACGCTGACTGGGAAGCGGAAGGTCAGCAGTTCGATTCCCGAGTACTGCAGGACGGAAATGAGCTCCCGTCTTCGTCCCAGCTCCTGCCAACCTAGCAGTTCGAAAGCAAGAAATTGCAAGTAGATAAATAGGGACCACTTCGGTGGGAAGGTAACAGTGTTCCGTGCGCTCCGGTGTC
The DNA here is from genome assembly GCA_035047305.1 of Bradypodion pumilum. Lineage (NCBI taxonomy): Eukaryota > Metazoa > Chordata > Lepidosauria > Squamata > Chamaeleonidae > Bradypodion > Bradypodion pumilum. The sequence continues at coordinate 492,591,356 of JAWDJD010000001.1, forward strand.
TAGTCATGCCTGCCACATGACCACGGAAACGTCTGCAGAAGCAGACAGCGCTGGCTCTTCGGCTTAGAAACAGAGATGAGCACTGCACCCTAGAGTCGGATACGACTGGCTTTCGAGCAAGGGAAACCTTTACCTTTACCTAAACATAGACGGAGTGAATGATTGATCAAAAAGATGCAAACATCCCATCTTAGGCTTTCAAGACATAAAAGTCCATGTTAAATAAAATAACCAGCTATCTTAGTTTTGTTTTTGTGTAGGGTGGTTATTTGTTTTTTGTTTTTTGTGTGTGTAGTTTGCTTTGGAAGGAAGAAATTTGTTCAACTTGTACAAAAACTGTTCTTGCTAAAGTAAGGGGGCTTAAAAACACCTCTCCATCTTGCTGGCAATGAGAAAAAGATGGTATTTTCCTATTTCACACAAAGATATGAGCAAGCATCTACATCGCTTCATGACAAATGGGAATTAGGATGGTTCTTTTGCCATCACAACCCCAGAACCAAAGTAATTTAAACTTCTGTAACTTATGTTCACTTCCTCTTTCTGTTCATGCTATATGGTTAATTACCAGCATCATGCAAGGTACAAAGTGCAAAGCCCATTTGTTTTAATGTGCCTTTCAATGAGGCAACACCTGTCAGAAGGCTCCCATGATGGCACTCTTCTTATTACGTCTTTTCTAGTTGACTGGTCAAGCAAAGCAATATTCCCAAGATGGCTTCAGAGGCATTTTTCAACTTAGCAATAAGGTAATGTGTGCATGCGTGTCAGTTATCTTTTTAAGCACTTTGCTCTCCTTACCTAGCTGAGAAGAATGGTTTCTCTGTATGCAAAGTTAAGACTTAGACATCAGCATAAATGTTGATTATTATTCACCTAATTTTGTCTCTTAATAGGGCAAATTTCAGCAGGATTCCAACTATAGGCTGCGTACATGCAGTTATTGATTAATTTATTTGTCTGCCTCCTGCTTTTTTCTCTGATAGGGAGATCCAAAGCAATTTGCAAGATATATAAAAGACAAACACAACTGAAGCACAACAAATTATAATAACAAAAAGCAATTCAACATACTGCCATATTTCAATAGCATTAAAAAAAACAGATTTAAAGGACAGGTATCTCAATGTCAGCAGACAGTCACTTACCTAACACTCTGTCTGTTTTTCACATCAATGAGAAAGTGGCACTATATACACCTCACAAGAAGGATATCTGCTTAAACAAAATGACATAGGATGGGAAGCAGAAAGTTCCTTCTGTTAGACCAGGGATCAGCAAACTTGGCTCTCCAGATGTTCTTGGATTTCAATTCCAGGAGCCCTGATCAGCAGGTGAACTGACTTGGGCTTCTGGAAATCGAAGTCCAAGAACACCCAGAGAGCCAAGTTTGCTGACCCCTGTGTTAGACAAACAGTCTCCAGTTTGGCTGGATTTCCCCAGCGTCACACCTGCAGTCTCATATCCCACGTCATTTGGAGTGATATCACAACCCTCAACACAGCGGTTTTGTCAGTTTAAAGGGCTGACAAGGGGAGGATGAAACAGTAAAGCATTGTTGCACAACCAGAGTTCTCCCAGAAGTTTTACTAGAAGCTGCCTGTTGTTAACAGGGCTCACTAGAAAAGCGGAGGCTAAGCCATGCTGCTTGCTAGCTTGCTATTTTCACTTTGTTTTAGAACTCAGTGGCAGTTTGGTAAGTATAGTCCTTTGGTAAGTAAAGTCCTTGAGTATGAATTACAGTTTGCGCTTTGATGAAATGACAGAGAGTACTTAGCTTTCATTAGTATCAGCTAATGGGCACTGTCTTATCACAAACTGCCAGGACATCCAGTTGAAATGTAACAAAGCACTGTTGAGCATCGGACTCTTATGCATGAGTAGATCAGAAGTTTCTGGTGATGGTTCACACAATAAAGTAATTTTCCATTTTAATGCAGCAGGCTATGCTTTCTATGAGCCCATGTCTTGATCATGGTAGATAGTACTCTGAGAACAAATTGCAGGTTACTTTCCACATTACTTACATGGAAGGGCCCCATTTAGTTAAACAAGCATTCACCACACTGGCTCGGTCCCCCTATAGTCATGCATCACACATGTGCAGCTGTATCAGAGAAGCTAATGTACATTTATACCTATACATGTAGTTTTTCAAATTGGCTAGAACCTAAGGTACAGAGCTCCCCTCCCCAAGAAGACAGCTATTGTCACAAGCAGTCCCTACTTCCCTGACAGTTGGGTTGCAGTTAAGTCCTGATGCCAGGCCTGCTTTTGCTGCTTGCATATAAGAGGCCTAAGTAAGTTAGCAACACATGAATGGGCAAAGAGAGAGAAAGAAAGAGAAACCAAAATAGGACATCTATTTTTCTTATGTTTTCAAGTGCATAATTAGATGCTTAGGTGCAAATTCTGAAATACCACCGAGAGTGGGGATAACACCCAAATGGGCCATATAGAAATGTAATAGATAAAATGTAATTAATAAAATAAATAATAAAATAAATATGTTATGTAACACACAATGAAATGCACTGCAGAGGGGAAGACTGTGAACCATGTGCACCAACACATTCTAGAGATGTGATTCTGGCAGAGTTGTATAACTGATCAAACATACTTGCACATTAAATCTGTACCTACCTCTCAATGATGAATCAGAAAACAAAGCAAATTAAATAGCAAATAATGGAAATGTTGTACTCCTGCTGTGACAATCTGATATTTTTATTGCTTAATTCCCTCTTCTAATATTGTGCTATCTGTAATGTTTAATTTAGTCCTCACTCTGCTATTCTGATGCGGTCAATGGGTGACTTCAAGGCTGTTTTCTATCTTTATTGTTTATTAATTTGAAACATGACTTGTTTGGGAAAACTTTCACCTAGAGAACATGGTGAAATGGAGACTGCTGTCTGTAAGTAGGCCTCATACACACTGTTAGGAAGACTATACTTTGGTAGGTAGACTGACTGATTCTTAACTTGGCCCCACAGCTCCTATTAATGATTCCTCCCCAATCTCTTGCTCAGCGTTTCCCAAACTATGTTCAGCAGAACACTGGTGGACTTCAATTCCCAGAAGCTTAAGTCAGTACTTTGGCTGATCAGTGCTTTGGGGAACTGACTTAGGCTTCTGGGAATTGGAGTCCAAAAAACAAAGGTTGGGAAACACTGCAAGCTGATACAAGACTGAACAAATACTACTACTACTACTACTACTACTACTACTACTACTACTACTACTACTACTACTACTACTACTACTACTACTACTACTACTACTACTACTACTAGTGTCTAGGCCAGATAGGAAACTGCCAAAATGAAAGCACCTTTTGATGAGTTCCTTCTGCAGTTCCTTTTGCCTGACCTAGTTTGAGAATGACTAGCTGGCAACACAAGTTTCCATTACCAGGGTAGGCCCGATTGTGGTTAAAAGAATACCACAATCTTCTGGGAGGCTCTTTCTATGTATCCCAAGACTGAACTGAATATGTAGTACAACTCCAAGTCTACACAGATTCCAGTTCTACAGTTGGGTGGGAAAGTTCTAAATTCACCCTTTAAAAAAATCTGTTTATTCTGAATTACAGGTTTGCATTCCATGTCCTCTGATTATAATGTCACAAATGCTAGCCTTTCTAGTACCCCTCAATGACTTTCTAAATTATCCATTCCTGCCTCTGCTGAATTCTTCTCCTAAACTTCTGTCAGTGCCTAGAGATGAAAAGAGAAGCATGGATTGCAACAAAGAGAGCAAGTCTGGATGTGGGTGTACGAAGTGGCAGTTCTCCATTAGAGTTAGCTTGTCAGGGGACAGGAGGAATGCCAAATAAAGATACCTCAGCAAATGAGGCCTGGGATGGAATCCAAGAGAAAGCCAAGAGTATAATCACTGTGGGCTCAATCTGAAAGGGAGCATGCCTCTAAAAAGGCATCTGATTTAGTGCTAATGTACAATCTCAGCTAAAACCCACCTAGCTGCCTCTGTGTGAACTTGCAAGGAGGTTCTTTTGTTCTTTCCCTTGTGTTGATATTGAGTCAGTGGCCAACAAACCCTCACAAAATCACCCTACCGGAGCATGGCACAAAGACTGCCTAAATGAGCGCTTAGCAGACTACAAACAAAAGTTTACTAAGGCGTCGTCATCCGAGGCAAACGGAGGATGAGTTTATACCATCAAAGACCTAGGTGGTTTATGTGCCTTCTATGTGGGTCTTTGATCATCTGGGATGAAAACCCACATAATAATACTGTGTATTTATACTGGATGAAATCTAGCTAAAATTAAGCACTTTTAAGCCCTATTCATTTCAAAGGAAGAAACCCTCATTAAATCACTCAGTTTTGGCTTATAGCACCTTGAATATTTTCTTCAAGAATTCCATCAAAACACAAAGTATTCAGCAATCCTTATAGGTTTGGTGCAGTAGGCAACTAACTAATAGTTTCTCTGTTCTTCACAGTATCCCACACTTGGCTCTGAGGTAACACAGAAAACAGCACCAGGATCTGAGAAAACAACACTGTGGACAAACCCTAAAGTCACTTTTTAGGGTAACAGGAGGTAATTTATGATGGAATTGAAATGGCATGTACAGCAATGCAAGGTGACACTTTGCCCAAATATGAGTGTCTGGATTCAGATTTTAACCACTTTGAGCACCTCTTGCAATTGCAGAAGTCAAATGTGACTTGTATTTATCTTTTGTTATCGGTATATATTGAAAGCGCGGCACCAAAATGGCCGCCGCGCTCTTTGCGGGCCCCCCCACCCGGACTCAGACATCCGGGTGAGTTAGGGGGCGTGGCTACCCCTCTATAAAAGGGGTAGCCACGAGGCAGCCGAGCTGCCATTTTAAAAAGCGACGGAGCGGAGAAGTTTTTCTCACCCTTCGCCGCTTTAGGGAGCTGTGCTCGGCAACGGAGCCTGTGCTGCTTTCTTTAAATCTTCGGCTTCCCAGCCAAAGGCTCCTATCCCTGCACGAGGATTGTCTTCGAGCTTTTGCTGCTTGCCGATTTGCTCTTATTTCCCTGCGAAGGGATCAATCTTCATGCCTCCTAAGAAGAAGGCCATGGCGACTCAGTCTTGCCCAACTACGAGGCGGCAGTCGGGTCGGAGGACCACGACTGCTCCCCCGCCTCAGGCTCCCATGCCGGATGCGCCCACCGGGACCGGTGGGATGGGGCAGGTCAGCCCGTGGCCCGTGGCTACCCAGCCTCAGACTACCCCCGTTGGGGCTCTGGCCCCCAGCCCACAATGGCCGGCCACGGCCCTTCAGCAGGGGGGTGGGAATGGCGCGGGTGGGGCCTCGGCCCCCGGCCCGCAAATACAGGCCATGGGTTTTCAGCTTGGTGGGGGGTTTAGTCCGATTGCAGGGCAGGGCTTACACCCGGCCCAGCAGGGGATGGAGTTTGTATATGGCCATACTGGGGACATGGCTTCCAAGTAGGCAGCCCTGGCCCATTGCCCAGCAGGCCGTCCGGCCCACCTGGCCCCCTATATGCCGGGGGTTCTGCAACGGTGGATGCCTTGCTGGCCCGCATAGCGGCGCTGGAGGCGTCCTTGGGGATCACCAGTAACCCCATGGGGGGGGGCTTCACCCTCGTTGGGGGTACCCTTTACCCAGCCTTCGCCCTCGACGACTGTCACTCTTCAGCAGGCAACTGGCCGGGTCGAGTTGCTGGAGGCGCACCGGCCCCTGCCTGCCGCGGCCTCGCAGCTCCCCGTGCCGCAAGCGGCACAGACGGATGGTGGTCGGGGGGACCCGCCGAGCTCAACTTCGGTCGCGAGCTCCGACGCCCGCTGTGGGCCGGAACCCCCAGTTGGGGCAGCCCACGGGGGTGCACCCAGTGAATATCAGGTTCAAACTAATGTACCCACACCACACTCTGCCAACGGGGATAGATTCCAGTGGCCGTGGCCTAGTACCGTGGGGGTAGGTGGGCAACAGGTCCTGGCCTTCCCGGGTGCAGCTTGGTCCCACGGGGGCATACCCTGGAGTGCTGGGGTTTGCCCCCCCGGGGCGGCGCCGGGGGTCGCAGGGACAGTCCAGGCTCCTCTCCTGGCACCCCGAATCAACACCGTGCCGGTGTCGGCTCTGCCTACAGCCGGGTATTCCTTGCCCCTTGGAGATCATTTGGCCCAGGCCACGAGGGAAAAGATTTGGAGGGGGGAGTATGTCGACATTTTCTCTTTGTTGAATCGGGAGCCCACCAAGGAGGAGAAGGAAGGGCAGGATGAGAAGGACAAAGAGCTGTCTTGTCGTCGCAAGCCACCACGCACTTGGGCCAACTGGTTACCGGCCTACCTCATATACATGGCGGTGTACCTCAGGGCCCGGCCGGATCTGGCCATCCCTATGGTCCAATATTTGGACAACATTTATCGGGCAATGGTGGATTTTCCTGGCCCCTCGTGGTTGGCTTACGATGAGGAATTTAGAATGAGAGTGCCCTTACACCCGGAGATGAGGTGGGATGAGCCATGCCAGAAACTGTGGCTTTTGTACATGACCCCCACGCGCCCGATGCCTGGGGAGAGGTACCATTGTGGACATGCGGTCCAGCGAGCAGCTCCAATAGAGGCTCCACGCCAGCTGGCGGGGCAGGGGGTTCCAGCCCGCCTGCTGTGTTGGGGCTTCTCGGCCAATGGCGTATGCAATAAAAAACAGTGCCGCTATAAGCACGAGTGCCCCTCTTGTGCTGGCCCCCACGCCGCCGCTGCGTGTCCGCGAGCGGGCGGGTCACGGGGCAAAGGCAGAGGTGGACAGGGGGTGGGCAGACCTGCCGCTGATGGAGCTGGTCAATCAAAAGGCCCCCTCCCCGGTTAACGTCCCTATGTTAGAGCGGTGGCTCTCAACTTACCCGAGGGGGGAGGATGCTAGGTACCTCCTCGAAGGATTCCAGTGGGGCTTCCGCATCCCATTTAGAGAGGATAGGTGCCCCCAAGATGCCCCTAATTTACTTTCACTGAAGGGCAGGGAGGAGGTGGCCGCCCTGAGTATTGCTAAGGAGGTAAAGGCAGGCAGGGTGGCTGGTCCCTTTCCTTCACCACCATTTCCCAATCTGAAGGTTTCCCCTTTAGGTTTGGTTCCTAAAAAGTCCCCTGGGGAATTTCGTTTAATCCACCATCTGTCGTACCCGACTGGCCGTTCGGTCAATGATGCCATCCCTGATGACCTTTGTTCGGTCAGGTATACATCATTTGACCAGGCCTTGCGCATGGTGCGCTCTTGTGGCGCGGGTGCACTTCTGGCTAAATGCGACATTAAGTCGGCATTCCGTTTGTTGCCTGTGCACCCGGGCGACTTTGAGTTGTTAGGTTTTAGATTCCAAGGGAACTTTTATGTAGACAAGGCCATGCCCTTTGGCTGCTCTATCTCCTGTTCAGCATTTGAACGTTTTAGTACGTTCCTTCAGTGGGCCTTTGTTCGCAGGTCGGGGTCTCGGTCTGTAGCCCACTACCTCGATGATTTCTTGTTCGGGGGTGAACAGGGCAGGGACACGTGTATGCGTCTCCTCAACACATTTCAGACGCTAATGCAGGAACTCGGTGTCCCTTTAGCGCCCGAAAAGACCGAGGGCCCATCGACTAAGCTCACGTTCCTCGTAGTCATCCCGGTTGCCCATAGATAAGGTTACCCGGATCACTGCGTTGATTTTGGCCTTGCTGGCCAAACGCAAGGTGTCACTTCGTGAGCTCCAGGTTCTACATGGTCACCTTAACTTTGCATGTAGAGTGGTAATGCCGGGCAGGGCTTTTGCTCGACGCTTGTGCGATGCCATGGCTGGCCTCTCCAGGCGCCATCACAGGGTTCGACTGACTAGGGGCATGAGGGCCGACATGTGGGTGTGGCTTAAGTTCCTGCAGGACTTCAACGGGGTGTCATTCTGGAGATCTGACCTCTTGGTTTCCCCTAGGTTCCAGGTTCAGTCGGATGCTTCGGGGTCCCTGGGGTACGGGATTTACTTTGAAGGGAAGTGGGCCTATGGCCAGTGGCCTCCAGCATGGAGGGGCTCGGATCGTCTACGTGACATGACGTTCCTTGAGCTCTTTCCGATCCTGGGTGCTCTGATGCTATGGGGCGAGAAGTGGGCCAATTCTGTGGTTCATTTCTGGTGCGACAATGCTGTGGTTGTGCACATTGTCAATTCCCAGACTTCTAAATCACCCAAAGTCATGGAGTTAGTTCGCCAATTCGTGTTGCGTAGCCTACGCCTCAACGTGCTCTTTAGGGCCAGACATGTGCCAGGTATTGATAACAATATTGCTGATGCTTTATCCCGCCTGCAGATCTCCCGGTTCCGTGCCTTGGCTCCAGACGCAGAGGAATTCCCCTCGCCGCTCCCGGACGAGATTTGGACGTTTGGCAAGGAGAGGTGAACTGGGCGATCGGCATGTCGCTGGCGCCCCACACGCGTAAGGAGTATCACCATGCATACAGTCAATTTAGGGAATTTTGTGCGCAAATTCGGTTGCCCGAGGTGTGGCCCATTCCTGTTGCACACCTTTTACAATTTATGGTCTACCTACACAGTCAGGGCCTAGCTCCCCGCACCATTGCATCCAGGCTGTCAGCACTGGCATTCATGGCCAAAGTGAGGGGTTCGGACGACAGTACAAACGATTTCCGTATTAGACATGTTTTGGAAGGGTGGGTGAGGGAACGTGGGCGCAGCCCGGACACTCACCACCCTATTTCCCTAAGGTTCCTTACCCACCTTGCACGAGGCTGGCATGACCTGTGTTTCGACAGGTATGAGGCAGCTCTGTTTCATGCGGCTACCACGGTAGCCTTTTTTGGGGCGCTCCACATCAGTGAGCTGGTGCTACTGTCTAAGGCGGATGTGGCTCGTAGGGCACTGGAACTCGACGATGTCTATGTCTCCAATGAGTGAGCTCAGTTGAGGATTCGTTCCTCCAAAGTTGATCAGCACGGAGTAGGCAGTGGTGTTAGACTGCTACGATGTTCCATTACAGATGTCTGTCCGGTTGGTGCCCTAAAAGAGTTCTTTGCACTGCGTGGTTTGCACCCTGGCCCGTTTTTCTGCCACCAAGATGGGTCTCCCCTTACTAAATTTCAATTTTGGAAGGTGACGGGTAAGGCACTGTCCAGTGTTGGCCTCCCCGGGGCTCGTTATGGCACCCATTCTTTTAGAATAGGAGCTGCTTCTACTGCGGCTGCATGTGGATACTCAGAGGCTGATAGATGCACGATGGGGAGGTGGGGCTCCAAGTGTTTTGAATTGTACGTTCGCCCCTTTTCAAATATGAGTACCACATAAGTCAATGGCCTTTCTCTCCCCTTTTTATCTTACAGACCCTGTGTACCCCCGCACACCGGTGGCAGTATGGCTGGTGGGCCATAGCTATGTGCACTGGGCAGCGCAGTACGCTGTGGCGACAGAGTGGGGACCCCAGCTTGGACTACGTGCATCCGCATGTCTCAGGTGGTATGGTAAGCATGGAATGTTATGGCGGGAACTGTTGTCATTCCTATTCTCCATCAGGGATGCTGAACCGCCTGATGTATTGGTGATCCACCTCGGGGATAATGACCTAGGCCAGGTCACTGGCCTTTCTTAGAGACATAAGATCTGCAGTGACCTGGCCTATTTGCGTTATGTGTGGCCTGCCACGACCCTGTTATGGTCGGACATCATACCGCGTCACGCTTACAGGGGAAGAGTTAACCTCCAGGCCCTTGACCGCGCTCGTCGCGCGGTGAACGGGGCAGTGGCCCAGTTCTTTGCAGACAAGGGTGCGGGGCGGGTCATCCGACACCCCAACATTAGTCTTCAAAATTACGAACTTTATGCAGGGGATGGGGTCCATCTGTCGCCCAGAGGTATGGACCTCTTTCTGGAGGATTTGCAAGCAGGCCTGTGGACCGAGCTGACGGTCTGGAGGGGGGGGGTGTGAGCCTTTATTAAGCCTCCCCGTGTGGCGGGTAGCACTGGTAAGGTAAATATTTATGACCCACAGGTATCCGGCAGGTTCGCAATTGACTGGACAACACTAGATAGGTACAAGTTTGTTAACGTTGTCCGGTCAATGACGAATCAGGCAATGGGGTGATGGCAGGAGCTCTCCAGCATGCATCACCCTGTGATTTTATGGATACACGTCAGAGGGTGGGGTCAGTAGATAGATTATTGACTACGGTCAACAATTTGTTTGTTGTAAACAAACAAATTGATACAAATGGATACATTGTAGCCAATTGCCATTGGCAATTTTGGGAGGAACCTTACCAGTGTTACTGCAGCCTGCTTGCCTTAAGAATTATAATTGGTGAAGTACCAATTCAAATTTATAATTCGGACTAGGGCATGAATCAATAAATGTGGCCCAATGCTGTTATCCACTTTTACCGGTGTCTGAGTCCTTTATTGGGGGGTGCACCTGCAATGAGTATATATTGAGTTTTTTCCTTTCTTAAAATGTGTATACATTTTTGGCACCTTCTGTATGACAGAAGGTGCCAAAAATGTATAATAATGGTCATGTAGAGGGCAATGATAAAGGTGGTGGCAGTAGTAATGACAACCATTTCACATCAATTGACGTTTAAACAGATTGTGGCCAATAATTTATTACTTTAAAAAAACACAACGCTATTGAAGCAATTTTTAAATGGTTAAACAGTTAACACAAGTTGAGTGGGATGCCACCCAAATGAGCAGTGTACAAATGCAATAAATAAATAAATAAATAAATAAAAACCATCTTTAAGCTGCATAAAGCCAACAGCAACAGCAGTATCAGTCAACAACAACAAAGAAAGAACAAGAACAAAAACAATGGGCCACATTCAAAAATCTTGAACAGGAGTAATTTGGAATTTCTTGTGCTGGCAGCAGCTGTCATTGGTTGATGCAAATTGAGCTGTAATTTGGTTTCCATCTGTATAAAAATTAGTAACATTTGTCATATTTGAAATGGAAGGGACTTCAGGTTTAAAAATATTGAATGGATAGGAGACAGAATGGCATAGCTCTACATTCATCTAGAGTTCACACATTTCTTGGAGATCTGTACATTCTCTCTAAGTTTGAACTACAATCATTAAAAGAGAGAATAAAGAGCTCATACACCCCCGTCTGTAATTTCTTAAGATTCTTTAAACCTAAGGTCACCTTATGGAGGCAAATTTGAAGGTTCTTCCTTCAATGAAGCAGCTGAGGAATTTTGAGAAAGCTCTAGAAAGCTTTTTAAAGGCAAGCAATGTTTCTCCAGATGGTTTGAAAATCCTTCAGTATCAGGGAATGCACTGATATGTATTAACAAAGTGATGTGAACCATGTCAGAAGGATTTAAGAGTGCGTGCTCTATGGTAAGTGTGCATAATAAGACTGTGGCCTTAGATCAGCTTTCTCCAGCTCAATGACCTACAGATGCTCTGGGTGACAATTTTAATCTGCCCCAGTCTTGTATGACCAGCATGATCAGGGAATATGGAAGTATCTAGCCAAAGCTTCTGTAGGCAATGACACCAGATTGGAGAAGGCTGTTTTAAAAGGTTGTGTCTGGGGATCCAGTTAAGCTGGGAGTCATTTAATGACTATTTATCATTTTTGCAGTAAACTGTTAAGCTCTATTAAAGTCATTCTCTTGCATTCATTGCCTAAACCAGGAGTTCCTAAAGCCTGTGGGCCAGATCTGGCCCTCAGCACCATTTAATGTGGACCCCCACCCCTCCAAGGGCATTTGAAAAACAAAATGGCCACCCCTTTGAAGCTGTTTGGACAAAATGGCCATCCCCATCATGCAGGCAGGGCAAAATGTCTGTCCGGTCCTTGATGCTGACTGAGAGAGCATGACCCAGCCCCTGGCTTGAAAAGTTTGGGAACCCCTGGCCTAAGTCCATCTTTGTTCAACCTGCATCTCAAGGACATTTAATACAAGTGGAAGTTTTTGTCCATGCAGAGAGAAGGAAGGAGGATGGCTTACTTCATAATTTCCCCTCTCCAAGTCTATGGTAACTCTAAAGCCAGGCCAAGAATACTTATCTTTTTGGAAATAAGGGATAAGAATGAGAAAGGGAAATTTTGTTTAGATTATATGGACAAGATAATAATATCCCAGTGTTGGTGGAAGCACTCGTTGATGTATTATTATTTTCTTTATTAATTTTAGTGTTGTATTTGTCTTGGTTTTTTTTTAATGTTGATTAAATAAAATTTAAAAACAAATCTTGTGGCAACCACAGTCACTTTTCTCTTTCAGATTATTCCCCTCTGCACAGGAAAGTCCTCATGTCCTTTTAATTTTAAATAGCATCTATCTTCTTTTGCCCCAGCATATATTTCAGTGCTCAGAAGAGCTTCTAAGTACAAAAAAAATGTCAAAGCAAATGATTAGCTCAGCCCTGATGTTTGCTATTAGCAGATTGTATACTGATAGGATAATAACCTTTTCCCCCTCTTTCCATACATGAAAGGCATTTTTGTGTGCTGAATTAAGGTTTCAGATAGAAAAGTTGTGCTTGGTGCATAACTCCCAAGCTACTTTTCTGCACCACATTCCTCTCTATAATTTTGTGTTTGTTATCTTGAATGGATGACAGTAACCAAGGATCAGCAAACGAAATATACTTGAAATGAGTACCACATGTATGGTGTTTACACCAGCCGGTGAGGCCAGCTAGTGGAAGAGGCTCTGTGGTTTACAAAGTCCTGTTTTTAATACTTTGTGCAATTTAATATCAAGTGCCATAACTGGAATATACAATAGTAAAAAGAGAGAGGTATGAAAAAATAAACGAGTCATGATATCACATGTTGGTTTCAGACAAGGCTCCCGGGTGGTTGTGTCAAACAAGTACCTACTTGTTTATTTTAATATACTCAAGTGATCATTTTTCTTCAAGGATAGATAAGTGTACAGATTTTTAATGTATGTAAGCAGTTGCTACTTGTTTAAAGATTGGGAGGCAAATGGCAAAGGTTTTGTTAATAAAACAATAAACTCTGGAAGATCAGATATTCATAAAGGGACTAAGAGAAGATAGGAAAATGACAAATAGCTTCAACTTAATGCAAAATAATGCCATTATTTTTATCTGTGGCTGCCAAGATCCATATTTAGTTGTACATTTATCCGTTCCCTAAACCAATTTGGGAGGAATAAATTCCCTAATATATCAAAACAGGCAAACCAACATCTATTATGCTTAGGATGGGTACCTGTTGTGAAGTCCAAAGACATTTGGGATCTGAGTTGCTCTCAGGTGAAATGGCTGAAGAATTGTAAAGAAAGTCAATAAAGTATCAATGGTATTCGTGAAAGTGTATGATGATCCTATTGGTGCTATATCATTTTCATCTGAATTTAAAGCAAATTTGAATATTTCTCCTCAAGCAAAAACTCTGAACAGGGCAAATACTGGAATGAAATCTGCTTATATTACATGCCATTTTAGAAATGATACCCAAGGCAAGAGAAATAACACTTAATTGCAGCCAGTCTTATGTTTCCACAAATGGAGTCCCACCACTAATTCTACTTTCCAAAAATTATTTCTAAGCATAAGGTGATAACCTAAACATCTACTAGTGACATATTATTATTATTATTATTATTATTATTATTATTATTATTATTATTATTATTATTATTATTATTATTATTATTATTATTATTATTATTATTATTATTATTATTATTATTATTATTATTATTATTATTATTATTATTATTATTATTATTATTATTATTATTATTATTATTATTATTATTATTATATGGACTTGTATGCCGCCCACTTGACAATGGGACTCAGGGCATCTCACAACAATACCACATCTAATACATTATACATATATCACAAAATTTGGTGTGCAGTCTCCATCTTGAGTCATCTTGGATCTGGTGCTGTAGTGCCTGAATAGGGCCTATACAACAGTCACTAGACTACAACCCTTGTAAATGTTCACTTGGCATGACCTATTTACATATTTCCTTCATTTAAAATTGTGCATGAGAACATCATGATAATTGGCTAATAAAACCACTCCTTATATGTCATATTATTATGCTCAGCAAAAATCTGTAGTTATGACACAAAGTTAGACAACAAACACAATGAATTAAGTGAGTGCAAACAAGAGTGAAGCAATGTTCTGCATGCTACAACCCATTTCCCTCACTGCTCTGCCCTACACCTGTGAGCAACCTTTTACCTCATCCTTTATATTCTTCCCCTTTTCTCTCAGAGAAACAGTGAAAATAAAAACTTGCATCCCATACTGTATAGGCAATGAAATGCTGCATTTTCCCAACTAAATTTGCCTCACCCTTGTAGCTAGCAGTCACATCTTAACTTAAGAATATATTGTAGCCAAATTAGTTTCTTCCAGGGATTTCTGGGGGGAACACATTTCTTTTATTCATTTCAATCTAATTTCAGGCCTGGTTATGGGAAGAAGATAGTTTTGGCCACCTCGATGGATGACTTGCAGCAGAAGCTAGACAGGCAGATTGTGTAGAATCTATTGGTTCCAGTGGACCTCTCAGCAGCTTCTGATACATTGACATGGTATCCTTCTGCATTATCTGTCTGAGATGAGACTTGAAAGGACTATTTTGCAGTGGTTTCAATCCTTCTTGGAAGAGCAAACTAAGAAGATGGTGCTGCTGGACTTCTGTTCAGTGCCTTGGACTTTGGCCTTCAGTGTCCCAAGAGGTTCTTTTTTGCATCCTATAGTATATAGTGTCCTTGGAAAAACTGTTCTGAGGAGTTAAGAACAGGGAGACTATCACCATGATGATAGCCAATATCCAGAACACATATGGCAGCTGAAGAAGAAGAAGAATAGTATATAAGATTTACCTGTACATCAGGGGTGCCCAAACTTTTTGGGCCATAGGCCAGTCACATGGTTCCTCTCACTGGAAGCGGAAGTAAAATGTGCCTTACAATCTGTTTTGCAACAGGATGAGATAGATTTTAAGCTGCCATTTTCTCTGCTTAAACATGGGGTGTCCATACAAAGGTCTGTGGGCCATATCCAGCCTCCAATGCCAATTCATCTGGCCTACTCCACCCTCATTGCTCCCGGAAGCAGAAGTGGAATTCTGGACCCAATTCTATCTCTCTTTTCTATCTAACTCAAAAGGAGCTGTTCCTGTTCTAAACCAATATCTCTTATTGGTAAAGGACTGGCAAGCAGCTTGAAACTTAATCCCAACAAGGTAGAAGTACTTCTAATCATTCAAAAATCAGATCAGGGAACAGAGATATTACCTGTGCTGGATGAGGTTATACTTACCCTGAAGATCCAGATTTGCAGTTTGGCCTACTTCTTGAGTTATCTCTACTACCCCTGAAAGCCCAGTCCCCAGTAGTGGCCAGGAGTATATTTGCATTTTTAAAAGCTAGTGCGCCAGCTGTGTCCATGCTTTGAAATTTCCAATTTCATTGGAGTGAGACATGCCTTAGTTATGACTCTTTTGGTTTACTACATCACATTCTACAGGTGAAACTTGTAAAATTAGAATATCGTGCAAATGTTAATTCAGTTCAGTAATGCAACTTAAAAGATGAAACAAATACAGTATATAAGATAGACTCATTACATGCAAAGCGCGATAGTTCAAGCCTTACTTTGTTATAATATTGATGCTTATGACTTACATCTTATGAAAACCCCAACAACCCCCCCATCTCATGTACTCCATAATCATCACATAATCTCATGTATGCTGTAAGCCATGATCATCACAATTATAACGAATTAAGGCATGTCATCTGTACTTTGCATGTAGTGAGTCTATCTCATATATTTGTTTCACCTGAATGAACATTTGCATGATATTTTAATTTTCTGAGCTTCACCTGTAGGTATCTGGCTGTGGAGCCAGAGGCTGGTTGTTTGATTTCCTCATTGTCCCTCCCTCCCTTGCTTTAAGTGAAATGAATGAACATTTGCATGATATTCTAATTTTCCGAGTTTCACCTGTACATGGAAGTCACATTGAAGACAGTTTGGAAACTTTAGTAAAGTAAAGGTCTCCCTTGCTCAAAAACCAGTTGTATCCCAACTCTGGGGGACAGACCTCATCTCCAGTAAAAGCCAAAGGCATGTGGAAGGCATGACTAGATGCTGAAGTACACGGAACACTGTTACCTTTCCTGCGGAAGTGTTACCTGTGCTCGGTAATTTACTTGTAATTTCTTGCTTTCAAACTACTAGGTTGCCAGCAGCTGAGGATGGGCGCTCATTCCATCATGCAGTACTCAGGTTTCAAACTGCTGACCTGATGACCTTCAAGCTCAATGTCTTAACCACTAAGCCACCCTGAACCTCTTGGAAAATGTAGCTAGTGCAAAATGCTGCAGCCAGATTATAGACCACAGATGACTAGAGGAATCATATAACATCCCAGATGCAGCCATTTCATTAGCTATAGGTTCATTTCTGGGTCAATTCTATGTGTTAATTTGAAGCCCTATATCAGTGATGGTGAATCTTTTAGAAGCCAAGTGCCGAAACAGAGGAGGAAGCACTCCTATTGGACTACTGGGCAGAAGGGCAGAGTGAACTCTGTGCTGTGAGGAGGGAGAAAGCAATCCAAATGGACTGCTGGGCAGAGGAGCGGGGAGAACTCTGTGCTGGGGCAACTGCATGCATGCTCACAGAGAGTGCTGTGATTGCCTCCTCTGGCACACATGCCATACGTTCACCACCACTGCCCTACATTGCTTGGTGCCAAGCTTTCTGACAGATTGTATCGCTGGGGAGGCTCTTCTCTCAGTCCCATCAGCTTTATATGTATGTTTGATAGGGAGAGCAGGCCTTCTCCCAGATCTCCTTTTCCCCAGGAGTCTAGACAAGTCCCCCATCCACTCTTTTTTGATAGTGATTAAATGAGCACCCATCTCTGTCCCAGCTCCTGCCAACCTTGCAGTTCAAAAGCAAGAAATTTCAAGTAGATAAATATGGACCACTTCATTGGGAAGGTAAAGTGTTCTGTGCACTTTGGTGTGTAGGCATGCCTGCCACATGTCCACAGAAACATCTGCAAACACAGACAATGCTGGCTCTTCAGCTATAAACCATATTCTGATTAATATGCTATTTAATTTTTCATTCCTTTTCTTATATGTTGTTTTTCATTCTTGTAGTTTAAATGATTTCCGAGATGCCTCAGGTGGTGTAAAAGTACAATGAATAAATGTTGCAATGGGAGGCATCCGTGTGCGAAGCCCAGCCCTGACCGGAGTCGGGAGCAAGTATTTTTTTTCCCTGCCTCGGGGCGAAGATGCGTATCTAAGATAATCGTGCCATCCCCTGTACAGAAGGCTTAGGTGCATGGTACTCTCATGAACCCTGTGATCAGAAAGCTACTCTTGAGGTTAATGGAAAACCCGCACTTAATTGGGCTGGCGAAACCCATTGTTCCTGCCCTAATCTCGGGGTCTATGTGGATTGACCCCAGGCACCTAGTCTTGTCCCTTGTTTGCCCCTGTCTGCTTGCCTAACTCTATTTGCCCCCCACCCCACCTGAGCCATTGTTTATTCCTAGCCTGCCCACTTATCTCCCAATTTCCTCTCCAGCCGAGCACAGCCCCAACTAATTTGGGGACAGGCATGCGGGTCTGTGGACCCCTTGGGAGAGGTTTAATATCCAATTAATGCAGGCAACCCACACAGAAATAAAAGAAATGTTACAAATGACAACTCACATCAGATACAGCCAGCAGCAGGTTGTGAACAATTAGCATGCAACGTCTTTACAGATGATTAATTTACTTATAGCACTTCACTGTGCTCTTTGTTTAAACAAAGATCCTAGAGTGAGGTTGTGACTACATGGGTAAATAGCATTGTATATGCTATGGTAGTGATGGCTAACCTTGGCATTCCAGGTGTTCTTAAACTTCAATTCCCAGAAGCCCTGATCAGCATGAAACCTTGTTGTGTATTAAGGTTTATTAAGATAAGATAAATCTTTATTGTCATTATTAAGTATTATTTCAACTGTTATAAAAGGTTAATTATTGGTGTTGTAATTATTAAGCAATTCTCATAAAAGCTCAAGGTCTGGGGTTCATTATACTTGACACCTGATTGGTTGTCTTTGTTCCTGCTTCCTGAGAAGCCAGGGTAAATGTATCTTTCCCTGCACCCGCTGCAGAGACTGTATATAAGCAAGTGGATTTGCTCTTGCCTCAAGCCCCTTCGGGGGTCTGTTGGTAGTTATCTGTTACCTGCATGTAATGTTCTTACAATAAACATTAATGCTGCTCTGGAGACTTGGCTGGGTGTGTGTGCTTAGTACAGCCAGACACAACAATTGGCGATGAAGGTGGGATGTTCGGAATTCCAGAGCTGCTCTCTGAAACTCAGTGGCATCAGGCCTAATCACGGCCCCGATGATCCCACAGAAGCCGCCCGCCAAGTGCTCCACAGTCTCCCCAGAACTCGCCACATTGTCTGCTAACCAGACCGCTGTTGGCCGAGTTCTCCGGGCACTCGCATATTGTCTGATGACCCGACCGTCTCTGTGGAAGGCTACCTTCTTGGTCCACTGTGGGTTAGAGACTCTCGACGTTGTCTCGAAGTGTTGCCACCCAATGAGCTGCAGCAAATCTCTCTGCCGGGATTGCTGCACACTCTGCACGAACACTTTTAACACAAGATGGCCCTCGAAGGTAAAGAACCGCAGGGTCCCACCACGATCACAGCCACTTTTTTGCAAGCCTCCGGCAACATCCACCAAGACCTCGCCAGTTCTCTACAGGGAACACGGGCGCCAACGCCAGGGTCTGTTATGCCATGCCAAGGCTGCAGGAGATGATACCTCTGTGTCGAATGTCCCCTTGAGAGCGTGCAGTGCCATCGGTGTGGGAAGACAGGCCACATCTCCAAGGTCACCAGCCACGGGTTTGGCAACGAGAGACGAGGGCTCACAGATGAGTTCGTCGTAGAAGTCTACCTCGAAGGAGTCCCTCTTCACCTTGCAGAGGATTTGGGATCCTTCCTCTCCTTCCTCTCCATCATGGCTGGGTGTGAGTTGTCTCCCGGGGAGGGTTGGTTCAAAGGGTCCCCGGGGAGCACTCAAGTTTACAATATAATATAAATGATACTAGACAAAAGGAGAAGTGATTGGAAAGGGAAAGCAGGAAAACAGATTTTGATACTATAAACTTCTTCAGAGGTCCCTCCTGTGATTTAGAGATGAAGTCAAGTTGATACAGTATTCTTCTTGGAAGACAAAAAGTTGTCACCTTTTGCTTTGGCCGATGTCTCAGAACAAGAAAATCGGTCTTTCGCCCCTTGATGCCATGGCAACTTACACAGGCATTAAGATAGGATCCTTAAAGTTGAGTAATCATGTGTTTTAAGAACACATCTGACTCTGCAAGAGTCTTAACTGTTGTCCAAAGTGTGTGTGTTGGATTTATGACGTTTCTACATGTGTATGTTCAGTTGAAATACCACAGAGATACCCAGAAAATATTGAAATAATGATCTCTCTTAGACACCTTTTAATGAACTGTTTATGACAAGAATTCTTTTTATGTAGTTTTCAAAGTTCTAAGTCAAGAAGTCATTATCTATTTTAACTTATCAAGTGGTAAACCAAGTGCAGCAATTGCTCAACCAATAAAACATCTTTCCTGGACTACATTGGCTTAATGAGTAAATCATATTCTATTTTCTAGCATCTTTAACATTTGTTCTTTCAAAATATCCAGTGTCCAACATCAGCCATCCAAGGAGTCACAAGGATGAATTTTGAACGTCTGTTCCATTTTCCCCAATAAAAGCTTAGCTTATGTAGCTCCTACATTTTTATTAATTAAGTTTAGTCCTTGTGAAACATGATTGATGCTCACATTGTGCTATAAGAATCATAATCTACCATGAAAATTCCAGTTCAAATGAGTGGCCAAGTGGTTAAATGAAGAAGAAAAAACAGCAAATAAATAAATAAATAAACACACCAACACAGCATTATTCCAATGAATTTCAGATTCACAGAGGTCCTTCATTGAGACTATTGAATCAGATAACTTCATTCAGACATGCTTAATCTAATCATGGGGAATGATTTATATGTATGTCATTGATTTTCATAGTACTGTACAGTATATAGAAATTATTACATTTCTGACAGCTGGAGACTTCCTGCTATAATATGACATGGGGATGAACATTGGCTACAATAAAGAAAGAGAGCTAGAAGATTTTGATCAGAAAAGAGTGATGAATTAAAAAGTTTTAAGGGAGATGAATAAAGTTTGTGAATTAATAAGACATGCAAAATACAGAAAGCTGCCACTTTGGCCCTGAGGGATGAAACTACAGATTGTTAGAGATGATCATTCAAGGCAAAGTAAATTGGAAACAAAGAACAGGAGAGCTACTGCATCCTGAGTTCAGCAATGAAACACAAGAACAAGAACAACAAAATGTTTCTTATGTTTAGATACATTGTTGGTGGCTCAAGTGGTTAAGATGCTGAACTCACTGACTGGAAGGTCGGAGTTCAATTCCCAGGTACTGCATGATGGAGTGAGCTTCTATCTCTGTCCCAGCTCCTGCCAACCTAGCAGTTTGAAAGCAAGAAATTGCAAGTAGATCAATAGGGGCTACTTTGGTAGGAAGGTAAACAGTGTTCAGTGCACTCCAGTGTTGAGGCATGCCTGCCACATGTTCACAGAAATGTCTGCAGATACAGATAGTGCTGGCTCTTTGGCTATAAATAGAGATGAACACTGAACCCTAGAGTAAGCTACAACTGGCTTTTGATCAAGGGCAACCTTATCTGTAATGAATAATATAGGGGCTTTGCTTTTAATGAGTACAGTAGTTGCCTTGAGTTCCTAATTTTCTGGGCAGAACTAGAGAATACTGGGAATTCATCCTCCAAAGCAGGTGCTGATTGGTCTGCTCAAGCATTGTTTGAAGCCAATGCCTTCTCATATTTTCTCACAACACCTTATAAACATTTTGCTCTCTCATTAATTTATGAAATTTTATCTGTGTGAAAAGAAAGCCCCCTACCATAGACTCCTTCCACCTCCATTTCATTTGGCCTTTAAATACCCTTTGAATATCTAACATGCTGCATTTATTCCAGGGGTGCCCAAACCTTTTGGGCTGCAGTCTGGTCACATGGTTCAAGGGGCTGGTCACTTTGGCCCAGGGGCCTGATCTGGCCTCCAACACCAATTCATCCAGCTCATGAAGCCCTTGTCACTCCCGGAAGCAGAAGTAAAACACACCCGTACAGGCACATTTTACTTCCACTTCCAGGAGTGATGAGGGCTTCATGGGCTGGATGAATTGGCATCGGGGGCCAGATATGGGCCCTGGTCCATAGTTTGGGCACCCCTGGTTTATTCAAACACCTTTTTGTCATCTTTATTGCTCTTCTCCAGATTTCTTCTGTTATTTTAGTTTCTTTAAAATATTTTTTTAAAAAACAACAACATGTGAATCTAATGATCAAAGCTCTGCCTTATAACATGTTTCCTTCCCCAGAATAGCAAAGATTTTTGGGTATTTACCACAGAAAGAGGGAGGATTGGGAACACCTAATCTGAGAAATTATTATAGACCTTTCCATGAAGATATTAGCAAGAGAAAGAGTAATATGGGAAGAATTGGAAATGAAGGAGTTAGATCGAACGGGTAAAGGCATATTTTTGGATATTAATGATGGAAGAATTAAAGTAAAAAATAAGATGATGAAGACATTGTTGGGGGTATGGAGAAGGGTCAAAAAGAAATTAAGTCCGGACTTGTCACCTATTGTGGAGTTGGAAGACCTTGGAAGTTTTCCGATAAAAATTGATGAAAGGAGAAGGGAGGTATTAGAAAAGAATGATGTTTCTCTGCTGAAGGACTGGGTAAGAGTGTGTAAAGATAGTAGGAAAAAAGTGGAAATATGTGCACAGTTGAACTTAAATTGGCTACAGAGAGCGTTGATAGATAAATGGAATGGTCAATTTTTGGGACAAATAAGTTTAGAAAGGGATAAAACTGAATTTGAGGAATTGATATTGAAAATGAGAAAGGAAATTGTGGGAATAAAGGGAATAGTGAGTAGAGTATATAGAATATTAAATAAAGAAGGAAACCCACAAGAAACATTGAAATCATGTTGGGAGCAAGATTTGAACATAGCAATATCAGAAAGAAATTGAAAAAATAAGTGGAGAAAACGATTTATGAGAACCATGTCAGTTAGAATAAAGGAACATAATTTTAAGATCTTGTGGAAATGGTATTTGACTCCAGAGAGATTGTTTCAAATGGATAATACAAAAAGTAAAAAGTGTTGGAGATGTAAAAATTCTTTGGGAACTTATGAACACATGTGGTGGGAATGTACTGTGGTAAAAGAATTTGGGGGGAAAATTGAAAAAGAGGTAGGGGAGATATTAGAGATTGAATATGAACTAGATGCAGGTACGGTATTACTAACGGATATTGAAAAACTAGAACTGAATGAGGATAAAAAGGAATTACTATCCTTAATGGTACTGCAGTGGCTCAAGGCGCTAAGACGCTGACTGGGAAGCGGAAGGTCAGCAGTTCGATTCCCGAGTACTGCAGGATGGAAATGAGCTCCCGTCTTCATCCCAGCTCCTGCCAACCTAGCAGTTCGAAAGCAAGAAATTGCAAGTAGATAAATAGGGACCACTTCGGTGGGAAGGTAACAGCGTTCCATGCACTCCGGTGTCTAGTCATGCCTGCCACATGACCACGGAAATGTCTGCAGAAGCAGACAGCTCTGGCTCTTCGTCTTAGAAACAGAGATGAGCACTGCACCCTAGAGTCGGATACGACTGGCTTTCAAGCAAGGGAAACCTTTACCTTTACCTTATCCTTAATGGTGGTAATGAGTAGAATGTGTATTGCAAGGAATTGGAAATCGGAGGGGAGTTTGGAAATAGAAGAATGGTACAAGGAGATGTGGGATCTTGCATTGAACAACAAACTGACATGGGAAATAAATAAATATAAAGGCAAAATTAAAGAAAATAGATTTTGGAAAATTTGGCAGCCATTCGTTGACCATTCGATGAAAAGTGAACAGGAGGACTGCTGGGCACCGGATAAGGCATATTTTTGGAAATTGTGAGAAGAAATGTGAAATCCCGCAGACTCCTACAAGATGTAATACACAGGGTGTTTAAAGTGATTTTATGTTAGTATATTATTTTTTATTATTATTTTATTATATATGTGTTCTTAGAATACTATGGAATAAATGAGGATTGGGGATGCTGCCGTTTGAAGTGTATGCCACCCATGGATGGGTGGTGGAATAACTATAAAGTACTAAGAAAGTATTGGCAATATCTTTGATGGATGTTAACAATGAACAATGTTATTGTGTTATATTATATTATGTTTTATTTGTTTTGTATTGTAATGATAATTAAAATTAAATAAATTTTTTTAAAAAATAACATGTTTCCTTCCCTGTACATTGAGTAAGGTATCTTTGTTAATATAAAGCAAAAAAGAAAGGATGATGATGAAGAAGAAATAATTTGTTTAATTTTTCCAATTAAATATCACCAATCATTGGCTAAAATTCTATTCAGGTTTTATGTACTAGTGAGAACAATCATTGTGTCAGGCATGCTTCCTTTTACACAGTTAGTCAAGGGACAGATTACACAACCAGTTCCATAATCTCTGCTTGCCTGTTTGCACAACGGAGAGACCACCAGAAAGAGAGGAATGCTTATGCAATTGTCCTTATGAACATGCTAACCATCAGCTAAAATCCTGTTGTGTAGTTACACATATATTACATGGGGTAAACTAGTAAAGGTCTCCCTTGCTCGAAAGCCAGTCGTATATGACTCTAGGGTTCAGTGCTCATCTCTGTTTCTTAGCCAAAGAGCCAGTGCTGTCTGCATCTGCAAATGTTTGCATGCTCATGTGGCAGGCATGACTAGACCCCGGAGCACACTACACTACATTATGCTTAAAAATAATTAGGCAGATATCTTCTTGGGATCTAAGTGACTGCAGCCATGAAATAAAAAGATGCTTTCTCCTAGGGAGGCAACTATGGCAAACCTAGGCAACATAATAAAAAGTAGAGATATCACCCTGCCATCTAAAGTCTGCATAGCTAAACCTATGATCTTCCTAGTAGTAATGTAGGGCTGTAGGAGCTGGACCATAAGGAAGGTTGAGCACAGAAGAATAGATGCATTTGAACTGTGGTGCTGGCAGGGCTGTAGCCAGGATTCTAGATGTGGGTGGGCAAATATTTTTTCAGGATAGGCAACAATGTCATAGGCAACAAGGCCCTGGGTGCTGGAGAAGACTTTTTAGAGTCCCCTGGTCTACAAAGAGATCAAATCAGTTGATCCTAAAGGAAGTCAACCCTGACTGCTCCTTTGAAGGACACACACTGAAGCTGAAGCTCAAGTACTTTGGCCACCAAATGACAAGAGAGGACTCACTGGAGAAGGCCCTGATGCTGAAAAAATTGAAGGCAAAAGTTGAAGGGATGGCCACAGCAGAGGATGAGATGGTTAGATAGCATTGTTGATGCAGTGGGCGTGGATCTGGGAAGACTACGGAGGATGGCAGATGACAGAGGAGCCTGGTGTGGGTGGTCCATGGGGTCACAAAGGGTCAGACTCGATTGTGCGACTGAACAACAAGAACAACAAAATGTGAGGCCTTTGTTCTCAATGAGCATAACATTTTGTGAGGCCTGGAGATACTGTGTACATCTTGGCAATAAGTCATATAATATAAGATGTTGTATTAGAAAGAGACAATGCACTGTAGGGAGAGGAGATGATGCTGGTCATCAGATGAAAGAGATGTGCTGTGGGGTGAAATTGTTAAACCAAAACATTAATTCCTCTTTCTTTTCAGCTGCATAAACAGCTTTCCTTCAGTTGAAAAATAACATTTTATTGAATTAAAAACTGCTGTGAGTGTATAATCAGCTCCTTGTGTGAGGGGAACCAACTAGGGAGGGCAATTTTGAGATGGTGATGGCTGCCACACTTTTAAAATAAAATGTTGAAACAGATGACGTCTAGGTATAGAAGATGGTGTTCAGCTATGATTTAAGTGAAACACAAAACACAGTATTAAAGAACAAAAATACTGAACTTCCATCCTGAACAGAGAAAGGGATATTGAAGTGATGGCAAACAGAGAAAGGGATATTGCAGATGTTCTTGAACTTCAATTCTCAGAAGCCCTGATCAGCAGGAGTGCTGACTTGGGCTTCTAGTAACTGAAGTCCAAGAACACCTGGAGTGCCAAGGTTCACCATCACAATACTTCACCACCCTTATCGCCTCCGCTGATAATCACCCAGCCACCCTGTTCCGGGTTACCGGGTCTCTCCTTGGTAGGGGGACCCCGGTGCCCGGTTGGCAGGGGTCGGCTGAGGACTTTGCTGACCATCTAGTGGAGAAAATCGATCGGATTCGCTCTGGGTTTAATCCTGGCGTGGATGGGGAGAGTCCGGAGGGAGCCGGAGCACAGTCTTGCTATGCCATCTGGGACCGGTTTGATCCAGTTGCCCCTGATGAAGTGGACAGGCTCCTTGCAGCTGTGCGCGCCACTACCTGCCCTTTGGACCCCTGTCCCACCTGGTTGGTGAAAACCTCCAAGGCAGTGACAGGTGGCTGGGTTGGGGCTGTGATCAATGCATCATTGCGAGAGGGGGTGTTTCCTGCACCTTTAAAACATGCTTTGGTGCGCCCCCTCCTGAAGAAATCTTCCCTCGACCCAGCTGTCCTAACTAACTATAGGCCTGTCTCAAACCTCCCCTTTTTAGGGAAGGTGTTGGAGAAGGCAGTGGCGTGTCGGCTGCAGGGGGTACTGGATGAAGCGGATTATCTGGACCCTTTTCAGTCAGGATTCAGGCCTGGATATGGTACCGAGACGGCATTGGTCGCACTGATGGATGATCTCTGGCGGGAGCGGGACGGTGGTCACCCATCCGTCCTCGCTCTTCTTGACCTCTCAGCGGCTTTCGATACCGTTGACCATGGTATCCTTCTGGAACGGCTCCGAGGTTTGGGAATCCAGGGTACTGTGTGGTCCTGGTTTTCCTCATTTCTGAAGGGTCGGTCCCAGTCGGTGTGGTTGGAGAGTGAGAGGTCCAGTCCTAGGCCCCTCAAATGGGGGGTTCCTCAGGGCTCGGTGCTCTCTCCTCTCCTATTTAACATCTACATGAAACCGCTGGGTGAGATCATTCGTTCCCATGGGGTGCGGTACCATCAGTACGCGGATGACACTCAGTTGTACATCTCGGCCCATGGGGACCCCAGTGATGCTGTCAAAGTCCTTTCCAGATGCCTGGAAGCTGTGGGGGTCTGGATGGGGGCTAACGGGCTACAATTGAATCCCAGCAAGACTGAGTGGCTATGGATAGGGGGTCCTGCGTTAATCCGGGAGCTTCCATCGTTGGTTCTGGATGGGGCTATTTTGCCCCAGACAGACCCGGTGCGCAACTTGGGGGTCCTCCTGGATTCACGGCTACTGCTAGAAGAACAGGTGGCGGCTGTGACCAGGAGGGCTTTCGCCCAACTTCGGGTGATTCGCCAGTTGCGCCCACTCCTGGACCGGGACTCCTTGCTCATGGTCACCCATGCTCTGGTTACCTCCAGACTAGACTATTGCAATGCGCTCTACATGGGGCTGCCCTTGACGACCATTCGGAGGCTACAGCTGGTCCAAAATGCGGCTGCCCGGGTGGTGATGGGGTGTGGCCGTTATGCTCATGCTTCGCCACTGCTCCGGGAGCTGCACTGGTTGCCAGTATGTCTCCGGGTGCAATTCAAGGTGCTGGTTTTGACCTTTAAAGCCCTATATGGTAGTGGGCCAGGTTACCTAAGAGACCGCATCGCCCTGAGGACGTCTGTCCGTCCAACCAGAGCGGACCGGAGGGGCTCTCTAATTGTTCCATCAGCCAGAGGGGCTCGCCTCTCTGGCACAAGGAGGAGAGCCTTCTCCGTGTCTGCACCGGCCCTCTGGAACCTCCTGCCAACAGAATTACGTCTTCGGACGGAGTTGCTGCCTTTCAGAAGGGATCTTAAAACCTGGCTGGCAGGTCAAGTGTGGGGTGCGGGTGGAAGGGTAACCACCATGGGGTGGTTGGTGTAGAGGAACTCTTCCCCATGGTGCCTTTTCGATCCTGCAGCCCTTGCTTTTTAGGGGGTGGGTAGTCTTAACTTTTTTTTACTGTTTTAACTGTTTTTAGGATTATTGTTGTATTTGTGAATATTGTCTGTAAACTCCTTGGGTTGCCCTGGGGTTACTTTTTATGTTGTTAGCCGCCCAGAGTCGGCCTTGTGTTGAGTGGGCGGGATATAAATTGAATAAATAAATAAATAAATAAATCACAGGTATATTGGAACAAAGTCAACCTAGCCAAATAAAAAAGGCTTGGTTTGGTAAGGAGAGCAATGTAGCATGTGAAACTCATTGCAGGAAAGGCATGATATAAAAGTAAAAAAGGAACTACATATATAAATGAAGAAATAAAGAGTATATCAGAAAGCAAAACCAAGAACACTGCAGCACTTTAAAGACTAACTGCTATATTTTTAATGTGAGCTTTCATGGAGCAAGTCCACTTCATCAGACACTTCATCTGATGTCTGATGAAGTGGACTTGCTCCATGAAAGTTCACATTAAAAATATAGCAGTGAGTATTTAAAGTGCTGCAGAGTTTTTTTGGTTTTTTGGTTTTGTTTTTGCTTTCTGATATGCACAGACTAACATGGCTACTATTCCAAGAAATAAAGAGTTAATATCTTTTTTAAGTAGCTGAAAAAGGTAAAGATCTCCCTTGCTCGAAAGCCTGTCGTACCCGACTCTAGGGGGCAGTGCAAATCTTCTTTTACAGCCAAAGACACTGTCTGCATCTGCAGATATTTCCATGGTCATGTGGCAGGCGTGACTAAATGTCAGAGCGCACAGAGCACTGTTACCTTTTCTGCCCAAGCGGCACCTATTTATCTACTAGCAGTTTCTTGCTTTTGAACTGCTAGGTTGGCAGGAGCTGGGGCAAACAACAGGCGTTCACGCCATCACGTAGCACTCAAACCTCGAACTGCAGACCTGCTGTCCTTCTAGTCACCAAGCTCAGCATCTTAACCGCTAAGCCACTGTGGTTGTAGGGGTAGCTATAGGAGCAAATAGAGTACATATGGGAGTAAATAAGTACACCAGGAGACTGAATGATAACTGCAACTTGCTTTTTTTAAAGAATAGATTTCCAACTCTAGCCTATCTACTCTACCATATAATGACAGTTTATTGGACCATCCCAATGTATGACAGCCAATGTGAAGTAATTGATAGAGTGGCAAACTAGAATTCGAGGGCCTAGATTCAAATCTCAGCTTGGTCATGAAAACTCATGGGGGTTACAATATTAAATCAGTCCCTGAACACATCACATGCCTCAAAAAAAGGGTTAACAAAAGTCAGAACTGAATTGATGGTACATAGTATCATCAATTGGACATATTCCCTTTCCCCAGGGCCAGAAATGAAGGATAACCATTCAAAAGGAGTTGCATCAGGCCAGGGGTGCCCAAACTACAGCCCATGGGCTGGATCCAGCCCCCAATGCCAAGTCATCTGGCCTGTGCCACCTTCATCGCTCCCAGAAGCGGAAGTAAAACACGCCCATATGGGCGTGTTTTACTTCCGCTTCTGGGAGCGATGAGGGTGGTGTGGGAGAGATCAATGAGCATTGGGGGCCAAATCCAGCCCATGGGGCATAATTTGGTCACCCCTGGTTTAAACAGAGAAAATGGCAGCTTAAAATCTATCCCATCCTGTTGCAAAACAGATTGCAAGGTGCCTTTTACTTCCACTTCCAGTGGGAGAAACAATGTGACCGGCCCACTGAACCACATGACCAGCCCACTGAACCACGTGACCAGCCTGTGGCCCAAAAGGTTTGGGCACCTCTGCATTAGGCAGATGGAGATTGAGCAGGACAGAGGCTGGGCTACACAGCTCTTGGTCACTTATTGCAAGGCTGCCCATTGAGATTGGGAGTTGGTAGCCATTGTTATTTCATCACAGCCAGGCAAAACAGTCAGAAACCTCAGGAAGTCTAATAAACCCTATGACTAGTGAGGGACTGCATATTAACACTGTTTTCTCAAGTGTTTCATGTTTAAGAAAGGAGGGAAGAGCACAGAGAGATATAATGAGGTTAAACAGGCCTATTCTAAAAGGGCTTCTAGGCATCCGAAATGCTGATATCAAAATTCTGACAAAATAAAAACCATACTGACAAAGACAATGATATCAGAGGTTTCCCGAGATTCTGCCTAATTGGGCAATTGGATGTGATTCTGGGAATTAGTCACAGATGTAATTGTTTGGCTGCTTCATTTTTGCCCGTGTTTCCATATTGCGGTTCATTTAGCGACCAAGACTTAAACTCCCAAACTACTATTACATGGATATTGACAAGGCTGCTAGCATCTGCAGTGACCTGGCAAAACAGTTATATTTACTCTCTGAAACGTGGAGTTCAGCACAAAGGAGATCACTGGCACATCTTCCATCAGCATGACAGCTGTTCTGAGAAACCCACACGTGCTAAATGGAGGTAATAAAGGAGGCTTCGCAGATCAAGGAGTGTGATCAAGAAGATGCACCCCAGCGATTTGGTGTTTTTTAAAAAGAAAATACTAATATAAACATACATAACATTACATTACAATACAATGGAAAGTATGAATAAAACAAAAAATACATAAAAAACAATTAGAACATAAACAGCTGGTCCAGAATGCGGCGGCCCGGGTGGTGATGGGGTGTGGGCGATATGCCCATGCCTCTCCCCTACTTCGGGAGCTGCACTGGTTACCAGTTTGTCTCCGGGTGCAATTTAAGGTGCTGGTTTTGACCTTTAAAGCCCTACATGGCAGGGGGCCGGGATACCTTAGAGACCGCATCGTCCCAAGAGTGTCTGCCCGTCCAACCAGAGCGGACAGGAGGGGTTCTCTAGTGGTGCCACCGGCTAGGGATGCACATTTGTCTAGCACCCGAAGGAGGGCCTTCTCCGTGTCCGCACCAACTCTCTGGAACCTCCTGCCAATAGACCTAAGACTCCAAAGTGAACTGCTGCCCTTCAGGAAAGGAGTGAAGACCTGGCTGGCAGGGCAGGTGTGGGGCCCGAATGGGACTATGGTGCCTGCCTGCTGGCTTGTATAAGAACTTTCTCCTCCTCCTTTGTATAGTGGGTGGGTGGGACATAGGGGTTTTTAAAGGGGGTGGGTTGGGGGTTTTTTTATAATTATTTTTTATAATTGTTTTTATGTCTTTTGTGAATTGTTGTGATGCCGCCCTGAGTCGGGTTCTGCCTGAGCGGGCGGCATATACAAATTTGACTATAAATAAATAAATAAATAAATAAATAAACAGACAAAAAAAATTGGGCATTACTCTCTTTATATTACTGTATTTCTTAAATTCTAACACCTATTTATATCTGCCTATATTTATTTACCAATAACTCTCTCATTACCCATATATTAAAGGGGGGGAACAAAATTAATGTCATCGTGTGGTATATACAAAGCCCTGAAGACCACAGTTTTGTCACAGCTCTTAATATTTCCAAAAACTCATATGATCCGGTACTGGTTTATCTCCTTTATCTTTCACCAATGTATGTTCCACAAAAGGTCTCCATATTTCCCAAAACTTACTTTCTTTGATTATACCTTTCTTTTTATTCAACTCCCATGTCAATTTATCATTTAATGCAATTTCCCACATTTCTTTATACCATTCTTCCAATTTTAACACAGAATCATTTTTCCAATTTCTTGCAATACATTGTCTTGCCACAGTTAACATTATAGACAGCAAATCTTTTTTTATTTACATCCATGTTCATATTATCTATTTTTGTCAATAAGGCGGTACTTGACTCCAACTTCAAATCAAAGTCCAAAATTTCTAATATCTCTTTCTCTATTTTTATCCAAAAAGTCATAATCATTTTACAACTCCGCCACATGTGTTCATATGTCCCCAGGCTATCTTTACATCTCCAGCAATTTCTAATTTTGGAACTGTCCATTTGTTGTAACTGAACCGGAGTCAAGTACCACCTCCATAACATTTTATAATTATGTTCTTTTACCCTAACTGACAAACTTTTCATAATTCTTCTCCTCCATTTATTTTTCCAATTTGTTTCCAAAAAAATTATATTTAAATCCTGTTCTCATATTGTTCTTGATATATCCTGTGACTTATCCTCCTTATTTAAAATTTTATAGATCTTACTCACCAGATGTTACTTCCACAGCAGCCCATTTCACATTGCACAAAAGAACTACATCTGTAGTGGCACAGTGTTTAAACTGTTGTAATGCAACTAATAGGTTGTGAGTTTGATCCTGACCAGGGGTCAAGGTTGACTCAGCATTCTATTCTTCCAAGGTCGGTAAAATGAATACCCAGTATGTTGGGGGCAAAATGCTAATTAACTTGTGAACCACCCAGAGAGTGCAATAAAAGGGCTATGGGGCATTATATACATGTGATTGATTGGTCACAAAGTCGGGTCCCTGTGTCACTCACATCTAGCATTACCTCTGACTTGATCCAAACAAGCATGCACATCCCTTGTTTTCTCATTATGGTGTTTAATTTAATTTTAATTTAATTTTCACACTTTTATACTGCCCACTCAGGGGAACCTGACTCAGAGCAGTTTACATAGCGGACAATAAATACAATATACAATATCATAATATACAATAAGTAAAATAATACATTATTCAATAACATACTCTTAATACACTTAATACTGAAAGTCAAGATACAGTGCAAAATTCAGTATACACATTCACAAACAGTACCACATTACAATGCTATACTGCAGTATCATAAATTACAAGTTTCAGAGTCACATGACAGTATCACAATATCAGTTACAATAATATCAATTCAACAGGAGAAATGTATACATCCACAAAATTACCTATCAATATCAGTTATAATAAAAAGCAATTAGTATCAACAAAAAAGATGTATGCACCCTGACCATATTACGAAGGCAGCAGAGTGACTGTGGTGATGACAGTGGTTTTAAAGTCGAGCTCCCGCCGCAGCTTCAGGTGGTCACTAGTCCGCAAAGGTGGGGGTCCGGCAAGTCTGGTGGCTCCGGCAGCGGCAAGGTCTTATAGTCGTGTCAGTCACCCCACAACTGGAGGCCAGTCTCTCTAACAGCTGGGGGCCAGTCTCTCTCCCCACCCTTGCTCTCACCAACGGTGGGGGTCCAGCGAGTCCCAAAATTTTGGAGAGCATAGCTCAGAGGGTGGAGGCACACAGCTATCTCTCATCCCCAGTCAGCGTCGAGGGCTCCGGGGAGAGGCAGAAGGTTATTCTGTTGAGTTCAGTGGTGTAATACAGTCAGGACATGCAAGTTAGTGGTCCTGGGATTTTCTAAGTACCAGGGATTATGACATCATCTGCCTCCTCTCTTCCCAGTTTTCCATGTTCACTTTGAGCTGAACTGCAATCCTTGTAGCAGTTAAAATAAGTATGGTAGATCCTCAGAGATGTTATTGTGGCAAGCTGTTGTGCAGCAGCACATAGAATCTGAGGAAGGTTTGCTCTGACTGGGCAATTATGAGCCATTAGTTTTACAAGATACACATTCCCCCTTCACTGATATGCACCGAACAAGCTACTTGTAATTTTGGAATCTCCTGGGGGGTAGATATGTCATGGGGACTGTCATAATGAACATCTCCACTTCCTAAGTTGCCATAAGGTCTACACTCACCCAAAGGAGAAAGGCAACCCCCACTGCCAATGCTACCCGCTACAGTGTGATAAACCTCACAACAAAGGGAGAAAGAAAATAAGAAAGCAGAGAATGTTTAGAACTCACATGTAAAGTACTAATGAATTGGGACCTGTTGGACCATCTAGTTCTTGTTCTGGCATTTCTAGCAGTGTCAACCAGCATTATTTGGTGTTCTTGTAATATATCTTTGATGTTATCCCTCAACCTTCTTCTGGGTCTGCCTTGTGCTCTTTGTCCTTCTCCTCTTTTCACAGATGCCTTGTATAGTATGGAATTCCAAGACATTCTCTCCAAATGGGCATACCACATTATTTGTTGTCTCTGTATGTAATTTAAGATTGGTTCTATTCCAATTATTTCCATTATAATCTCATTCTTGATTTTATCCTCTCTAAAGGTTTATCAAGATTTTGGGATCAATCATGGCTCTGGGGGAGTGTTTCCCAAATTTTGGTTTTTGGACTTCAATTCCCAGAAGCCTACATCGATTCCCCAAATCACTGATCAGCCAGTGTACTGACTTAGGCTTCTGAGAATTGAAGTCCCTCTGTGGGGCATGTGCCCCACCTTGGGAACCACTGCTCTAGGGGCTCTTGGGGGTGAAATGTTTTGGAAGAGGTGGTCAAAAAAGTCCCTCACACCACATCTTCCATAATGCATTGCTCTAGCCCAGGGGTTCCCAACCTACGGTCTGTGGGCCAGACCTGGCCTGTGACACCATTCCATCCAGCCCATCACCACCTCCGCTGCACCCAGAAGTAGAAGCAGGTGCATTTACATCAGCTGTAAAACACACCTGCGTATGTGTAAATGCACCCACAGCTGTCATAAATGTGGAAGTGGTTGCATATACGACAGCCATAAATGAGCCCGCTTCCACCTCCAAGGGTGTGGTCCATGGCATAAAAGGTTTGGCCACCTCTTCTTTAGTCAGACCTAGAAGGAAAGAATCTTCTTCAAATATTGAGGCCCTGGCTCTTTGGGGGCTTTGAATAGAACAATCTTTGTGCAACTCCTTATTCCTGAGCAAATGTTAATTTAAGCTCACAGGCAGAAGGAAATACAACAATATTTCACAGCACAAATAAAATGCAGTGGCTAGTTGTATTTGTTTATATCCTAGCAGATGCTCTTTAATCTATCAAAAGACCATTTTGTATTTTATAATTCTTCCACCCAGGAAAAGGTAATTCAATTCAATTCAATTTATTCAATTGGTATGCCGCCCACTCAGCTTACGCCGACTCAGGGCGGCTCACAACAATCATCACACAAACAGCAATATAAACGAATAAAACATAAAAACAGATACAAGTCATTATAAAACATTAAAAACACTATCATCATAAAACAATTAAAAACCCACCCACCCCATAAAAAGGGGGCTAAAAGTAAGAGGGGGGAGGATTCTGTTATACCAGCCAGCAGCCAGGGGTCACCCATCTGTCAGTGCCCCACACTTGCCCAGCCAGCCAGGTTTTAAGATCTTTCCTGAAGGGCAGCAATTCCATCTGGAGATGTAACTCTGTTGGCAGGAGGTTCCAAAGAGCTGGTGTGGACACAGAGAAGGCCCTCCTTCTTGTGCTAGAGAGACGTGCCCCTCTAGCTGATGGTACAATTAGAGAGCCCCTCCAGTCTGCTCTGGTTGGATGGACAGACATTCTTGGGGAGACATGGCCTCTTAGGTATCCTGGCCCACTACCATGCAGGGCTCTAAAGGTAAGAACAATAGGGGGGGGGGGATTCCAAGGATGGGGAATTTTTGCCAAATTCAATAATTTCACACCTCATGGCATATATTGTGCAACAAGGTGTACCTTTCCTCAGAAGTTGCATGTTGCGGGCCTTTGGTAGCCTTTTCATGGATAAAATAATGAGGGGAAAAACAAAAACGTGAGCAACTAAAATGAAGGAGATGCATATAAAATACAATAATAAGGAAATGCAACTGGAGCATGTGTACAGATTTTTTTTAAATGAAAGAATTAAAATCAGTGTTGTAACCTGCCTCCCTCATTGATTCTAAGGCATACCTGTCAACCTTCCCGATTTGGCCGGGATTACCCCATAAATTGACATCGATTGACGTCATAACCCGGCCCCCGCTGCCAAAACCCCGTAATTTGGCAGCGAGGGAAACGCTTTCCGCGCATGTGCGGAAGGGTTTTACCCCTTCCATGCATGCGCAGAAGCGCTACGTTGCTTGCGTAAGGGCTGTGCAAGCCGCGTAGCGCTTCTGCACATGCGTGGAAGGGGTAAAACCTTTCCACGCATGTGTGGAATGTGACCTGCGCACAAGCGATGTGCGCAGGTCCCATTTTTCCGGAGCCGCGGGTTGACAGGTATGTTCTAAGGACCCAACTACACATTAGAGTTGACCATCATTGGAAGAGGGAAAGCCTTAAGTACACCACAGTAGGAGTTCTTCACCCTTCCTGCAGTTTGCAAATCAGTTTGCTTTACTTCATGATTCATCACCAAGAACTAAGCACAAGCTTCTTTTGCAAGCATGAATGCTCAAGTCAAGGAAGTCTCCACAGATATTACATGTGCATTTCCTGTAAAGGAGACATTTCAACAGATTGCAATTTCAAGAGGACCATATTTCCATTTCTAATGACAAGCTATCTATAACATATAGTTTGGATCTAAAAATTCATTGCATCCCTTGCAGCCGTCTTGTAATCTGTTCATCCTAAAGTATGGTCCTATGCAAATTGACACAAAAATAAGTCCCACTATATGTAAGTTCAGAATCAGCGCCTAAATCTTATATGGCCTTGATAGTTGCTTTTAGAGAAGGGCCCAAGGATATGTCATGTGTATTGCATCCCACATTTCAACATTTTCATGTGATAAGCCTATGTCTGTAAACCTGAGTCCAAGAAGTTGTGATGGCTGCAGCTCCTTGCTGAACATTTACAAATGTATGCCATGGGGAGGGTGTGAATGCTTAGTGGATAAAACACTGAGCTTGATGACCAGAAGGTTAGCAGATCAGCAGTTCGAGACCCAGGTGCTGCATGATGGAGATTGCATCTGTCATCTGTCCAACTCTGGCCAGCCTAGCAGTTCAAAAGCAAGAAATTGCAAATAGATAAATATGTACTGCTTCAGTGGGAAAGGTAACAATGTTCCATGCACTCCAGTGTCTAGTCATCACTGGGTCTTTAGGTGTAAATGGAGAAGAGCACCTTCCCCTAGACTTGGATATGATTGGCTTTCAAGCAAGGCAACCTTTACCCAATGTGTGGCATGAGGCTGAGAAACAGAAAAAGTAGTGAGCTTGACCTGCTATGTCTTGAAAGGCAACTAGAGAAAAGCTTTTACTCTGTAATGCCTCCCTTTCTTGTTGGGGACAAGCGAACAGCTCAAGGAGGGGATGCCATGTGAATTTACATCAATTATTTGCAAAAAAAAATGAATTTAGGAAAAGAGGACTGCATCTACGTCAAAGGCTCCAAATAGCCTGTTTTCTTTTGTTTCCTTCTTCAGAACTAGCTCTTGGCAGATTCCTGTGGCTAAAATTGCTTTGGCAGAGGAGCTCGGGTGTTGTTCTTGTGGTTGTTTCCACTTCTGCTGCTGTCAGATTCTTGCAGTTTTCATCTGCTCAATTTTTCTTCGTCCAATTTCACTTTTGTTTTCTTGTTTGCACCCTTATTTATTGATCACAGTTGACTATATCAACCTCAACAGGAAAGCATCTCTTCAAGGGAGGGCATCCCTTTGTACCAATGCTTGGGTCTATGAGTGGTGTGATCCAGTCCTCGTCAGACTCAGGATGACCTGGATCAGGGGGTACTTCCTATGCCTAGCCTAGTTCTGCCTGCACCCGAACCTGAGAATGTCCTGAGCCAGGAATCTCAGCCTGCATCTATTCCAAGTCTGTTTCCCCTGGCAGATGATCTGTCAGATCAGAGGGCTGACTCTGACAGTGATAAGCCCACAGTCAGGGCAAAGTGCAGAGGTCAGCTACACCTGAGACACAGGCAAGCGACAGACAAGTACCAGAAAAGACTCCCAGCTGATAGTGATTAGCTGGGAGGCTTATAAGCAAGCTTGTTGCAGTCTTCCAGCATCGGTAGAATACTTCAGTGCATAGATTGATACTGTGCTTAACTAGCTTGCGTAGACCTTGACCTACCTGCTGTGACCCTGACTTCTCTGCCAACCCTGATGATACCCCTGGACATCCTTTGGACTAGACACTTGGTTAAACTACCGGTAACCAGTTTGCTCTTTGGACTTTGCTATCAGGACTCTTCTCGAATAGACTCTCTGTGTAGTGCTGCTGTGCAGTGGCCGTGCCCACTGGGGTGGGTCAGCACACTGAGTCCAAACAATCCCTAGTTTGTCAATCTGTTTGGAATCTGGAAGTATTTATTGCGAAGTTCTGAGTGGAATACAGACTGTTCATGACTAGAGGCAACTCCAGGAATTTG
This sequence comes from Bradypodion pumilum, assembly GCA_035047305.1. Classification (NCBI taxonomy): domain Eukaryota; kingdom Metazoa; phylum Chordata; class Lepidosauria; order Squamata; family Chamaeleonidae; genus Bradypodion; species Bradypodion pumilum. The sequence goes on from JAWDJD010000001.1 coordinate 492,628,623, forward strand.
TTGGCCCTGATTGTGGGTTCCCTCCTGGTACCAATCTGGGTCTCTTCCTGATATTGTTAACCTCAACATTGACCCTACCTTTCTAATCTTCCCTAGGGCTTTCAGGTGGGGCCTAACAGCTGCAGCAGGGTTAGGATCCAACCCTGCAAACACTTGAGGGGGGGGGGTTTCCAATCTGCAAGCATCAAACCTGTCTCTGGAGAAGTCATCCTGCATTTATTGGAGCTGCTCAGATCCTGACAACGTACCAAATTTATCATGAAAGATCTATGGGGATTACTGCTATACCATTTGAATACATCTTGTCTCTGTTCTACCCTATATTTACTCCAGAAACACACAAATATCCACATTTGATCTGTATACAATTGTCAGAAAATAGCATGCATCCCTAGTTTGCCTGTGCTGTAGTACACTATTTTATATTATTCTTTTATTTAATTGAAACCTTTTTCTTCTATCCTCCCTGGAGCAGCACTGAAAGCAGTCGGCTAATACAAAGTGAAACAACATTATGAATAATATAAGAACAGACATAGAAAGACAGCAACAAAACTAAGAGGAGGAATTTTAAAGAGAGAGACAGAGCATCCAATAATGATATAGCCATTAAATGACTCCCAGCGGTATTGAAAAACACTTAAGACCCAAAACCTTTCTGAAGTAGAAGGTTTTTTGCTGTACAGTCAAAAACCATCAAAGAGGGGGCAAGAGGGGTCTTCCTAATCTTAGCCAATGTGATGTCCTAGCAAATATTTCAGAGCCAAGGGGGCATTGGAAAAGCCCCTAAATTCCTGTGCACCACACAAATATGTGCAAGATATTTCAAAATCTTGGGACTGCAGTGGCTCAAGTGGCTAAGACGCTGACTGGGAGGTGGAAGGTCAGCAGTTCAATTCCTGAGTACTGCAGGACAGAATGAGCTCTCATCTTTGTCCCAGCTCCTGCCAACCTAGCAGTTTGAAAGCAAGAAATTGCAAGTAGATAAATAGGGACCACCATGGTGGGAACTGGTAACAGCGTTCCATGCGCTCCGGTGTCTAGTCATGCCTGCCACATGACCACGGAAACGTCTGCAGAAGCAGACAGCGCTGGCTCTTCGGCTTTGAAACAGAGATGAGCACTGAACCCTAGAGTCGGATATGACTGGCTTTAGAACAAGGGAAACCTTAACCTTTAGCTTTACCTATTTCAAAATCTCATTTGCCACAATGGCAAACATGTGAGCCTCCACTTGCTTGAATTATTGCAGTGTGTTCTATATGGGATGGCCTTTGGAAAATGCTCAGAAAGTTTAGCCGGTCCAGGGTGTCACAGTTTGACCCATGAGAAGAGCTGTTTCCAGGGAGAACTGGATTCCTTATTACAACAGCTTCCAATACTGCCAGTATGTTTCCAAGATGAATTCAAAGCACTTATTTTTAGCATGTGGAGCCTTAAATGACTTTGGTTTAGTCTTGTCTGGAGGGCTGTATTTCACTCTTTCTGCACATTTTTGGAATTTCAATTCTCTCAGAGAAACCATTCTTTTTGTTACACCACTCTCACAGACATATGTGGTATAGCAAGTGGTGGGCATCAGCAGGTTCACACCAGTTCGCCAGAACCGGTAGCAGAAATTCTGGCTGACCACACCCATCAAGCTGGGCTTTTTGCTTAACTTGCACATGGCCTGCCTGGCAACCCTGCTGGCTGGAGTGCTTAAGGATCACTCTCTAGGGCCAGGTTGGAATTTTTAGACTTGGTTTCTTGATTGGCAGATTGAGGAAAGGATGCTAGGTCATTTTTTCCCCTCTATCCCAATCTGGCCTGTGGGAAATTTATGGAGTCACTTTAGGAGCAGCATCTTTAAATAGGTCACAACAGTAGCTGGCAGATAGAGTGGGGTCAGGGTGAATCCTTCAGGGCATTACTGGATGAGGCAAACATTATATGTTCAACATAATTCATGGCAATCAGTGAGGCATGCAGGAGATACCATGGGGCAGCCCTGCAATATAACCAACATCCATTCCCAGGAATAGCATTGGGAACAATTGCAGTTATGTCCCCCCCAACTCAGCTGACCTATGTGGTAGCTGGCAAAGATCAACACTACACAAGCGCTAGGGGTTTACCATGTCTGGGCTAGAGAGGTGAAAAGAAATTTGCTTGTTCTAGTTCCAGATTACACACTACCAGCCTCCTTTGTAGGTCAGGAGTGACTGAAATTTTTAATAAAGTTGTGGCCTGAGTTTATACCAAATTTTACTATGTGTTGCCTCTTTATTTTGGGGTTGAGGGGAATGTTTAATTTTTCTCTAAAGGCAGGTTTCCTTGCTTTTCTGTCCTTCCCTTCCCCATCATTTAATAAACATGTGAGTTTCTTTGAGGACGACTTGTGGGACATTTTCAGCAGATGTTTCACAAGTGGGGGGGGGGGGAATCCCATCAATCTTCCCAATAAAAAAAACCCTCTGTCTCTTCCCATCATCACATTCAGATTAACTTCAAATGGGAAAGCCAGTTTCCCAAATTAACATATAACATCATAGTAGGAAATGGCTCAAAAGAGAGACACCTAACATTTTTGAACGATGCATCGATTGTACCAGGTGAAGAGGTTAAGGCTCACCTCTTTCTGCTTAAGAAAACAAAATACAAGCCAAGAGGAGTGCTTGCGGTTCAACCAGTTCTCTTGCCTCCACTGAGATAAAGATAGTGGCATGCCTCAATTGTTTATTTGCATGTACTTCCATATTTGGTAAGCTTATCCATCACATTTTTGGCCATAAGATCAGACAGACAAGCTGCCACGCCTAATGTTTCTGAAGCAATCCATCTGCTTCCTCCGCATTAGATATGTCTTTGTTTAATTTTCCTCAGTGAGTCACTTCCTTTTTGTTAAGGGAACTTTTGTGCTCTGTAGATCTTGTATCTCTTGGCTGCCTAAATTCCATTTGCTGTAGGCAAAGTATTCATCAGGAGGAATAATCTGTATTCTGTGGAACGCGATGATAAAGGAGTTCAGCATACTCTCAATTTTTCTCATCTTATTTGAAACATTAAACATTCTGGAAACATATGTTGTAGAACATTTGGCATGAGTACACGTCCCCACCATGTTTTCACCTTTTACTTCAAAAGTAGGAAATGAAGGGGTCACAGTGGTAAGGTCCTTGAATTTCCTTCCCATTGTGTAACTTTGGTGTCCCACTGGATGTTCAGAATTTGAATCAATGTGCTTCTAATATAGTACCTTGGATACCTTGGAGTCATTATTCGGTGAGTCCATACATTGGTAGACATCTCCATGACGACATTCTGTGCATGCAAATGGACCTGAGAAACCAAGTCCACTTGCATGTGTTTTTTTAGTCATTTGGATATCATGTCACCCACTGGCTAGGTGGACCATGATCCAACGGAGGATACTTTGGTGAGTTTTAGTCCCAGCCTAACTTAGTCCTTTAGACAAATCCAATGTGCATTCCCAAGCCAAATAGTTAAATTGTATCATGATTAGGAAAGGAACAGTCTGGAGGGTTACAGAGCAAACTGCAGAAACCTTGGAGTTATCTTCATGGTACTTTTCTTGGAGAATCAGGTCTCATAATCCTTAAAATCCACTCTGCAATTATTCTGTCTGTTGCATATATAGCAAATGAAGACAGAATTTGGGCCAAGATGCACTCTTATATACATTCCAAAGATGTCACTTCAATAAAATAATGCCGCCTCATGTCCATACCCCAATTGAAACCTTGTTTCAAATGTGGTGATCTGAAGACAGAAGAGGATTTGGTACAAATGTGGAGGTGGGATGGTGATCCATCCTCACGACTAGCCCTATCTAGAAACAAGGCTTCCTTCACACTGGAATACTGATATCTGATTTCTTGGCTCCAATACCAGCTCTGCAAATGAGGTGCACTGAGACAAACTGCACAGAAAGTGGATTTGAGGGGGCCAACATGAAAATAACTTTGCTACAAGTACCCCCTCCCATCACAGGGATTTATAAAAGGGGACACTTTATAGTCGTTTATGGAATTATTTGTCCCCAATCCCTCTCCTCGTTTAACTCATATTGAGGTATAGTCATGTTCAAGAGCAGCCTTTTACCTAGAAATCTCATTTGAGACCCTATTAAGTCATTTTCTACCTGGTTGTTACTGTATCAACCCAAATGGAAAGGAATGACTGCCTCCTCTATTCTGTGTTATTTCTTTTGCCTTGTGGGGAACAATATGTTGAAAACGGAGAAACTCCTGCTCAAATGTAGGCTGTACATGTGAGGAAGAACTCTCATTTTCCAAGGTTCTTGTCCATGTGTAGAGCTTCCACACAAGTAGTATTTTGCCCACTTCTCTATGTTGCTCTCACACAAACAAATAACAAGGAAAAGGGAATGAGCCAGTTGCTTCTCTGTAAAGAAGTGGGCTTGGTTGTCTTATTAGAATACAGATTTGGGCAAGTAATGACTGAATAGGCCTAAAGAGGCTTCACCTTCTGAACTCTGGACTAGAATATAGTGCTAACATGTTTTGTCTCTCGGATGATATGTTCCGCATAATGTTCATCAGACAATTACACTATGCAAACTCTACAAAGAAGCTCAATAGTCTGTGAGCACACCTCGACTAGACACCCAATTTCTTTTATCTGATCATCTCTCATCAGCCTCCTCCCTACCCATTTGTTTCTGGCATCTTCTGCTCATTGTTGTCATGATGGGTCTAGGCATGAATCCCTTTCACAGAATGTTTAGTTTTCAGACACCAATTTTGGGCAGCAGTGATGGCAGAGTGAGTGGGGATGAGTAAAAAAAAAAATTCAAAAAGGGGTATTTCCTTTATGAGCTGGACGATAATCCCAGACAAACACACATTATTTTTCAGCATGAGAAAGGGGAACGCCACTGTTTGAAGTCAAGGGTTGGTGGAAAGCATTCATGTGACCCACTAACATAAAGCTTTTGCTGCTGAAGCATGTTGGGACTAGCCAGCTTCTTTCTATGCCTACCATTTGTCAGTTATTATTTTAATGATTGAACATTTGCTAACTCTGAGTATGTGAATGCATATATGTGTACATGTGTGTGAGAGAGACAGTAAAAGAGGCTATTTTGTTTTTAGGAGACCTGGAATATTGAAATCACAGTGTTGGAAGCATGGGGGCGGGGTGGGGATCAGACACATTTTGCCTCTCCATGAGATAAATACCACATTTCAGCACAATAAACTCCATGCTGATTAACAACTTTTACAGCTTAATCCAGTGGTAGGCTCCCAAAAAAAATACTACCACATTGTGGGCATGGTATGGCGGATGTAGCCAGGGAGAAAGCCCTGCATTGCACCTGAATTCGGACTACTTTATTTCAAAACTTGGATGGGTGGGGCCAGCCAGAATTTCTGCTACCGGTTCTGGTGAACTGGTACGAACCTGCTGATGCCCAACACTGGCTTAATCCCTACAGCCATGACTAGATGAAGGCATTTTTGCTGCCTGAACCCTACAAAAGTATAACCATCTTCACCCAAACCACCACTATTTTTAATATATAAAAGTCTGCTGAACTAGCAATTGAATCTTTCTTCAACAAAGGCCATGAGACACCACTGGTGGTGGGCATCAGCAGGTTCGCACCAGTTTGCCAGAACCAGTAGCAGATATTCTGGCTGGCCGCACCCGTCCAAGTTTTGAAATAAAGTAGTCTTAATTCGGGCGCAATGCAGGGCTTTCTCCCTGGCCACATCCATCATAATATGCCCACAGTGTGGTGATTTTTTTTGAGCCCACCACTGGACACCATGTGTAGCTTATCCAATGCCTTGCACAAGACTAGCAGTTGATTCTCCCCATGGTACTAGTGCAACCTCCCAGCACCTGCTTTGGACTGACTATCTGCTCAGTTTCTAAATATCCTGTCCACATGATAGTAATGAGACCAGGAGATACTCTTCTGTATCTATGGTTATCAATTTGCAAGTGTGCTTTCTGGAATCAGTTCCTCTAATTCTATTTTGGCCCACATGTTGGGCATAATTTGTAATCAATTATAAAAGATTAGGCCCTCAGCACACTTAATAGGGTGGCTTTCAAGGGCAGATGGCAAAAAAGCCTGTAGCAGATGTGGGTCTGGTGGACTATCTGTAGAATAGATTTAGTTCAAAAAAGGCTGCGAGGATGAAATACTGTGCATTCACTGAACATGGACACTGTGATTCACATTTAATAAGTTTAATTCCCATTTTTTTAGTCTGACATACCTCATTTTTTTACACATGGAAAAAGAAATGTCCTTATAACTCCACAACGCATATGCCAACAAGATAGGCTCAAAGTCCATATATTTTGCTGATGCCCTGTTTGAAAAAATGATCATGACATTTTTAGGATTCTAGGAGTTGTGGTCCAAGGAAGTGATGCTTCCAAGATTGTGTTGAATGATTCTTTGCTTCTCTCAGAAGGATTAAAGATCTGAATCAGGAGGGAAGCCTGGTTTGTCCTGGAACAGTCTGAAATTCTCTTCAAACAAGACCCACTTTGTTCTTGTCAAGATGCACCTGTCTCCAAAAAATCCAACCTGTGTTTAGGGTTCCTCCAAGGTAGGTCTATTTTCTTTATCAAGCCTTCCAGAGAAGCACCTAGGCATACTGAACAGATGGAAGCAAAGGATAGACCTACCCTGGGGAGGAAGAGTTCAGAGAGTTCTCCATCGCCAAATACCTAACTCACTGAGCTATCCTGCCCTTCTATTGAAAGTTCAATTCCCACTTTGCATTCTAGAACAGCCAGTCTATATGGCCTTGAGCCAGCTGTGCAGTCCCTGGATGCCCCCAGAGACCTGGGGTCTATTTGAGAAGGTGGACTGAATCCCCCAGGGAAGGAATACAGTGGAACCCTGGGTTACAAATGCCTCAAGTAATGTAATTCTCGTGATATGAAAGAAAATCCATTGAAAATGATGCCTAGACTTACTTTTTTTGCCATAAGAACAGTTTTCTGGCATGGCGGGAACAATTATGCCATTTTTGCTGCTTTGGCAGTCTCCACTGCTTCCCACAGCATTGGAGGGTTTGTAGAGCATTTTTGCTCAATTTCTGGAATTTTTCATCACTTTTTGGTGCATTTTGGCAGCTAAAACACAGAGTTTCTGGAACTTCCAGGTGGTGTGGGAGCTTGCAGCTGATTGTTGGGAATGGGTCTGGCACATTACCAGAGCTGGCCACTAGAAGCTGCTGTCGGTAGTGCTGAAAATGCATTGAAAACCAATTAATCCCTTCCAGAGGTCAGAAAAAAACATCTTCTATCTGTTCAAATCTCTTCATAAAGTGGTGAAAATGTGGCAAAAAAATTGAAGGTGCACTTTATAAAGAGTTTGGAACATGAAAAATCGGGGTTTTAAAACTTTTTTCTGACCTCCGGAATGGATTATTTGGTTTTTCAATGCATTCCTATGGGAAACCGTGCTTCAAGTTATGAAATTTTCATGATACGAAAACCCCCGAGGAATGAATTAGTTTTGTAACTTGGGGTTCCACTGTATATATAATTATGATTCTTCTCTCTCCCTCCCTCTCTCTCTCTCACACACACACATTCCACAAAATAAAATCTTTAAAAGATTGACAAAAGTTAACAGTTGCCCCCAGCCTCATCATCAGTCTTGCATAATCGGCACCAGGCTCTTCTCTGGAATTTAGAAGTAGATGAAGCTTGAGTCAGTGCTTCCTTTGCCTCAGCCAATTTACTCCCACTTCTTCAAAATCTGCTTAGCATTTATTCCTGTTCTGCCTCTTTCATGCATACATGAGAAATGTCGAAAGCCCTATGATAATGAATGAGTTGCCTCCTTGCAGACAATTCTGGAAGAAGAAAAAAACAAAGCAAGTTGCTACTTAGCAAGCACTTTCTGATGTTTCTGTCTCAGTCTGTTATCTGACCATGATGCTCTGGAGATCCAGTTCAAACTTCAGGTTGATCTCTCACACACATTCACAAGATTCCTATGGTCTATGCCAGGGATCAGCAAACTTGGCTCTCCAGATGTTCCAGGACTTCAATTCCCAGAAGCCCTGATCAGCAGGAGTCCAAGAACACCTGGAAAGTCAAGTTTTACTGGCCCCTGATCTATGCATCTCATTTCCATTGGAATATAAGTGAAGCTGTGATTTCCTCTTTTGAGCCAGAAAAAAAGGTGTCCACAACCTCTGAGGGCCAAAATTGACCTAAGAGATACACTTTGCATATCCAAAAGAAATCTGGCATATCCAAAGGTAATGAATAGATGAAACGACGAGGCTATTGTTAGATGCCCAGGAGCACCAGATAGGTCCCTTGGAAGCTATTCTTCTGGGATCTCGTTGCATTTTGCATTGGCATGTATTTGTTTAAGGTATTAAAGGGTATTTTTTGGGATCCAGTCTCTCCATATAGCTTCCAAAATATATGATTATAAGCAGCTGTAACTGTCACACATTGGCATAGCAACTAATGGTGGACAGAGGAACCATCAGTTAAAGTTGGTGCTCATATAGTGTATATATGTGTGTGTTTGTGTGTGTGTGTGTGTGTGTGAGAGAGAGACAGACAGACAGACAGACAGACAGACAGACAGAATCTCCCTTCTGTGTCTGTCTGTCTGTCTGTCTGTCTGTCTGTCTCTCTCTCTCACACACACACACACACACACACATTTATAGAAACAAGCAAGCTTCATTCTGCAACTGATTCACCTGAGGAGTCAAAAATATACCTTGCCCCCAAATTAGACATGTTCCTACCTGTTGTGACTTCCTTCTATATATGATTTCAAAACTGGGCACTTTACTAGTTCATTCAGGCTCATTCTCTCAGTTCTTCTCACAACTCATTTACACAAAATGGACCTTGGAGTTCAACAGGTCTCTAGGACAAAGGAAGGACCTGTCCTTCCACCTCTGGTCTGGAGGCCCAAAAGAGCAGGCTGGCTTCAAGTATTCTGAATTGGGGACTCATTGCCCTAACAGACCAGTTTATGCTCCTTTCAATATAAAGCCAATCAATGTTTAAAATCTGTGTACAATCATAGCTGATAAAATGCAAGTACCAAATAAGATTCAACTCAGTTAGAACAGTAAAATTATCCCTGTGAATGATAGTTACACTAGCAACTCAACAAAATCTTTATTCCTTACTCCAGAATTCTTATCCAAGAAGAAGCAGAGTCTTTAGATCTCATTTGAATGTTTACAACAGTGGAGCCTTGCATAATTTGATAGTGGTGTACCCAAAATGGCCTGTTCACACAGGTGAACACTTCAAAGTTTAACTTCATTCAGTGATATAAGCATCACTCTTAAAAAGATATTGGAAAAGTAATGTTTCAAAGCTCTGCCCTTAGATATGTGGGGAGAAATGTTACTTTGGAAGTATTGGTCTACATCTAAACTTTTGCCCTTGAAATGCAGATATGCTGTTTGACTCCTCAGTTTTAATGAGCAAATACCTTTTAAAAAGCAGAAGGTGATCTTTTCTCCTCTCTCTTTCAAAGCTTTCAGATGTTAAAACTATCAACACAGACTTAAGCTACTAGTTTTCAAGAGATTTTTTTATGTGTTATGATGTATTGATTGGCTACCAGTGGTTCAAAGGCAGCCAGTTGGTTTCATTTTATTGAGTACCTACTCCAATCTATGACCATTTTATAGGCACCAGGAGTCATGAAAGTATAAAACTTTCACTTCAAATCCAGGCAAATAAAATAAACTTCCAATAAAATGATATAAACTTCACGTGTCCTGATAGAGCAGTTAACAGGAAGGATGTAGGCCAGGTTTATAAAATTCAGCATTTTCTTTTCTCTGTCACCCTCACTAATTCTGACAGATTCTCATTCATCAAGTGTAATTGGCTTTAGCTGCAGACTATTCAGTTCTTGCACTTGGTGTGGTGAACCACAGTGAAAGGACTTGTTCTATTTTAATGCCCACAAAACTGCCAACTGAATGTCACTAAACTGACAGTGTTGAAATAATATTCAATATTAGAACCATTTATCAAAAAATGGGGTGCAGTGGGGTAATTATTCTTTTTTTAAAAAAAAAACTTCATTGGTCTGGGCAGTAAACACATGCATCTTGGCCATTAAAATAATTTGAATTCCAATTAATTTTTTCTTTCAAATGAGATGAAGATCCCAGTTTCCATGTTTTTTAAAGAAATCTTGACCAAACAGGAAAATATTTCCTCTTTTCTCTCCAGTTCCCTTTAAGGTATTTTTTTTCTATTCTTCTTCTTGATACCTATCCCTGCTGTCGTGGGGCTTCATTCAGAAGTGGGAAATGTCTGTTTCAACGTGTACTTTATAATAAAATAAAATCCTTCCTGGTAAATAAGATCCTGCCTGATGATGTACCTTAATAAAGATGAAAAGCATGAATTGCGTGTATCTGAAAGTGCCTCTAGATCAGGAGTTCTCAACCTTTTTAAAGTCGGGGGCCGGGTCACACTTCCTCAGACAGTTTTGGGGGCCGGGTGGCCATTTTGCCCTTCCTCCACCACATGGCACTTCCTGGTGTGGTGGAGGCAGGGGGGGCATGACATGGTGCTGTGGGCTGCATCCAGCCCATGGGCTACAGGTTGAAAATCCTAGCTCTAGATTAGCAAAAAGTTCTACATTTGAGTCCATTTTGCCAAGTTTGTGATTGAATCAAATACTGTACAGACGAATGCATGATGCACAGCTGAAACATATATTATCTTGCCAAAATGCAGTTTATTTTAAATACATGGCAGGTTTTTTTTATTTTGTACCAATTCCTGAACTGCTGTATTCTTATGTGCAGCACATATTGTGTATTGTGTGCCTCTTGCCTCATAAAGTTTTCTGGATTCTCCACAGCCTGAAAATGTTTTCCTATCCAATTCTTATTGTCATAGCACTATGACAGTTCAGCAGTCAGCTTTCATGACAAAGAAATGTTGCAATTTTTAACCGTAAAATATAATTTTAAATATTTGGTACCATGTGTCAAGCATGGAGCAGCAGCAGTGGGGGCACTGCCCGAACAGTTCTAAAGCAGAGGTTATTTGGTTTAGCCCAGTGGGTTCTCTTGTTGGTATCACTCCACCTAAGATTAAGGAGAGAAGTAGCAGTGGACACCAAGAGAACTAAGCAAGAGAATGACCCTCGACATCCTCTGAACAGATATGTGCCTCAGATCCATTGGCTCAGATCCAGGAAGAGCTTTATGGCAAGAACAAACATTTTTGAGGGGACACAAGAGCAAAACCAAATTAGAAGATAGTGGAAGGAGCTCACTGGACAAGAAACAGCATTAAAGGAGGATATCGCTGAGGAACTCAACCTCCCCTGCGTCACTTGGAGGACTCTGAATAGGCTGAGTGTTGGGGTCCCTAAATTCAAGATCAACATGATCAAATAGGGGCTGCTGGCAGACAACAACACACAGTGTGAATGCAGAGATATATGGAATCCAGTTCATTTACTGGTCTGCCAATTACTACCAGAAACATGTACCAATGAAGATTTAATTTTGGCCAACGACAAAGCCAAGAAAGTGGCTTCATTTTGGCAGCCCAAGGTTTGATATGCCATGAAAGAAGTGGGTGGGTAAATTTAATTTAATTTAATTTAATAGTCATATTTATATATGCCGCCCACTCAGGCAGAATCTGACTCAGGGCGGCATTACAACAAATTCTCAAAACACATAAAAACACTTTAAAAGACCCATATCTCACCCACTTTAAAAGACCCATATCCCACCCACCCATCCCACCCACTATAAAAAGAAGAGAGAGTTCTTAATGGTTTACATAAGCCAGCAGGCGGGGGCCGTGTTCCCATTCACCCCCCCCCCCACACCTGCCCTGCCAGCCAGGTCTTCAATCCTTTCCTGAAGGGCAGCGATTCTCTTTGAAGTCTTAGATCTGTTGGCAGGAGGTTCCAGAGAGTTGGTGCGGACACGGAGAAGGCCCTCCTTCGGGTGCTGGACAGATGTGCACCCCTAGTTGATGGCACTATTAGTGAGCCCCTCCGGTCCGCTCTGGTTGGATGGGCAGACACTCTTGGGACAATGCGGTCTCTAAGGTATCCTGGCCCACTGCCATATAGGGCTTTAAAGGTCAAAACCAGCACCTTGAATTGCACCCGGAGACAAACTGGTAACCAGTGCAGCTCCCGAAGTAGCGGTGAGGCATGGGCATATCGCCCAAAACCCATCACCACCCGGGCTGCCGCATTCTGGACCAGCTGCAGCCTCTGAATGGTCGTCAAGGGCAGCCCCATGTAGAGCACATTACAATAATCTAGTCGGGAAGTGACCAGAGCATGGGTGACCATAAGCAAGGAGCCCCGGTCCAGGAGCGTGCACAACTGGCAAATCACCCTAAATTGGGCAAAAGCCCTCCTGGCCACAGCCGCTACCTGTTCTTCTAGCAGCAGCCGCGAGTCCAGAAGGACCCCCAAGTTGCGCACTGGGTCTGTCTGGGGCAAAACAGCCCCATCCAGTACCAAAGATGGTAACTCCTAAATCCTTAGGAATTGCTATGCTTTTGAAATTTCAATTCAGAATGAGAGATGTAAAAAAAAAATTTGCTTATTTTCCTCTGGAGGAAGGATTAAGCATTTGCCACTTTGATTTAGGAAACAGGATGTCAAAGCAGGTGTACAGCAAAACCCATGAAAGGACAGATTCTTACAGTGATGATTCTTACAGTGACTATCTGTACTTGTGCCTTGTACTTCATTTTAGATTATTGAAGATTTATTATTTTCTAACACATTTGTTAGAGAAAGTCCTTTTGAGGACTTCATTTTCAGCAGATAACTCCAACTTTGTTGCCTTGTTTGTATGTAGAACTCATAGGCATGTGCATTTTTGCTGTGGGTGGGTGTTGTTTTCATGGACAGCATCCAATTTGGGCTGAGTTTGCATTGTTACTCTTGTTTGATTTAAAATTTCAGTCCTTTGTAAAGTTTGCTGGGTTTGTAGTGTGCCTTAGAAAATACCCTACAAAATCAAGAGAACAACACACTAGCATTTCAAAATTCATCACTACATTGCTGCTGAAAGAAAACAAAACTTATGTGACTATGAACACCTGCTGTTTCTGTTCAAGAAAATGACTTTACAGAAACTATGATTATGTAGAATGTTGCTTCATTCACTTGTTTAAACAATTCTATCATCAGAGCTTATTTATTTAAATGGGTTTTATTTTATTTGAAAGTACATGTTGAAGCTGGGTTAAACAAGCCGATGCTTTAATGGCCATGGGTTAAGGAAAACATGTTTAGACACAGCAACAATAGCCAAGCCACAGATACAAGCCTGTACCTGGGGTTCCCAACCTTTTCAAACTGGGGGCCAGGTCATGCTCTCAGTCAGCTTCGAGGGCTACATGGCCATTTTGCCCTGCCTGCACAATGGAGGTGGCCATTTGGTCCCAACAGCTTCAAAGGGGTGGCCATTTTTTCCTCAAATGCCCTTGGAAGGGTAGGGGCCACATGAAATGGCACTGTGGGCAGGATCCAGCCTGCAGGCCTTAGGTTGGGAACCCCCGCTGTAGACTATTACAGAGAGGAAGTGAAAGCTGAAATGAAAGCTGAAAGAACGCTGAACCCTAATCACCTTCATAGGTACATTGTCTAACCATTTGGGTTAGTACCCTGTTCATAGATTAATAAGCCTTTAGGGTGAACACTTTTTCCTAGAAGGTGTTCTTGATGCATTTTGTTCCTAAATGGCTTTTTGACAACAATTCTCCATCTGCCTGCAATTAGGCTTAATTAATTGTGAAAGTTCTCAGAATCAAAGCGCATTTGAAATAGAAAGGATTGTATCCTAAATACATCTGTCCACATTACAAGAGACTCTCCACATTTATTTATTTATTTATTTATTTATTTATTTATTTATTTATTTATTTATTTATTCACTCATTTATTTTTTTATTTTTTTATACATACTCCACCCTTTTGATGCAAGTACTTAGGGTAGCTTACAATGTATAAAACATACAATGCAATATTATAAAATATACATCAAAATCAAAATAATAATCATCCAAAAATAACCCAAAGAGACAAAAACAGAAAGCATCAGATAATCTTATGGCCATGAGGATATTCATAGCAAACACTATCAGCAACGATAAGAGAAAGTAATAGCAATTTAAAAATCCATGCCCAACACTATGCAGTTCTCATGATCTTATAGGACTTGAAAGGCTTGCTGACACAGGTAAGTGTTTAGCTACTTAAGAAATGTCAATAAAGTAGGAGTGGTTCTAATTTCCACTGGCAGTTTATTCCAGAGGGTAGGAGCTATAGCAGAGAAAGCTCTCGATGTAGTTATTGCTTTTATTTGTCTCTCTAGGTGCTTACATACCCGGGTGCTTTGGGTATAACTCCTGAGGAAGAGCTGCTCCCTCAGATAGCTTGGTCCCAAACCATTATTTATTTCATTTCATTTCTAGACCACCATATAACATATATGTTACATATAAATAACAAAACAACTGTGCATATGCAAACTCCAGAACACTGAAACACAACATAATTTATAATAACTATGAATTATTCATAGCCCCGGTGGTGCAGTGGTTGAACTGTGCAGCAGAGAGAACATTGTGAGTTTGATCCTGATGCAGGTCAAAGTTGACTCAGGCTTCCATCCTTCCGGGGTTGGTAAGTACTGAGCATGTTAGGGGCAGAATGTTAATTACTCTGTGAACCGCACAGAGAGTGCACTAAGCGCTATGGGGAAGTATATACATGTACAGTAATTGTTATTGTTAATTAAGATATAAAACCTAAACTCAATGGTGAACAAAACTATAGACTCAGTGGATGGGGAAATTTAAGGCAGGGGCAAGATGTTCCTAAATGCCTCCTATAGTTCAAACTTGACCAGCTTGAAAATATTTGGAGGACGGGAACCTGGTAAACATAAGATGGAGAGAGTTCAAAATTCAACACAAAGAGGCCTGAACCAGGGTGGGGCAGGCCTTAAAACACCTTTGTACTCTACCCAGATCCTGCCAACCTAGCAGTTTTAAAGCAAGAAATTGCAAGTAGATAACTAGGGACCACTTCGGTGGGAAGGTAAACAGCGTTCTGTGTGCTCCGGTGTCTAGTCATGCCTGCCACATGACCATGGAAATGTCTGCAGAAGCAGACAGCGCTGGCTCTTTGGCTTTGAAATAAAGATGAGCACTGAACCCTAGAGTCAGATACGACTGGCTTTCAAGCATGGGAAACCTTTACCCTACCCAGATCTCTGGGCAAGAAAGCTAGATGGTCCACTGCTTCTTCCTGCCTCTTCACACCACAGGGGGCAAAGTCTCTCCTTCATCCAGGCTACAAACAGTCAAATGTACAGAGGGTGCATTCTTGTTAGAGGACACTGGAAGAATGGCAGTCATGCATGCCTTACCCTGAGGATGTGTGGGAGGTAAGCCAGTCATATCCAACTCTAGGGTTCAGTGCTCATCTCTGTTTCTAGCCAAAGAGCCAGCATAAAAAAATAAATTAAATTAATAAATGTCTGAAGGGCAGTGGTCCAGCCCATGGCGTGAAAACCTTGAGAATCCCTGGTTTACATCTTTCCTGTGAAACCTCTGAAGTGTGCTAACACAAACCTCTTAGACAGAGGGACGATTTTCAGAACCACATACACTGATGTATTGTATTGCTACAATACTAAGGATAAGCTATTCCCGGTACAAATTTTGTGAGCCTAGATAATGTCTAAGAATGGCAATACTTTCAAACTATTTGAGGAGAGAGATATTCCCCCTCCAGCGTTACTCTCAAAAATCCCTCTTGCATAATACTGCCTTTCATTTACAGCCTCTCAGTTGGAAACTCGGCTATTAGGATATTTTTAATTTGCACGGTTTTCAGCGTAGAATAAATGTGACTGCTTTAAAATAAGAGAGATAGAGAGGCCCATCACTTGCATTTAATCACACCAAACAAGCTCTTTAAACAATTTGTTCTGAAATTCCTCTAATTAGAGCATGCCCTCCAGGTAATGCTCTGATCTGATTTACCAGTGGGTATAAATTAGGGACATTATGTAATTAGCCCAAAGACCACAAATGGAAAGAACAGCTGGGTGGCTTGAAGGGGAAGCAAATAAACAGCTCCCTTGCGGCTTCTTAATGCAGAATCCAAACTCCCTTTATATATAATGACTGGTATTTTACCTTTTTTTAAAAAAGAGGGCATCTAATGCAATCAGTCCACCAAAAAAGGCATTTTACCTTTTTCCTAGTCTTAAATTTGCAGTTGCTGACCTACTGATGCTAATAATCATTTTGTGTCAGAAATTATTCTGGGTTGAAAGGTTTTTTTTTGCTGGAGAAACTCCGCTCAGGGGATGTCCAAATGTGGTTCCTTTCATGTTCCCAGGATTTTTCCCCACTGAAACGGTTCCTATTTATCTACTTACAATTTCTTGCTTTCGAACTGCTAAATTGGCAGGAGCTGGGACAGAGATGAGTGCTCAAACCATCATGGAGTATCAGGGTCTTGAACTGCCAACTTACTGGCCTTGCAGCTAACAAGGTGAGCTTCTTAACTGCTGATCTACCACAGGCCCACCTACTGATGCTAATTTTATAGTCATCTCATCCTCATAATTTCCCATATATCTTCCTTTCTAATATGGGAAGTGCTTGACTGATCTGAAAATTGCCTATGAAACCACATCTTTCTGCAGCTTCTCATCTTCTTGTATTGGCCCTGGTCATCCGCTGCCTAATTTGGCGACGGCAACGGCAATAATGATATGTCTTTTCCTGAATAGAAGACTCAACACATCAATTTAATATATGCAAAATTTAAACATTAAACCAATAGAAATAGTGTATCACATGAAATAAGGCTACTCCCCCTTCTTAAAATCAATAGAGATAATCAGACAGACTATTGAAAGCATGTCTCTGCGATGTTTAATATGTTCATTTTTTTTCCTGGCTTCAAGATTAGACAAAGAAACAGGAGCAGCTTTGTATGGTGATTACTTCCCTCCATACTGCTTTGAAAGAATGGGATGATAGTCAGGGAAAGCTTATCATTAACTTTTCCCTGAGTTGTAGATGGGTGGGGTATGTTTGTAATTAATTAGAGGTAAAGGACAATGTTCTACACATGATCAGTGATACACTCCCTTTAATCCTGATTAGCCCTATTCCAAACCTACTGTATACCTAAAACCAATGCTGTGAGTGTTCCACCACAACATCATCATCATGTTCTTTATACCTGTAGTTCAACACCAGCCTGAAGAGGTGAAAGGTACTGCTCACAGTGGACTCTACAGATAAGGAAGAACTCAGATTCCCCTCCCACTCCTGATTCTTCCTTGTGTGTAGAGAAGAGATAATGAAAGAGATCTGGATTGTGACATTGGTGGTATATTTTAAAATAGGAGTTCTCAAACTTTTTAAGCCGGGAGCCGGGTCATGCTCCCTCAGTTAGCTTCAGGAGCCGGATGGCCATTTTGTCCTTCCTCTACCACATGGCACTTCCTGTTGTGGTGGAGGTGGTAGGGGGGCTAAATGAAATGGTGCTGTGTGCCGCATCTGTCCCGTGTGACGCAAGTTGAGAATTCCTGTTTTAAAATAAGAACAAGCAGTTTTAAATTGATGAAAACTGGAAATGAATGGAATGGGCTTCTATCAAATCTTGGACTATCTGCTCAATTTCTCACATTATCAAATCTCTCTCTCTTTCTTTTTCAAACAGGTAAGTGTAAAGCCCTTGCTCAAAAGCCAGTTGTATCTGACTCTTGGGTTCAGTGCTCATCTCTGTTTATAGCCAAAGAGCCATTTCTGTGGACATGTGGCAGGAATGCCTTGACACCAGAGTGCACGGAATACTGTTTACCGTCCCACCGAAGTGGTGCCTATTTATTTACTTGCAATTTCTTGCTTCCAAACTGCTAGGTTGGCAGGAACTGGGACAGAGATGGGAGTTCATTCCATCATGCAGCACTTGGGTCTTGAACTGCTGACCTGCTGACCTTCCAGTCATCAAGTTCAGCATCTTAACCACTTGAGTCACTGCAGTAACTTTTAAACAAACAAAAGCTGAAATTCAGAGGTAATTTACAATTAAAGTAGGCCATTTGAACCAGTGGAATTTCCAGAGGAGTTAGTTGACTTACCAATTCCAAACTGATTCAGTTAGCATTCTCTAGTTCTAACTTACTCCTGGATTTCAGCCCTTACCTTGTTACTATTTTCCTTTCATGGAGTTGCAGGGTCAAAAGCAACTATCTGGTGAGGTGCCACTTATGTGCTGATTGCACAAAACAGACAAATATCCAGCACATTCCCGAATCATTATCAAATACAGTAACAGCTCCTACTTCTGTAACTGTAAATGCCTGCGTGCAGGAAATACCAAAAGGATACTGGCGGTTGGAGTTTATGGTTAATGTGCAGCTAATTGCAAATTGTGGAGGTGGGGGAAAATAATTGCACAGTTGGAAACTGACAGAGAATATTAGACAGGTAACGAATCTCTATTAAGGACTTAAAAGGTCTACGGTGTAGTATAGTAGTGTGGTATAATAATTTGTATAAGAGTTAGGAAGTGCTTGGTTTCTGTACTTAAAGCAAACTGTCCAAACTATTAAAACAACTCCTTTCTTTTGGCTGGCACCTCATTGTCTTCACCAACATTGGTTACCGAAACAGTCTTGTTGTGTATTGAATGAAATTGTCCACCTTTTTATGTCCACCTCAGTTTCTAAGTAACGCAAGATTGGGGTTCGCGCCATTTTACTCCGAGAAGCGTGATTGAGATCAGGTCCTCGATCACCCCACTCTCCTTCAACCAATCCTGCTGAAGCCTGCCAAAATGTATGTTTCGGCACCTGTATATAAGTCGCTGTGGCGCAGTTAAAATTGTGTTCTTAACCCTGTAATAAAATTATGTGTTTGGCCTGTATTGCTGGCTGCTGCCCATTATTTCTGGAACACTAAAAGTCTCCAGGCCTTATTGACTGCAATTTGAAAGGAACCTTTTAAGCCAGCAGCTGTGTTGCTTACTTCACAGATAAGCAGGGTGAAACCTGGAGAAGGTAGGAGTAGAAGCTTCAGCTGTACTTAAAAGACACAAAAGCAACCACTCAGCTCCAAGATTTGTGTTTAGCTTTCCAAGGGAAGGAGGGTCTGACAGGGGAAAATCTGCTTTAAAAATGCCTGTAGATACTGATTAACCCGTGCTAACCCAATACAGTTTTGTCAAGATTTTGAAGTGGAGAGATGTTCTTTTAGATCTACTCTCCTCCCTAGTAAAGGTAAAGTTCTCCCATGCACAAAAGCCAGTCGTATCTGTCTCTAGGGCACGGTACTCATCTCCATCTACAGCTGAAGAGCTGCATCTGCAGGCATTTCTGTGATCATGTGGCAAGCATGACTAGATTCTGGAGTGGACAGAATGCTGTTACCTTTCCCATCAAAGCGGTACTTATTTATCTACTTGCAATTTCTTGTTTTTGAACTGCTAGGTTGGCAGGAGCTGAGGCAAATGACAGGCGGTCACTCCATTGTGTAGCATTTGGGTTTCGAGCTGCTGACCATGCTCAGAGTCTTAACCACTATGGCCCTTTTTTTACTCTTCTCCCTAGCTGTTCTATATTTTATTGTCTGGCTGAACCTATCCCAGAGCCCAGCTGTAGGGTACTTCTCCCGCTTCCAATTACTCTTCACCTGATACCTGCTTTTTCTAATAGGAGATGCAAATGACTGGATACAAGCATTTTGCACACAAAATTTCATCTTTGTTGAGTTATTATCATTTCCTAAACATCACTCCCTCCTTGTACCTGTCAATGTACCTTATGCGAAGTAGGTTGCTTCATGTTACAAACAGAGTGCAGGTGTGTAGCAGAAGAGTAATTCAAGCAATGCAAACTGGGAACTGGATTTACCTGGCTATTTGACAGGAGCCATCAAATAACATGTAAATCGTTCTCTCCCACCATATGGATCCAGTTTCTCTGGCTTTGAATTTCACCCTTTTTTTAACCTCCATGTAAATATATTTCATATGCAAAGTATACCTCAGGGGCTTGAATGAATTATATTTTTAGCTTTACACAGTTGTTATTTTCCTGATTCTGAATCTTTATTGTAGCATCAATGAATGCATTCTGGAGTTCAGACAAGTAAAGAATAGTAGATTGGTGGTCCCCATGCTGAACAGTAGAAGCCTCTGTGTATAAATGAAACAAATAGAAAAACAACAAGAATATAAAAAACATTTTAAACTTTTCCATGATGAAAACTAGGAAAAGCAAGCCTGTCCGAGTTAGCAATAGCAATTAGCAATTATACTTATATACCACCCCAAAGCACTTAGTGTACTCTCTGGATTTTTCACATGTTACCGTATTTGCCGGCATATAAGATGCATCGGAGTGTAGGTCGTACCTAGTTACAAGACGCACTCTATTTTTCCATTGTGTTTTAAGGGGGAAAATAGGGTGTTATAAGCCAGCAAAAACAGTAGTTACCATTTTCTCCCCACAAAATGCTGGGTACTCTTTTTACTGATCTCAGAAGGATAAAAGGCTGAGTCAACCTTATTTTCCTGTCGGGATCAAACTCACAATGTTTGGCTGCAGCACAGCAGTTTAACAAGTGCACCTCCAAGGCTCTTATAAAAAGTCAAAGCTTAGTGTTCTAAATATGAAGGTTCTAGGCATATATGTAGAAACATACATACAATAAAGAAATGGAATTATTTGGGAGTCTAGTTAGCTGGATGTATAAATATCTTTTATAATAAAACATTCAAGTGAAAAATAGATGTACTCAACAACCAAAAACATGTTGAATCTACAGGTAAGTTTGAATTGGTACAAAATGTAGCGGCTATGCTCGATAATTGGTGAATTATATCAAAACAAAGTTACTCCAATATTGCATGACCTGCACCAGTTATCAGTCATCCTGACTCAATTCAAGGTCTTGGCTGGAATCTCTAAAGGTGTGAAGAATTTAGTAAATGCAGTGGGAAGGATTATGAACCTGTGGTGTTGATGAAAATGTGCAAAGACTAGTCTTTCATTTATAGAGGCTGCAAGATGGGAATATATAACGGAGTTCTTCCTCTCTCTTGGTTGCAGCATGCGATATCCTTGGAATCACAATTGGTTCCAATTTCTTGTGATTTCAGAAAGATATCGAGACACATCTTTAAATGCAGAAGGCTTTAAACATTTTGCTTATGAAAGTCTAGCTTTGAGTTCCTGCATTTGTGCTGAATTAGGATGGCCACTGGGATACATAGAAAGAGCCTCCTCAAAGATTGTGGTACTGGGCGTACTCTGGTAATCACAACCTTGTGTTGCCAGCTAATCTTTCTCACACTGGGTCAGGTGAGAGGAACTGCATAATAAACTCACCAAAAAGTGCCTTCATTTTGGCAGTTTCATGTCTCGTCTAGCCAAGGCAAAAGAAAAAGAAGGATGGCTGCTTATATTTTTTTGTTCTTGAAAGGCTTTTCCTTAACTGTTTCATGTTACAGGTATAACAGATGACTCTCTTCATTCTTAGAAGAGCTGATTGGTGCAAATGGGGAGGTTTTTTTCACTTGGCTCTTGGGAAATGGTTCCAGATTTCACAGACTTCAACTTCAGGATGGAAATAATTTGAATTTTTGAAAATTTCAGGGCAGGAAGTAGGGAAGGGGGAACTATATTCCCTTGACAGCCAAGACATCAACACTACCTTTGAGGTCCGAATAACAGGCATCTTCAATATTTTGCAGTGGAAAAGGCTATCAAGCTCTTAGGAAAGCACATGCTATGTTTTGGGATGTTTGCTGTGGAGTGAAAGCCAGAAAGTGGAGGACATTTTTGGGATGAGCAGGAGGATAAATAAGGATTCCATGGCTCTTGGGGCAAAAGCTTCCGTTCACCACACTCAAGAACTGTTAGCACCCTGCATGGCATAGTCCCATAAATGCCTTTCTTGCAACACGGGCATAAATACTGTACATAAAATACAGAGCTTCTGGATAACACATGCACTTAAGGAGGTTCAAAGCTTAACAGCACTTTAAATGCTAGTAATGCTGATGTCGCCCGGCTTACGGACATCTGTTCTGAACATTTCTTTAGTCAGCACCACCCCTTTTACAAGGAAATTTCTGAAGAAAATGTCAAGCTGTTACCATTACCTCATGTTATAGATTTTTCACACCTCTGTAAGGTACACTTTTATACAGGCTTAACGAATTCAATAAAATTGAAATGAAAGCTGTTCCCATTTTTTTGTGCCTATTGGTTTTTTGAATGTTTCTCTTCTTGGACAGGAACGGGTCACAAATTGTAACTGTAAATTTAAGCAAATTCTATCACATGTATGTCAGAAAGTCTTGTGTTGCTTGTTTTTTGTTATTGTTGTTTATGTGGGAAAAGCAAGAGAAGTAGAGTTGTTTCCTTTTGGAAATGAATATACGGTACCTAACAGCAGGTTGTTGTACTAGTGGTGTGTACCAATGTAGAGCAGTTCTTGTGTTAACTCTTTGCCTGCCTTTTCGGCCAGATTAAAAGGACATGATTTATGCACACAGAACAGTGGTCAATGGTGGGATTTGCTATTCCAGGAATTAATGGCAGGCATAAACTTGGCTGGCTTTAAAAGAGGATAAAAGAAATTCGAATCAGACTGGGATCTTGGTGTCTCAAGCCCCATTCAGGCATTATTCACAACCAGAGCTGTGAACATGTTTAGAGAAGAAGGCCACCTCCTTCGATTGCAATGCAGCACACGACTTCGACATCAGGTTTTAAGGTAAGACTCTCCTCTTTGTGTATATGTGCTACAAAACAAGACAACCCTCTTGAATCCTGCAAGAACACTTTATCAGAGGGGGCAGAGCTATATGCTTGCCTCTAAGCATCTTTATTGAATCAGGATTTATAACACCTGCACAAAGATTTACTGTAGATAGTTATATATTATCTATAGATTACTAAGTGTGAAAACACACTAGCAGTTGAATATTATTAAGATTTGGGATGTTTTTATTTAAAAAAATCTTAGTTTTTTTAAAAAAATTAGTTGGTGTTATTCAGAGACTCAAAACCTAGTTCTGCTGGCATTACAAAATGCTATAACATCTGAACTGCCTTAAGTTCAGAAATCACCATAGATATTATTGGTTCCATACTGAGTTGGACATGCAACTGCTAATGTCTATTATGATATCTGAACTTGGGAAGATTTGACTCCAAGAGTTTATACCATTTGTGTAACTATGCAAGAGATTCTGGCGACAGCTTATGGGATAAAGAGTAACACATTTAAGAAATTATTACTGATGGATATCTTCCAATATTTTACATTATTTTTTAAAATACATTTTGAAAATATAAAATTGGCTTAATAAGTCCCCCAAGCAATATTTAGGAGGAATGGGTACATGCTATTCATTATGATATGGAAATAATGATCAGCTGTTTCATTACGTCTTGAAACTAACAATGTTGGTAATGCCATAAACTTGAGAGTATTGCACTGCAAGTAATACTGTTATTTGCACTTGTTACTTCTAGGTAATGTTGCCCTTTAGTCCTGCTGATGGACTTTCCATAGGCATCTGTTTGACCACCACAGGGTGAAGAGGCAGGAGAAACAAGCTTATGAGAGTAGAGCAGTCAACTTTTGCGGGTTGTGGAGAATTTTCACCCACAATACCGCCTCCACCTCCTCCTCTTCCTCCTCCTCCTCCTTCTTCTTCAGCACTGATTTTTGATATAAGAAGAACAAAGCTCATTGGTGTCTCATGGTCTGAACAGAAAATGACATCATCACAGTACTTCACAGTGAGATCTTGTCCCTCCCAACCAAAACATAGGCTCCTTCTGATGATATGTTATCACTCAAAAAGCTATATTTCTTTTACTATAACCTATGCTACTCCAAAATATCATACAGTAAAGCCCTTGCCATTCTTCTTCTCTCTCCCTCTCTCTCACACACATACCCCTTTGTCCAGTTTTAATACACACACACCTTTGTCCAGTTTTCACATACACACACACACACACACACACACACACACACACACACACACACACACACCTTTGTCCAGTTTTAATGCAATATTTATGCGGCCTTTGCAGGCGCACCCCCCAAAGAAAGACTCAGACAGTGGTATATGGATTAAAAGCATCGGGCCACTTTTATTGAACAATGCCCTATTCCGAATTATCACTTTCAATTGGTGTAGTCATCCAATTGTAATTCTTTAAGGCAAGCAGGCCACAGTAACACTGGTAAGGTTCCTCCCAAAATGCCAATGGCAATTGGCTACATGTATCTATTTGTATCAATTTGTTTGTTGACACAAACAAATTGTTGACCGGAGTCAATAAACTATCTACTGACCCCACCCTATGACATGTATCCGTTGAAATATCAAGGTGATGCAGGCTGTGAAGCTCCTGACATCACCCCTTGCCTGGTTCGCCCTTGACCGGCCAAACCTATTTCCCCTGTACCTGTCTAAATGTTGGCCAGTCAATTGCGAACCTGCCGGATACCTATGGGTCATAAATCTTTACCTTACCAGTGCTACCCGCCACACGGGGAGGCGTCCATGATGACTCACCGCCCCCACCCCCCCAGACCGTCAGCTCGGTCACCAGGCCTGCTTGCACATCCTCAAGAAAGAAGTCCATACCTCTGGCTGACAAGTGGACCCCATCTCCTGCATAGAGATCAAAATCCTGCAAGCCTATCCTAGGATGTCGAATGGCCATCCCAGAGCCATTGTCCACGAGGAACCGGGCAACAGCCCTGTTCGCCGACCGGCGAGCACGGTCGAGAGCAAGGAGGTCAATGCCTCCTCTGTAAGACTGTCTCGGCACGATGTCCGATCATAGCAGCCGCGTGGACGGCCATAAGTGATGTAAATAGGCTAGGTCACTGCAAACCGACAATTTTAAAGAAAGGCCAGTGACCTGTGCGAGATCATTGCCACCGAGGTGCAGGATAAGGACATCAGGCGGTCCAGCATCCCTGATGGAAAACAGGAATGGCAACAGTTCCCGCCATCTCATGCCTCGCTTACCGTACCATCGCATACGTGCGGCTGTATGTAGCCCGAGATGGGGTCCCCACTCTGTCACCGCAGCATACTGCGCTGCCCAGTGCACATAACTGTGGCCCACCAGCCATACTACCACCGATGTGCGTGGACACACAGGGTCTGTAAAAGAAGGAAAAAGAATTAATGACATAACTAGTACTCATGCATTGAGGGGGCGTACATATAATGCAAAATGCATAGATCCCCAGCTGCCCATCCGGCGTATATCAGCCTCAGAGTACCCAAACGCAGCCGCAGTGGACGCGGCGCCTATCCTGAAAGAATGGGTGCCGTAACGAGCCCCAGGGAGGCCAACACTGTGAAGTGCCATACCGGTCACCTTCCAAAACTGGAATTTAGTCAGTGTAGAACCATCCTGGTAGCAGAAAAACGGGCCAGGGTGCGTACCACGCACTGCCAAAAACTCGTGTAGGGCACCAACCGGACAGATGTCATCAATTGAGCATCGCAGCAGTCTTACTCCACTGCCTACACCGTGCATCAACCTTTGAGGACCGTATCTTCAACTGAGCCCACTCTTGGGTGATATAGACATCGTCGAGTTCCAGTGCCCTATGAGACACATCCCCTTTAGACAATGGGACCAGCTCACTGATGCGGAGCGCTCCAAAGAAAGCTACAGTGGTAGCTGCGTGAAAGAGAGCCTCACCGAACCTATCATAACACAAGTTATGCCAGCCTCGCGCAAGGTGGGTAAGAACACCTGGCGAAATGGGGTGACATGTGTCCGGGCGGCGGCCAGGTTCACGTGTCCACCCTTCCAAAACATGTCGTATGCGGAAGTCATTCACGCAGTAAACGAAGCCCCGTGCCTTGGCCATAAATGCCAATGCCGAAAGCCTGGAGGCTATGGTACGGGGGGCCAACCCCTGACCGTGAAGGTAAAGCATGTATTGTAAAATCTGGTCGACTGGTATCGGCCACGCTTCGGGCAACTGCCTTTTATTTGAAATGATTATCCCCAAATACTTCAGCTTATCTTTGATTTGTATATTAAGTGTCGACACCGTACTACCCATCTCGCTCAGTTTCAAATTGCACAACATCAATTCAGATTTGTCCCAGTTTATCTTTAATCCAGTTATAGCTTGAAATACTTGTAGATGATCTTTAATCCTATCCATCACCTGCTCCGGGTGCTTCACCATAAGCAATGTATCATCTGCATACATACTCACTTTATTACCCATAATCCCTTCTATATTTGAATCCTCCCTTATACTTTTAGCTAAAATCTCCGTTGCCATTATAAACAAGATAGGAGATAATGGGCAACCCTGCCTAGTACCAGCCTCTAGCTTTACCACATCCGTAAGCTCCTTGTTTACTCTAACCTTGGCATTTCCTTTTTGATATATTAAATCTATAACCCTGTTAAATTTATCCCCGAACCCATATTTTCTAACTATTTCCTTAATTGAAGACCACTGCAATGAATCAAATGCCTTAAAAATATCCAATTATAGTAATCACACTTTTTCCTTTGTTTGATTAACATTGTCTATTAAATCTAATACCCTTCTAGTCAAATCCGCCATGTGTCGTCCTTTTAGAAACCCAACTTGATCAACATTTATATATTCCCCCATAAAACTATTTAAACGGTTAGCCAATATTGCCGTGAAGATCTTCGCATCTTGATTTATAAGCGAAATTGGTCTGTACGAATCCACTCTTTCCAAATTCTTACCAGATTTTGGCAAAAGAACAATTGTAGTGTTATACCATGAAGTCGGGATTGATCCTCCATCTAGTATATAATTATATAACTTCACCAATTTCGGGACCACCACCTCTTTAAATTCTTTGTAGAACTCTGTTGATAATCCATCATCCCCCGGGGCTTTCCCTATCTTCAATCCGTTTATTACCCCCTTAACCTCTTTATCAGTTATCTTTTCCTCCATTTTCTCCCTATGCTCTTGTTTTATCCCATTCCCTAACTGCCTCTCCAATATCCTTTTAAGCTTTTCCATATCTATTTCTTTCTTTGCATATAACACCTGGTAAAATTCCCTAACTATTTTACATTTATCGCTATTCTTATTACACCTTGAACCTTGCCTGTCGACTAACACCCCAATTTCTCTTTTTTCCCTTTTAACCTTAGCTGCTCTTGCTAATAGTTTTGAGTTCTTATTACTAAATTCAAAATATTCTCTGTTTAAATAAATCAAATCTCGTTTAACTTTATCAATATCTTTACCCATTACTTCTGCCTTGAGTCCTTGTAATTTCAAGAGAATTTTTTTATCTTTACTTTTTGCGTGTTCTTCCTGTAATTGTTTTATTTCCCTTTCTTTTTCTATGTGTTCTGCTTTATACTTTTTATATTTGTGGCTTGCCAATTTTATGCTTTCCCCCCTAAAAACTGACTTCATGGTATCCCATACAATGTTAAAATTAACCTCATTATTATCGTTCCATTGCCAACTTTCTTTCCAGCTTTCCATAATTGCCTCTTTGCTTTTCTGATCTTTGAACAAATTAGGATCGTACCTCCAATTTCTAACTCTTTGAATATTTTTTGTGCTTTCAATTCCAAATATACTTTAGCATGATCTGATTCCTTAATAATCCCAATTTCCGTACCTTCTATGTCCCCAATTAAGTTTTCCGACAGAAAAACGTAATCTATTCTCGAGTAGGTCCCATGTACATGCGAAAAAAAGGAGTATTCCCTTTCCAAACCTTTAAACTCTCTCCACGAATCCTTCAAACCCATAACTTTCATCCATTTGTCCATCACCTTCCCTTTCACCCCCATTCCACTTCTAGCTATGTTTGTGCAATCTAATCCTGACCTAATCAGATTAAAATCACCAACCACAATAGTTTTTGCAACGTTTTCCAACTCCACTATTTTCTGAATTTTTTCAAGAAACACTGCTTGGTGGTCATTCGGAGCATAAATATTTACCAACAATATTTCCTCATCCTCCAATTTTCCTCTTAACAACAAATACCTACCCTCTTGATCAGCAATCTTTTTTGTGATTTCAAATCCTAACTTTCTAGAAATCATAGTTGTCACCCCTCTTGCTTTGGATGTTCCAAACGCCATCTCATAATGTTGCATCCAACCCAGATAAAGTTTATTCGTATCTTTTGATTTCTGATGTGTTTCCTGTAAAAATAAAATATCTGGTCTATCTTTTTTCAACGCCAATTCCAACCTCCGTCTCTTAAGAACAGAACCTGTACCTTTCACATTCCATGATATTATTTTAATACTACCCATAACCAAATTCTTCTCCCAACTTTAAACTCTCCATCGGGCGTGCCACCAACAACCCTTCACCATACCAACTACATAAAACACACACTTTCACTCTCCCCACCTTCCAACGAAAAGTCGCCTCTGTCAACCAAAGAGGGGAGAGGGGGGACCTGCAAGATGCGCCCTACTGCCGGCGCTATGCGCTATTTACCCATTCTACCTCTATTAGGTACTTAAGATTACTACTATCTAATGCTCATTGTTCCTTACCTATCTCCTCCTCCACCATGATCAAGGACGGCTCCTCCTCCTCCTCCCCTCGCTGTATCCACAGGAGATACTTTTAAGTTAGGGAATGGTGGGTCAGTAAACGGCCCAGCAACTCTCATTGCAGCTACCTCCTTAGCTATGCTTTGTGCAGCAATATCCTCATTACCCCTAAGAGAAAGTAAGTTCGGGGCATCCTGAGGCCCCCGAACACCCCTAAAGGGTATATGAAAACCAAACTGGAAACCCTTCGAGTAGGTACCTCGCATCATCCCATCTAGGATAAGCGGAAAGCCATTGTGCCAGCACTGGGACATTAATTGGGGAGGGGGCCTTTTGCATGGCTAGCACCGTCAGAGGGCACTCTGACTGCCCCCTGCCCACTCCTACCTCTGCCTCATGACCAACCAGCCCGCGGGCATGTGGAGGCGGCATGAGGGCCAGAACAAGAGGGACACTCATGCCGGAATCGACACTGACGCTTGTTGCACACTCCACTAGCTGAGAAGCTCCAACACAGCAGGCAGGCTGGAACCCCCTGCCCCGCCGACTGGCGGGGAACCTGTATAACAGCAGCCCGCTGCACGGCATGGCCGCAATGATACCTGTCACCAGGTGCTGGCCGCGTGGGAGTCATATACAAGAGCCACAATTGCTGGCAGGGCTCATCCCACCTCATCTCAGGATGGAGGGCCACTCTCATCCTAAACTCTTCGTCATAAGCCAACCACGACAGGCCAGGGAAATCAACCACCGCCCTGTAAATATTATCCAGGTATTGTACCATTGGAATGGCCAAGTCAGGCCGGGCCCTCAGGTATACCGCCATATAGATGAGATAGGCCGGCAACCAATTGGCCCAGGTACGTGGTGGCTTACAACGATGGGACAACTCCTTGTCCCTCCCTCTCTTCCTTGGTGGGCTCACGGTTTAAGAGGGAGAAGATATCCACATATTCCCCTTGCCAAATCTTCTCCCTCGTGGCCTGGGATAGATGATCACCCAGGGGCAAGGAATAACCAGCCATCGGCAGAGCCACCGTCGGCACATATTGGATCGAGGGTATGCGCAGGGGGCCCTGAATAGCCCCTGCAACGCTTGGCATACCCATAGGGGCGGTCACCCCTGCCCTAACTGGGGGGTCCATTAGGCAACCAAGAGTTAACAGGGCAGTGTGGATACAACTGCCCACCCACAGTAACCTGCCGTGGCCATGGCCACTGACCCCCCCCCCCCCCCGAGTGACTGGATAGTGTCGCTGGTGTACTCAATTGACCAGGATACTCACTCGGTGCACCTCTGTGAGCCGCCCCCACTGGGGGTTCCGGCCCACGGCGGGCGTCGGAGCTCGCGACAGATATCGAGCTCTGCATGCCGCTGCACCCTTGCCACGCCGGACTGGTCCCCAGCGGCAAGTCCTGCTGTGTTGGTCGGGCGGGGAGCTGCGAGGCACCAGCTTGGGCGGCCTGATGGCCTCAAGCAGCTCGACCCTATTGGCGGCCCGCTGGAGAGTCGTGGCCGACGTGTGGGCTGGAATTGACGAGTTGGCCAGAATTGAAGGATTAGCAAGCCCACCTTCGGAAGGTGGCGGGGCAATACCCATTGATGCCTCCAGCACCGAAATGCGTGCGAGAAATGCATCAACAGTCTCTGAGCCACTCATGTAAGGTTGGCCGGATGGGCCATATGGCCCACTGTGTAATTGTTGGAGGGGAAACCCAAATGGGGATCCCAGGCCCGAATAGGGCCATGTCCAAAAATCCAGCCCATGTGGGGCCGGAGGAATGGTGGGGCGGAAACCCACACTGGGCCCAAACGGGCACCCTGCCCCAAGCCGGGAAAAGGCCCTACAGGGGCAGGGGTTCCAGAGGGGCCGGCCTGTGCCGGCCCCGACTGAAAACCTGAGCCGGGCTGGCAGCCGGAAGCCTGTTCGCCCGCATTAGTGGCAGTGGGCAAAGCAACCCCACCACCCTGTTGTGGGGGTGCCACCCGAGCCCTCCGGCCAGGTGGCAGCCCCTTGGTTGAAGAGGGGGTAGGCAGAGCCCTTCCCCTCGGCTGCGGCTTAGCAGCCGGTGCCTTGCGCTTGGGAGCCATGTCTCCCAAGCAGAAGAAATAAACTGCTCCTGAATGGTCCCTAGCCAGGGATCCAACTCGCAACCCTTTGCTTTAAATACCGCGATGTCAATAAGCAAAGGCAAACTCCGTTTGAAATGCAGAGAGGGGAGCAAAGAAAATGTGACGGAGAAAACTTCTCCGCTCCGTCGCATTCTAAAATGGCAGCTCGGCTGCCTCGTGGCCACCCCTTTTAAAGAGGGGTGGCCACGCCCCCTAACTCACCCGGATGTCTGAGTCCGGGGGGACCCGCAAAGAGCGCGGTGGCCATTTTGGCGCCGCGCTTGCATTTGTGCTATTTGGTTTTATTTTGTGCTTTTCATTGTTGGTTTATTTTGCATTAGGTTGAGTTTCTGGTCTCCTTTCATTATGGTGTCAAAACTAGTTTGGGGACAGAAGCTGCCTTTTGTCATGTTTAGGGAAAAACTTTCAACCAAGGTAGTGTTTTAGTTTCTTTCATTTCAGTGATTTGTGTGGCTTTTGGGGAGGGGGCTGGACTCAGCAGCTTTCAGCACTACCGACTATGGAGCCCTTCAGGACTCTTAATAGGTTCAGGACCTGGTATATTGTTTTATAGTGGTCACATTCCTACATAAAGAGTAGGCATCTGAAAGGAATGCTAAGAGACTCTATTTTCTGCCCTACATAGCTTTTCATCTTGTCCTTCCTGGTTTTAACATTCATCTAAACTGACTGGGAGGACTGCAATGCAATGGTAGTGGAGTGAAATGATAGTCATCATTGTTTTATCTCTCTTTTTCCTTCAGTTCCAAAGATATAGTTTGTTGTTGTTCAGTCATACAGTCGAGTCCAACCCTTTGCAACCCCATGGACTGCAGTGGCACACCAGGCTCCTCTGTTCTCTGCCATTCTCCACAGCCCACACAGGTCTACACCCATTGAGTCAATGATAAACCATCTAGCCATCTCATCCTCTGCCTCCCCCTTCTCCTTTTGCCTTCAATCTTTCCCAGCATCAAGGCCTTCTCCAATGAGTCCTCTCTTCCCATTTGGTGGTCAAAGTACTTGAGCTTCAGCTTCAGCGTTTATCCCTCCAAAGACCTTTCTGGCAGGGTGATGTCTCTACTTTTTATTATGCTGCCTAGGTTTCTCATAGTTTGCCTCCCAAGAAGTAAGCAGCTTTTTATTTTATGGCTGCAGTCACCATCTGCAGTAATCTTGGATCCCAAGAAAATAAAGTTTGTCACTGCTTCCAATTCTTCTCCTCCTATTTGCCAGGGAGTGATGGGGTCAGATACCATAATCTTGTTGTTTTTTTTAATGTTGAGTTTCAGGCCAACTTTTGCACTCTCCTCTTTCACCCTCATCAAGAGGCTCTTTAGGTCTTCATTTTCCACCATTAGGGTAGTATCATCTGCATATCTCAGTTTGTTGATGTTTCTCCCAGCAATCTTAATTCCAGTTTGTGTTTCAACCAGCCCTGCATGAAACAGTAAAAACAGTAAAAAAAAAACAATAGACTACCTTTTAATGGACTGGATGATAGATGTTCCTGGCTTTACTTGCGGTCACCCATGGGATGCCTATCCATGGAAAACCCTTCCGCCAAACTTGTTGGATGTATATGCTATATCCTGAGCTTGATAAGTGAAGTCTGACCCTATAATCCACACCTAATTGCCTCTAAATTGTTCTGCTCTCATACACAGAAGAGAATCTGAGATAATTTTGAAACCTCTTGCTAAATGGATAAATATTTCTATGTTTAAGAATTTTTCCTACACTTGATTTAAAATAGAAAAAGGGGGGAAACTGATTTTTCCATTCCCCCCCCCCCCCGCTCAGTTTCATCACAAGTCTGTTCTGACCAGTTTTATCTGAGGATTTTATTTTGTGCATCACAATTCACATTTATTTTTATGTGCAACCTTTCATAATTAGCATATCTGTGTATTCAATTTTCTATGTACTTCTGCTTGCAATTCTTGAGCCACGTTCTGTATCACAAAATTCAAAGGTGTATTTTGAAGGATAGCCATACTCTGATACATGTCTTACTCTAAAAAGTGCAAATTGGTATCTTTAAAGTCCAGCCAAAACAAAGTCTGCCACCAAGGCAGGATGTCTGGAAAGTTTTGAAAAATCCCAAATCAATGAGTTTCTAAATCCCCTGCTAATTTTCTCTTGAGGAAAACACTACATTTGCTGCACATTTTCCTTTGGTTAACATTGGGTGTGACTGATCTGAAAAGGAACTAACAAATTCACTTTGATTTTTCCTTCCTTGTCATATTCCATGGCAATTCAGCAGGGCATGTCTATGTAGAGAGCTGGAGGGCAAAAGGAGAGCTTCCACTAGTTTGGAAATATTTTACCTAATCCATTGCCATAACACTAGAAGGTGCTACTGAATTTTAGAGCTCTGAGCTTTAATGATCCCTTCAGTCCTTCCCACTATAGGCCTACAGTGGGGAAGAGACTGTATTTTTGATACGTAAGAGAGTGCTAATGCCTGGCCAGGTTTTTCTGCCATGGCAATAGAGTAGACCATACTGCCAGCAACTCAACGCCGAGTGTCAGGCGGCGGTTAACTAACCTGACAACCCTAAGGATTAGGAGCCTTGGGTGCTGAAGTCCACAGGGAAGAGTGTTGATCCCCAAGTGGAATAAATCCCACTTGATGGAGGGCAGCAGATTCATCAATACTGGCCTGAGGCTGATGAGGACTTTGTGTGCCAAAAGGTCTCATGACCAGAAAGTGACTCATAGACCTGGATCAGTGGTATGGGTGTCATGCTGTGATGCGGAATGCAGATGAAAGGCCACAGTGTTATATTGCTCCCAGGACAATCTTCATGGATGATCACCATGAGGATCACCAATATTCAGATATGAAAGAAGAAAAAGAAAAAGAGGAGGAGGAGGAACTTTTCCTTCCCCCAAATCTAGGTGTCCAGTTAACTGGAAGAGACATTAATGCATCTACATCACAGCTGCCATGTGTGCACTTTCATCATTTTCCCTCTGTTTAAATAAAACTGATAATGCCAGCAAATGGGACAATAGTGTGTTGTGCTGTTTAAACAAGCATCTCCGCTTACGCAAACACAACAACAATTCCCAGAAGTAAACATTTTTATTTGAGATGTCCAGACTGAGTCTCCATCAGTGTTGTTTATCTTTTCAAAGGAATATGTAGAATGTGGTTTTTCTTAGTATTAGCTGCCCTTTTAATTCCCAGCGGTGCTAGTTATTGTTTCAGTCCATATATTGTACACTGAAAGGATTAAATCTTGTTTGTT
Source organism: Bradypodion pumilum (assembly GCA_035047305.1). NCBI lineage: Eukaryota > Metazoa > Chordata > Lepidosauria > Squamata > Chamaeleonidae > Bradypodion > Bradypodion pumilum. The sequence goes on from JAWDJD010000001.1 coordinate 492,662,624, forward strand.
CTCTCTCTCTCTCTCTCTCTCTCTCTCTCTATATATATATATATATATATATATATATATATATATATATATATATATATATATATATATATATATATATATATATATATATATATATATATATATATATATATATATATATATATATATATATATATATTCTTGCAGGGAACAACACATGAAGCATTAAGTGTCTGAAACATTGCTCTCTTTTAATCTATGTTTTCATTGTTAATATATGGATCATGCAATGCAAATAATATCATTTTTACAGATATAATCAAAAAGTATTTTAATTGCTTTTTTGCAGAAGCTGTTTTGTTATTTTTGTCATAATGTTCAGATAATCAAATGTCCCCAGAAAAGAAAGTGTTACTTACATGTGCAGGTGGGGTGGGAGGGTTAGTCAAAGAGAATGAGAATACGAGCAAGATTGCCTTGCTACAAGCTCTGAATCATAATGCCCTCAGATTTCTAACAGCCACCATGCATCTGGATTTTATGAATATTGACCTTCCTTCCCCCAAATAAAAAACTGTTTCTCCAATTCTCATGCATTGCTAAGTCATGTTCTTAAAGAATTTTAAAACAGGACTCAAGTGTCCCAATTTGTTCCACCCAGTTCCATCATAGAGCAAAAAATGTTCCTTTCTGTGGCCATTCTAACACTCATCCATAATCCCCATAAATGCCAATGGTAAAACTGGAGAAAAAATGCAGATCAGTAAAGACCATCTGGAGGTCATGTAGTACACTTAAAAGTGAAGTTGGAAGACCAAAGAACAATCAGGTAAAATGGGCCTGCTTGGATACAGGGGAAATTTTCTGTGAATGTGGAGAAAGTCAATCAATGCAGCATCTATATGAATACATTTTTCCCACTTGTACAAAAAAAAGGGAAAAGCTTGCTTGAGACTCAACATCAAGAAAACCAAGGTAATGCCAACAGACTCTGTCACTCCCTCAAAAGTACCGTATTTTCCGGCGAATAAGACGACTTTTTAACCCCGAAAAATCTGTGCCAAAGTTGGGGGTCGTCTTATATGCCAGGTACTCCGGAGCCAGGGGCCACCCGGTGGGGAAAGCCATTTGCCGCTGCCACCGCGAAGCCTCCAGAGCAAGGGGCCATCTGGATACCACCACCCTCAGCCTCATGGCAGTGGCAGCAGATGGCTTTCCCCACCAGTCAGCTGCTCCTCCTCCTCCTCCTCCTCCTCACCCCCCGGCTGGGGGTGGTGGTGGTGCAGAGGAGGAAGAGTAGCAGCTGAGCGGCAGGGAAAGCCATTCGCTGCCGCCGCCGCCACAAGGCCTCCAGAGCAAGTGGCCGCCCGGATACCACCACCCTCAGCCTTGCGGTGGTGGATGGCTTTCCCCACCGGTCAGCTCCTCCTCCTCCTCCTCCTCCTCACCCCCACCCCCCAGCTGGTGGTGGTGGTGAGGAGGAGGAAGAGGAGGACCAGCTGAGTGGCGGGGAAAGCCATCCACTGCCGCCACACTCTCCCCGCCCCCTCCACCGGCGGGGAGATAAAGGGAGCCATCCATGGCCCGGGAAGCTCTGAAGATGCCGCCGTTGGAAGAGGGGTAGTCTTATATGGCGAGTATATTACAAACTCTACATTTTAACTAGAAAAGTTGGGGGTCGTCTTATACGCCCAGTCACCTTATATGCCGGAAAATATGGTAGATGGGGAAGAAGTAGAAGCAGTGACAGACTTTACATTCTTAGGATCCAATATCACTGCAGTTGGTGATTGCAGCCATGAAATAAAAAGACAACTAATTCTTGGGAAGCAAGCTATGAGAAATTTGGGCAACATAGTTAAAAGTAGAGACATCACCTTGCAAACAAAAGTCCACATAGTCAAAGCAATGGTATTTCTTGTAGTAATGTATGGTTGTGATAGCTGGACCATAAGGAAGGCTGAGCACAGAAGAATAGACACCTTTGAGATGTGGTGCTGCAGAGAATTTTGAGAGTGCCCTGGACAGCAAGGAGAACAAATAGGTCAATCTTAAAAGAAAACAACCCCGACTGCACCTCAGAAGGTCAAATATTGAAGATGAAGTTAAAGTACTTTGGACATCAAATGAGAAGAGAGAATTCACTTGAGGAAAACCTTGATGCTGGGAAAGGTCGAGGGCAAAAGAAGAAGGGGCGGCAGCAGAGAATGAGATGGCTAGATGGCATTGTTGATGCAATGAGCACAAAGCTGGATGGGCTGAGGAGGATGGTGGAAGATGGGGTGGGGTGCCTGGCGTGCAGTGGTCCATGGGGTTGTGAAAGGTCGGAATCGACTGTGCGACTGAACAACAACAAAAGAAGATCTAGTGCAGGGGTGGCTAACCTTGGCACTCCAGCTGTTCTTGGACTTCAATTCCCAGAAACCTGAGCAGTGGTATACTGACTTGGGCTTCTGGGAATTGAAGTCCTAGAATAGCTGGAGTGCCAAGGTTGGCCACCAGGGATCTAGCATTTGGCTGAAGTAGTCTGCTTCTCATCAAAAATAGTCTAATCATTTTAACATTTAAATTTGTTTTAAACGTTATCTATATTTCATATATGCCCACAATTTTAAATTGTGCATTGCTCTGATTTAAATAATTGTCAGGATTCTGTCCTACAAAGGTCTGGGATTTGTAGTATGGAGATATGCTCAAAGTTCTTTGCTGGAGTATGGTAGTTTACTTTAGTTCATATAAAATTTCAAATTCATGCTTAAACTCCAAAAAAAGTCCAAACAAAAAATGTATGTAAGAGACAGTGCTTATTATGTAGGATAAATGCACAATAAGAATCCAGATATGTGCACATACAAGGGCATACTATCTATACCGATCCTTTTTCATATGACTCTTGAACCACTTTGTCTATTTAGATCAAGAGATTTTGAGTACAGAAAAGGTCTCTGAATAACACAGAGGGCCACAACAGGCCCTTCCCTGAACTGTGACTCATAGGGGCGGAGCCAAACTAACCTTTAAAAGCTCTGAGCTCTTTCAGGGTCAGCCCTTTTGACTCTGCATGTGCTCTGAAGCAGAGCTGCTGCTGAGGAGAGCCAAACAAAGGAAGTGAGCACTGGTAAGTTTTGAAGTTGGAGTAGAGTTGCTTTAGAGGCCTCCACTAATTTAAATTGATAATTTAAACTGCTGAGAGCCACCTCTGTTCAAACAGAGAAAGCAGTTAGAAGCTTCCAGAAGCAGGGGGCAGAGCCACAACAGGCCCTTCCCTGAACTGTGACTCATAGGGGCGGAGCCACACTAGCCTTTAAAAGCTCTGAGCTCTTTCAGGGTCAGCCCTTTTGACTCTGCATGTGCTCTTAAGCAGAGCTGCTGCTGAGGAGAGCCAAACAAAGGAAGTGAGCACTGGTAAGTTTTGCAGTTGGAGTTGAGCTGCTTTAGAGGCCCGTGTGCCGTTAGGCGCGCAAGATTGCAAACTAGTTAGAAAGGAAGAATATAGTCTTACTAGGTAGAAAGGTAGTAAACGTGTACATTTTTGAGGCCCAGAATACTGCACTTGTTAAAATGGATTCTGAGGGAACAGTTGTAGTTACCTGCAATAATTGTGCCATGTTTGTGTTCTTGCCAAAGCATATGGAGAACTACACTTGCAGCAAGTGAAAGCTGGTTGCACTACTAGAAGAGAAGGTCCAGCAGCTAGAGGCCCACATATCTAACCATCAACAAATTAAGGAGCTTGAGCTGTTCTTGCACAGAGCGGAGCAGACTATGCTGGACAAAGAAGAGACAGGGCACAGTTCTGAGGGAGAAGGCCCTTCACTAACTCAGGAGGGAGATGTTTGGAGGAATGTGACTCAAAGAAGGAGGAGAGTAGGGGATCACTCTGAGAGTCTGAAATTACAGAATAAATTTGAGGCTCTTTCCCTCATCACACCTGATGAGGAACACACAGAGGAACAACTGGTTCCACCTGATGTTCTCTCCTTCATCACACTTGATGAGATCCAGGAAGATAAACAACAGGAACAAACTGAGGTTCTCTCCCTTAATATGGTTAATGAGGTGCATGTAGATGAACAGATTGCAGGAGAGAGGCTCCTTGTACTAGGCGATTCAATAATTAGAAATACAGAGAAATGGATTTGTGATGCACATGATAACTGTATGGTGACTTGCCTGCCAGGTGCAAAAGTTGCAGACATCACAAGAAATCTAGATAGATTGTTAGAGAGAACTGGGAATGAGCCAGTTGTCATGGTACACGTTGGTACCAATGATGTTGGGAAGGCCAAGCGGTCTGTCCTGGAAGCCAAATTCAGGTTGTTAGGAAGAAGATTGAAGTCCCGGACTTCCAAGGTAGCATTTTCAGAAGTGCTGCCTGTCCCTCGTGCAGGACCTACTAGGCAGGCAGAGCTCAGAAGCCTCAATGCGTGGATGAGGTGGTGGTGTCGAGAGGAGGGTTTCAGATTTGTCAGGAACTGGTGAACATTTTGGGACAAGCCAAATCTGTTCAGGAGGGATGGGTTGCATTTGACAAATGCCAGAAGCCTCCCGAACAAAATAGGGGAACTGGAATACTTAGCAATAGATAAGAATATTGATATTCTTGGTATCACTGAAACCTGGTGGACGGATGATAACCAATGGGATACAGTTATCCCAGGCTACAAACTGTACAGGAAGGATAGGAAGGGGTAAATGGGAGGTGGTGTGGCCTTGTATGTCAAAGAAGTGATAAAATCGTATGAATTGGAATATCTAGGTGATCTGGAGTCACCATTAGAAGCTCTGTGGGTAAGAGTACCAGGCCACAAGGATGGTCTAACAGTAGGCATATACTATCGGCCTCCGACCCAAACTCTTGAGGGAGACTGGCAGTTGGAGAATGTTGTAAAGGAGGCATCCAAGAAGGGAAGCCTGGTTATAATGGGGGACTTCAATTACCCTCACATAGACTGGGTGAACTGTTGTTCAGCACATGATAAAGAGATAAAGTTCCTAGATATGCTAAATGATTGTTCCCTGGGACAGATGGTTGAAGACCCAACTAGAGGTACAAGAATCCTTGACTTGATCCTGAGTAATACTCAGGATCTGGTGCAAGATGTTAATGTGACTGATCCAATAGGGAACAGTGACCACAACTCAATTATGTTTAACTTGATCATAGACCACAAGTCACTGATAAAATCTAACACAGAGACCTTAAATTTTCAAAAAGGAAATTTCCCAAAGTTGAGGAAACTAGTAAAAAAGAAGCTGAAAGGGAAAATTGAGAGAGTCCAAACACTCCAAGAGGCATGGAGGCTGTTTACAAAAACAATAACAGAGGCTCAATTGGAATGCATACCCAAAGGAAAAAGGGCACTGCCAGGTCCAAGAGGACTCCAATGTGTCTTACAGGAGCTGTTCGGGAAGTGATCAAGAGCAAGAAAAGCTCATTTAGAAGATGGAAGGCTTGTCCGAATGAGGACAGCAGGCAGAAACATAAATTCTGGCAGAACAAATGCAAGGCAACAATCAGGAAAGCAAAGCAAGACTTTGAGGAGCGTATAGCTAAAAATACTCAGAGAAATAACAAAGACTTCTTTAAGTACATTAGAAGTAAGAACCCAACTAGGAAGGCCATTGGACCATTAGATGACAATGGAAGGCAAGGGGTTATTAAAGAGGAAACAGAGATTGCAGAGAGACTCAATGAATTCTTTGCTTCAGTATTCACTGAAGAAGACAGAGGCCACATGCCCAAAACAGAGCCTATCTTTGTAGGGAGGGAAACCGAAGAATTAAGCCAGATAGAAATAACCAGGGAGGAGGTCCTTGCATGTCTTGTTAAGCTAAACACTAACAAATCACCAGGACCAGATGGCATCCATCCACGAGTTCTCAGGGAACTTAAAGATGAAATTGCTGATCTCCTAGCCAAAATATATAATCTTTCCCTCAAATCAGGCTTTGTGCCTGATGACTGGAAGGTAGCGAATGTAACACCAATTTTCAAAAAAGGATCCAGGGGTGATCCAGGAAATTACCGACCTGTCAGTTTTACATGTGTCCCAGGTAAAGTGATGGAAACCATCCTAAAAGATAGAATTAATAGGCACATAGAAGAGAAGGCGCTGCTAAAGGAGAGCCAACATGGCTTTTGCAAGGGCAAATCATGCCTCACTAATCTGCTGGAATTTTTTGAGAGTGTCAACAAGCATGTGGATAAGGGGGATCCAGTTGACATTGTTTATCTGGACTTTCAGAAGGCTTTTGACAAGGTCCCACACCAAAGGCTCTTGAATAAACTTACCAGTCATGGAATAAAGGGACAGGTCTTGTCCTGGATCAGCAACTGGCTAAGGGACAGGAAACAGAGGGTAGCACTAAATGGACACTTCTCCAAGTGGAGGGAAGTCAAGAGTGGGGTCCCCCAAGGTTCAGTACTGGGACCCCTGCTTTTCAACCTCTTCATAAATGATCTAGAGGTAGGAGTAAAAAGCAAGGTAGCCAAATTTGCTGACGACACTAAATTATACAGGGTAGTGAAAACTGTGAGAGATTGTGAGGAGCTCCAGAGGGATCTCTTGACACTGGGGGAGTGGGCAAAACAGTGGCAAATGAGTTTCAACATTAGTAAGTGCAGAGTGATGCATGTTGGGGCAAAGAACCCCAATTACATTTATAAACTGATGGGGTCTGAACTCTCTGCGACAAACCAGGAAAGGGACCTTGGTGTCCTGGTGGACAACTCAATGAAGGTGTCAACCCAGTGTGCCTCAGCAGTGAAAAAAGCAAATTCAATGCTAGGGATCATTAGGAAGGGTATAGAAAATAAGTCAGCAAGTGTCATTTTGCCTCTTTATAAATCTATGGTGAGGCCCCATCTGGAATACTGTGTACAGTTCTGGTCGCCATACCTCCAGAAGGATATTATGGAGCTGGAAAAAGTGCAGAGGAGGGCAACCAGAATGATTAGGGGACTGGAACACCTTCCTTACCATCTGAGGCTGCAACGGTTGGGCCTCTTCACTCTTGAACGACGACTTCTAAGAGGTGACCTGATTGAAGTTTATAAAATCATGCACGGTGTGGACAAAGTAGATAAGGAAAAGCTGTTTTCCCTATCGCATAACACTAGAACTAGGGGACACTCCATGAAACTTTTGGGTACTAGTTCTCAAACAAATAAGAGAAAGTACTTTTTCACCCAGAGGATTACTGGCCTATGGAACTCCCTGCCAGAAGAAGTGGTGACAGCTGTCAGTCTTGACAGCTTTGAGAAAGGATTAGACAAGTTCATGGAGGACAAGAGTATCAATGGCTATAATTATGGATACTTAAGGACAACCTCCGGGTTGGAGAGATAGGCAGGATATCTCTCAATATCATTTCCAGGGAATCCTAAGCAGGTGAAGGCATCTGCTTGGGAATACCCTGAAGGAAATGGTGAGCCACTGTGTGAGACAGAATGCTGGACTGGATGGGCTGTGGCCTGTTCCAGCAAGGCTGTTCTTATGTTCTTAATAACTGTGCAGGAGATAGAAATCAGTTTGATGGGCAAGTGGACTAACTGAAGATAGTTTGCATGTTTTTGTCTCTTGACTCCAGGGAAACATAGGTGTCTAGCTGAAGTGAATGTTAGCCTTGTCAGAAATGTGTCCAGCTGGGTTCGGGGTGTGTCACCAGCCTAGGGGCAAGGGGAAAGGTGGTGGTGGTGCCATTATAGCCCGGGAATCACTAGGAGTCATCAGGGTCACTGGACAACAGGTGCAGGGGTGTGAGCTGCTGCTGCTCCTCTGGTTGGGCCTTAAGGGTCAGTTGGGAACCCTAATCCTGTACCTGCCCCCTTGCAGGGTAGTAGATTCCCTGCCCGACCTGATCAAGGCGGTCACAGCGTTAGCATTGGAGCTTCCTGGACTTATGGTCCTGGGGGACTTCAATTTGCCTTCGCTGGGACCGGCTTCAGAGGCGGCTCGGGAGTTCATGGCTTCCATGGCAGACATGGGCCTGACCCAAGTAATTGGGGGTCTGTTATGTATTGAATGAAACTGCAAGTCATGCCACAACTGCGGGCAGCGCGGGCACATCGCAAAGGTCTGCAGGCGGTGTCAAGACGACGGCAAGGGCCAGGCAGAACGGCCCCAATGGAGGGCAGATGGGGTCGGCCGAATCTTCAATGATGACGAGCCCCAGGAGCACCGCATGTCTCGATGGGTTCCTGACAACTGCGACCAGGCGGTTCACAGTGTGCCCTTGCAGCACCTTCGGTTCTTTGTTGAGGTACTGGTACAGGGGGTCCCAGTAAGAATGGAGATTGACTCTGGGTCATCGTACTCCATCATCTCCCACCGGGAATTTTTGCGCATTCCCCCCAAGTCACGCCCCAAACTGAAGGCCCTAAAGACTAAATTGCCGGACATTCAGGGCAAGAGTATCCCAGTGTTGGGGGTGGGAGAGTTCAAGGTACAATTCAAGAGGCGCTCTGCGCAGTTGCCCCTAGTAGTTTTAAAGGAAGGGTTCTGCTGCCTCCTGGGTACACAGTGGTTTGTTACCCTGGGGGTTTTCATTGGAGGCATACATGCTGTGCAGGCTGACCCGATCACCGAGGTGTTTAACGCACACCCTGCTGTCTTTGAGAAGGGGCTAGGGAAGTTCAAGGGGCCCCCAGTCTCATTTGAAATGGATCCCGACATCCGACCCATCAGGCTGAAGCCAAGGAGAGTGCCTTTCGCACTAAAGGACAAAATTGAGACTGAACTGGACAAACTGGTGGGTCAGGGGATTTTGGTGCCGATGGACTCCGCCGAGTGGGAAACCCCCATTGTTACAGCGCTTAAGGCTAATGGGGAGGTCAGAATCTGTGCTGACTACAAGTGCTCGATTAACAAGGCAATTTGCCCAAATGCGTACCCGGTGCCGGTAGTAAGTCACCTGTTAGCAACTTTGCATGGGCGGAGGTGTTTCGCCAAGCTAGACCTAGCGCAGGCATACCAACAATTAATGGTGACCCCAGCTGCAGCCGCCGCTCAAACCATTGTTACCCATAAGGGAGCCTCTAAAGTGACACGCCTCCAATTCGGCGTAAATTCGGCTCCAGGCATCATTCAGTCCCCCATGGAAAGATTGTTGAAAGGGCTCCCAGGTGTTTTCCCCTACTTTGACGTCATCTTGATAACGGCGGGAGGGGAACAGGAATTGGCCAAGAGGTTAGACCGGGTATTAACCATGTTCGAGAAAGCGGGGCTCAGATTGAGAAAGGATAAGTATGCGTTTTTCGCTGAAGAGGTAGAATTTCTGGGTTTTCGAATAACCCCGGAGGGTATCAAACCAGCAGAATCAAAGGTGTCGGCTATGCAGGATGCCCCTCGCCCCACCACCAAGGCCGAGCTACAGTCCTTCCTAGGGATCCTAAATTTTTACCACTCTTTCCTGCCAGGAAAGGCATCGGTTGCAGAGCCACTGCACAAGATACTAAAAAAAGATGCAGCTTGGCAGTGGGGGGACAGCCAGGAATGGGTATTCCGAGGGCTCAAGCAGCTTCTATCTTCCGAGGCTGTCTTGACCCACTTCAATCCTAAGAAACCCATTGTGCTAGTCTGTGATGCCTCCCAAGTGGGGATGGGGGCGGTCCTCTGCCACGTGCTAGAAAGCGGGCGAGAAGCCCCGGTGGCATTCTATTCGAGATCCCTGTCCAAGGCAGAGCGCAACTATGCACAAACAGATAGGGAAGCCCTGGCTATAGTCACAGGAACAAAAATGTTCCACGACTTCCTTTATGGTAGACTGTTCACAGTTGTGACTGACAATAAGCCCCTGTTAGGGATTTTCACCACAGATAAGACAACCCCACAGATCCTATCCCCAAGGATGCTGAGATGGGCCATTTTCCTCAACGTGTATCAGTACGCTTTGACCTACCACCTAGGCAAGGAGATCAGCCATGCCGACACTCTTTCCAGGTCACCCCTCCCACAGGCAGGGGACCCAGAGTGCGAGGTAGAGCAAGACCACCAGGTGCTCCTGATCGAGGCCCTAGAGTCGCCCCCCATTCTGCCGGCTGAGATCACCAAGGCTAGGGCGAAAGACAAGTCACTGGCCCTAGTCAGTTCATGGGAACAAAAAGGGTGGCCGGCAACCTCCCCAACGGAGGAATTCAAGATTTATGGTAGGTGGAGAGACAAGCTCACCCTAGAAAGGGGCTGCCTGCTCTGGGGGCAGCGGGTAATAATCCCCAAAGTTCTGAGGTCTCAGGTGCTCAAAATGCTGCATATCAGCCACCCAGGCATCGTGCACTCCAAGGCACTAGCTAGAAGTTACGTCTGGTGGCCCAAACTAGACGCAGACATAGAACACATGATTGGCATTTGCGAGAGTTGCCAGAGCACCCGGCCCGAGGAGTCCCGACTTCCACACAGAGAATGGGACACAGCCCGGGGGCTGTGGTCGCGTCTGCACATAGATTTCGTGGGTCCCTTCAGGGGCACCCTTTTCCTTACAGCAGTGGACTCCTACTCCAAATGGTTGGAGGTAATTCCGATGGCCAGTACATCGTCAGCTGCAACGATTAAGCAATTACGCAAGGTATTCAGCTGTTTCGGTTTACCCGATGTACTTGTGAGCGATAACGCCACAACTTTCACGTCAGCAGAGTTCTAGGGTTTCATGGAAATTAACAAAATTTGCCACATAACTGCGGCCCCCTTTCACCCCGCTACAAATGGTCAAGTGGAATGCCTGGTGCAAACAACGAAGGACGCACTGCATAGGATGGGCCCCGGGGAATTGAACTTGCAACTCTGCCAATTCCTACTGAGGTATCGTGTAACCCCCTTAGCATCAGGTCTGTCACCCGCCGAGCTCCTCATGTGGAGGAAACCCGCCACGATCTTCTCGAGGTTAGACCCAACCAGGGTGGAGGACATGGGTAGAAATATAGAAACAGTGGGCACTAAGAGTTTCAAGATCGGCCAGGCAGTGCATTGCCGTAATTACGCGGCCGGCGGGCCTACCTGGGTGCCTGGAATAGTGGTCGGGCAAACAGGGCCAGTCTCCTACAACATCGAGACAAGCACAGGACTCCTCTGAAGGAGGCATGCCAACCAGCTCAGGGGTAGGGTAGTAGGAAGGCAAGATTCGAGTGACCAGGCAGAGCATTCAGCATTAGGGTTCTCCCCCACCTGCTTATCCCAAGGGGGAGACTCAGGCCACAGGGGGGAGGGAAATGAAACAAACCCGCATCCTTTTGACCCCCCAGATAACAGGGACAACTTGGAAGAGAGGGAGTTCGCTGAGTTGTTAGACTTTGGTTTAGGAGACCGGGGGGATTTTTCAGAGTGGTCCCCTGCCCATCCAAGCGAAGAGTGGGGTTTTTCTTTAGTCCCTGGAGCCCCCGGTCTCACATCCCTGGAGTTTACTCCCACACCTAGACCTCCCCAATCCCCGGCTTGAGACTCGCTACCAGTTACTATCGAGCCACCTTCTCCCACTGCAGGATGGGGACAGAGTAATCAGGAGCATGCAGGAACTCTGGCCCAAAGTGCGGCCACTACTCACCCAAAGCGAACATACAGGAAGCCTCAATGGCTAAAGGACTTTGTCCTCACTTAGGGGAGAGGGATGTTATGTATTGAATGAAACTGCAAGTCCCCTTTAAGAGAATGTATCCAGTCAATGTATCAACTTGTATCTAATCAGAGACACATTGTAGCAAGCTGTATAAGGATGCGAGCTAAGTGGCCACAGGTGGCAGTAGCGACCATCCGGCTCACATGGCACAGATTCCCCGAATACCTGAAGAGCGGGAAACCTTCCTGCCATACCTCACCTGGAGAAGATGGGCATGATGATCTATGACGTCACACGGACAGTAGCCAATGAGCTACCACCCGGGATATTCAAGTGTACAGTGTACTATAAATAGAGCTGTTTTGTCCGCCATTATCTCATGTTCACCCTGACCATCATGCAATAAAGTTGTGTTTTACCCCTTGCTGCGGCTCCTTCTTTGTCTTCTGTGCAAGACACTAAAGGGTCCCACCAGGAGCAGCAGCCACACCCCTGATTTAGTTTTCCTGTCAGAGTAGTGGTTAAGCGATTTGAAACTACAGCATACTCAGATAACACCAGTGCCATGGTCAGATCACCATGGGTTCAGGGCCCTGCATTAAACCGGGAGCTGCCATCTTTGGCTCTGGATAGGGCAGTGCTGCCTCAGACTGATACAGTGCATGATTTGGGGGTCCTCCTGGACTCGCGACTACTGCTCGAAGAGCAGGTGGCAGTCGCGGCCAGGAGGGCCTTTGCACAACTTCATGTCATCTACCAATTACACCTACTCCTGGACTGGGACTCACTGCTCATGGTCACTCACGCCCTGGTCACCTCCAATTTGGATTACTGCAATGCACTCTACATGGGTCTGCCCTTGACAACCATTCGGAGGCTGCAACTGTTCCAGAATGCAGCTGCCCGGGTGGTGATGGGACGTGGGCGCTATGCCTGCTCCTCTCTGCTGCTCCGGGAGCTGCACTGACTGCCAGTGTGCCTCCGAGTGCAATTCAAGGTGCTGGTTTTGACCTTTAAAGCCCTACATGGCAGTGGTCCATGATATTTAAGAGACTGCCTTACCCCAAAGGTGTCCAAACTGTCCTACAAGGGCAGACCGGAGAGGCTTGGCGATGGTCCCATCAGTTAAGGATGTACATCTAGCTAGGACCAAGAGGAGAGCCTTCTCTGTGTCAGGCCTGGCCCTTTGGAACCTCTTGCCATCTGAGCTGCACTTCCAGACAGAGCTGCTCCCCTTTAGAAAATTACTGAAAACATGGCTGTGCCAGCGGGTATGGGGCACGGATGAATCAACTTCCCAAGCCTGCTGGCTTATTTAGCTCATAAGGGTGCTTGTCTTGGTAATCTTTTTAATATGAGTGGGGGAGGATCAGGGGTTTTTTATTAGATAGTCTTAAATGGGGTTTTATAGTTTGTAGATAAGGATTTTAGGTGATGTTTTTATTCTATGTTTTTAACAATATTGTGAAAGGTTATATTGTGAACAATATTTTAACAATATTGTGAAAGGTTGGGCCTTTTCACTCTTGAACAACGGCGTCTAAGAGGTGACCTGATTGAAGTTTATAAAATCATGCACGGTGTGGACAAAGTAGATAAGGAAAAACTGTTTTCCCTATCGCACAACACTAGAACTAGGGGACACTCGATGAAACCTTTGGGTACTAGTTCTCAAACAAATAAGAGAAAGGACTTTTTCACCCAGAGGATCACTGGTCTATGGAACTACCTGCCAGAAGAAGTGGTGACAGCTGTCAGTCTTGACAGCTTTAAGAAAGGATTAGACAAGTTCATGGAGGACAAAGGTATCAATGGTTATAATTATGGATACTTAAGGACAACCTCAGGGATGGAGAGATAGGCAGGATATCTCTCAATGCCATTTCCAGGGAATCCTAAGCAGGTGAAGGCATCTCCTTGGGAATACCCTGAAGGAAATGATGAGCCACTGTGTGAGACAGAATGCTGGACTGGATGGGCTGTGGCCTGTTCCAGCAAGGCTGTTCTTATGTTCTTATGTTCACTTTGGGTCACTCCTGAATGAGGGAAGTGGTATAGAAATATTTTAAATAAAATAAAATAAAATAAATAAATAAAATCCTCCTAACATGCCATCTATCTATCAGCAGAAAAAGACCACACTAGTTATAATGGAACTAGGGCTCACAAGGTCACTGTGCCATGACTTCTTTATTTGCAGAAACAATCACATCTTCTGTGACTGCCCTAACATTTGCCTAGTGTTTCTGTGTTTCTATGCAATCCTCACAGTAGTTGAGGAGTGGATTGGAGAATGGAGTTTCTCAGGAATAAGACATTTTTGTGACCCATCTCTTTTATGCAAAGCTTTGGATGCCTTGGTTTTTTATGTGCAATTAAGATGCCTTATCTCAGCGATGGCCAACCTTGGCACTTCAGGTGTTCTTGGACTTCAGTTCCCAGAAGCCCAAGTTCCAGAAGTCCAAGAACATCTGGAGTGCCAAGTTTGGCCATCATTACCTTAGCTATACAAAGGATGTGCTCCTGGGCAGATAAAAACTGTGTCAGCTGGTTTGATGATATGGGTCAACAAAATGTCAGAATTTTGGATCTTCTTCACAGTGAGAAGAGATTCATTAGCTTTACCAAGATGTTAAGTTTTGTCATAACCAGTGTACATTTGTCACTCTTTGCCACTTTACCACTAGAGGTGATCCAGCTCTTAGAATAGTGGACTTGATTTCCTAGTTTGAGGAAGAGGCGGCTCAATATTTCCTCTCACCGTTCCTCTGTGTTTGTTTGTTTGTTGTGGTTTTTTTCATGAAACAAACTGTATGGTATGAGAACAACCATTTAGCAAGGTGAGCACTTGACCTAGACAACTGTAGTCACATCTTCAATGATGTGCCCTCCAGCTTAAACTGTCTACTAAGTAATGAACTATACACAACCTTGCCAGTCAAACTGGTCAGATGTTACTCCGCCTATGCTACAACTGTGCAATGCCAAAATGCCATGCTAATGAAGACATTGCTCAGTTGTACAGTAGCTGAATTTGCTATCAGGCTGAAAGGAGGTAACCAACCCTCCCATGACTCATTGCAAAGGCATTCTGAAAGTGTCTATAGGAGAAATTGCTTTTTTAGCTTTCTAGGTCTGCAGCACCGAACAGCCAACTTGTACACCCAATTCTTTCATTTTGGTCCAGCCGTTCAGACTTCCTAATATAATATTTATAGCTTTCTCCATTCAACTAAGGTAACTGCTGCCCACAAAATTGCATCATTTTATCACTCCTGGCTGTTCTGCTGCTGGCAAAAGCATAATCAAAGAGAGGAAGCCTATTGCCTATGCACTAGATGGAAAGGTAATTGTTTACTTGTCCCTCGGTTCCCCCAGCTGCTCTGGAAGGCTCCTGGACAAGCGCCCCTTTTTTCATTGGTTGTGAGATTGCACACAAGTGACCAAGCAATGCTGGAGCCTGCTGAAGCAAAGGGAATGGTTATATGGTTTCACATAAGGCAAATGGACAGTATCTGGAAAACAGAAAAGAGCTGAGAAGAGCAGACACCTGCCAATTAAGTTCTACCTGGTTATTTTAAAGTAAGGTTAATGAATTTCTCACTTTTATAATACAAGCCTGTTTTTACATTTTGTCATGGACTAGGCCAGGGGTCAGCAAACTTGGCTCTCCAGATGTTCTTGGACTTCAATTTCCAGAAGCCCTGATCAGCAGGAATGCTGACTTGGGCTTCTGGGAATTGAAGTCCAAGAACACCTGGAGAGCCAAGTTTGCTCACCTCTGGACTAGGCAACTGTTTGCTTTCTTTTCTCTCTCTCTCTGGTATAGAAAATAACACAAACAGCTCCTCAGAGCAGCATCTGTCACCCAGAGCAAGAAGACCATTCAACAAGGACAGTACCACTCTGAGGACTCCGCCTGCCTATACCTGCTGTGTAATACTCAATGCTAAAATCTAGCAGTAAGTCACAGTTAAAGTAGGCACACTGAATCAGTGGAACCTATGAAGAAGTTGACTCACCAAATCCCCATTGCTTCAACAGGTCTAATCTACAGGTTGTTGCAACTTACTATTGTATTTCAGACACCGGTTAGCTTCAGTTGACTGTTTTTCTGATATGGAGATTGCCACACTCCAGCTAAAAATAGCAAATGTGTATTTTGACAAAAGACAGTTGAGTTCAATGGCAAAAAAAGGCAATGGTCCACAGAATGATGGGATGCCCCTTATTTATACCGATGGAGAAAGCTGAGTGATGTTACTTCACTGTTGTGAAAGCTAATTCAATCATACCTCAAACTGACTCTTCAAATCTGTAAATTTCCATGTTAGACTTGTAGCTCAACTTCAGATATTGCAGGGTCAACATCTTGTCAAGATGGTTTTTTGTCACATTTTCTGCTTCTCTCTCCATCTCAGGTTCAGCAATGTCCTTAATGATGAAGACTCAAAAACTCACCTTTCTGAAATATTTTGGTGGTCTAATAAAAGTTTTAGTCAACCCTGATTTTGGATCTTCACATAGGCATTGTGGATTTTTGTTATCATTTTTGTTTCCTAGTCTTAAAATTCACATCTGAAGCTATCCCATGGAATTTTGCTGCTTGTAGTAGAACAATAAACAGAACCCTTCTTCCCTATCAAGGAAAAAGAACCCAAAGCTGGTGAGTTATTTTGGAGGCAGGAAAAAAATCCTATAAGAACCTGCCCTCTGATCAGGAAAAATAATACCTCAGAAAATTGGCATTGCTTTTCATGACCCAAATCAACCCACTGAGACAATGGTTTCATTGTGCCTAATAGCTAGGCTGGCCCTGATCCAAGTCTCAAAGCTTGAGAGAGAACCACTCACACAAATCATACAGCTCTGCTATTAGAGAAGACCATAAGATTTGGTCTGCTGCTTCGGCTCTAATTGCTTTTTAATTCCATTTCTGTTCTAGTTATGGCTAACCAGGTATTTCTGGGACCTTTGCATTCAGATTTAGCAATGCTGTAATATAGAATGTGTTCCCTGTCCATAGGAAGCTAGTTTATTCAGAGCCAGACTTCTGTTTAATCTCCTATTTTCCATGCTGATTACCAGTGACTCTCCAGGATTTCAGTCAAAAGTTTGTCCCAAGCTGCAGGGATTTAACCTGGTACTGTCTGAATGCAAAACCTGTAGTTTACCACTGCATTACAGCCCTTTGTCTAAAAAATTGTGCTGTGCCATGAGGAAAGCCTACTTCCCCGCAAAAGCCACCTACAAAGGACTCTGAGGTAGATGAGATATATGTTCAAATGGCCAGAGATGCACAGGGCTTTAAAGTTTTCAAGTAGATTTAGATTTTTCCACACAGAATGACATTTTATCATTCTATACTGTGCTTTAAATAGTGATGGAATTCCTAGTGGAAAGGAAGGTTCTTTAAGGACTCTCCCACTTCCATGAATCTGATTAACGACTGAGATCAGTCATGGTACCCTTTGTGTGTACTATTGCCATCTCAAGTATGGTCCCTGTGATTTATACACAAGAGGGCTCTTCCTGTATCTCAAGAACTAAGCATATATAATTCCTTCTGGAAGCCCACGTAGCCACTTCCTTCATATTCATTCCACCAGTAGCTACTTTTTCTGCAACTTTCTGATACTGTTGATGGGTGAGCATGTTATTTAGTAATAGTGCCAGACACTTCCCTTTTAAGACAATACCATGGACAATATAAAATCCTGTTGCTCTTTGTAGTTATGTGTTGGAGCCAGACTTACTTAATATTAACATCTATGGGCCTTATGTTGGGCATGATTAAGTTATATAATTATTTCTGCAGTTCTACCAAAAATGTGACAAAGTCTAAATCCTACCCATTATTTCATACCCTGTGTAACAATCTGCTTACTCCCAAGTAGCACTCAAATTTCCTCGGGCTTCCTGGCAATGAGATTGTGTCTGATCCTGCTTCCCTGGCAGAGGAAGGTGAGCATTAAAGCTTGGCATGATGAGCATTACAGCTCAGGCAAGTTGAGCATTGTAGCTGAAGGTCTGCAAACCTGATCTGTCCTAAATGCACTGGCCCTTGGAGAACATCAGGGAAAACCTCCCAACACCTGTGTGCCCCAGCAGTAAAGTCTTAAAGGCATCACAGACACAATATGCCTTGCAACCAGTTAGGGAGAGCAGCGAAGACTTACGTTCCCTAGCAGAGTCCAGCCAATGATCTTACAGCATGACATGTCCATCACACATTAGGCTCCATCTCTTCCAACTCAGGAGGCCAGCATGTTTACATTCCAATCTCACTAAGTATTTTCTAAAGCGTCTCCCCCACATTGAAATCTCCATCTTGGATGAGGCTAAAGCACAGGGTATAAATCATTTAATTACAGCCTGCTTTGCAAATTTCTACTACTGGGGAAATGTGGGGTAGAAATGTTAATATGATACATGATAGAGAGAGAACTAGATGGGTAGATAGATAAAAGATAGTCAAGGACGAATTGTGCTGAAGGCCAGGTGTCTCTGTGAGGAGTTTTGCTTGCTTTCTTTGTCTCTTGAATTGCCTACCCTTCTTTGGCAGCTATATCCAGAAAACTAAGGAAACTTGCTTTAAAATATCACTTTCTCTGACAAGTGCTAATGGATGATGATGGAATCAGCACAGCTAAAATGAAAACAACACCCAGTTTAAGGAAGAGAAACATTCAAACTACTGCCCCGCCTTCTCGCACCACTCTTTCCCAAAACAGATCTGTTATCACTGATGTGCTCTCAGACTTATAAAGATAGCATTTTAAGTTCTAGACAAACCTTCACTGTAATCAGCTCAGAGGAAGAAATGCTAGAGAAGTTCACACATATGGAAAGGGTAATGCCTCTTTCTTCTCTTTAAAACTGCACTATATATGACTGCTGTTAAACTGACATCTTGCCATTTCCCCCTTCTGCCTTTCTTTATTGCCACATCATTTATAACCCTTATGGTGCATAATTTTTGACTTACTGGGATGTCATATACTTTATGACCTTTACTCTTTTGAGCAGGATTTTGTTCTTCCACACTGATGTACTGTATTTAAAAAGATCCTGTCTCCTTGCTATATCTGATCAGATGCTACCAGATGTGTCCTTTAATTTGTCCCATGCAGTGATAAAATGCTAAGCCTTGTTGGGGATGAGCTAGAGAAAGAAAAATAAAGAGAAGCCAGATTCTCTACAGGCTGATATCCCAAATAGCTTTTATGACTCCCCTTTTTGACTCTGCATGTGCTCTTAAGCAGAGCTGCTGCTGAGGAGAGCCAAACAAAGGAAGTGAGCACTGGTAAGTTTTGCAGTTGGAGTAGAGCTGCGTTAGAGGCCCATGCGCCGTTAGGCGCGCAAGGTTGCAAACTAGTTAGAAAGGAAGAATATAGTCTTACTAGGTAGAAAGGTAGTAAACACGTACATTTTTGAGGCCCAGAATACTGCACGTTAAAATGGATTCTGAGGGAACAGCTGTAGTTACCTGCAATACTTGTGCCATGTTTGTGTTCTTGCCAAAGCATATGGAGAACTACACTTGCAGCAAGTGCAAGCTGGTTGCACTACTAGAAGAGAAGGTCCAGCAGCTAGAGGCCCGCATATCTAACCATCAACAAATTAAGGAGCTTGAGCTGTTCTTGGACAGAGCGGAGCAGACTATGCTGGACAAAGAAGAGACAGGGCACAGTTCTGAGGGAGAAGGCCCTTCACTAACTCAGGAGGGAGATGTTTGGAGGAATGTGACTCAAAGGAGGAGAAAAGTAGGGGATCACTCTGAGAGTCTGAAATTACAGAATAAATTTGAGGCTCTTTCCCTCATCACATCTGATGGAACAACTGGTTCCACCTGATGATCTCTCCTTCATCACACTTGATGAGATCCAGGAAGATAAATAACAGGAACAAACTGAGGTTCTCTCCCTTAATATGGTTGATGAGGTGCATGTAGATGAACAGATTGCAGGAGAGAGGCTCCTTGTACTAGGCGATTCAATAATTAGAAATACAGAGAAATGGATTTGTGATGCACATGATAACCATATGGTGACTTGCCTGCCAGGTGCAAAAGTTGCAGACATCACAAGAAATCTAGATAGATTGTTAGAGAGAACTGGGAACGAGCCAGTTGTCATGGTACACGTTGGTACCAATGATGTTGGGAAGGCGAAGCGTTCTGTCCTGGAAGCCAAATTTAGGTTGTTAGGAAGAAGATTGAAGTCCCGGACTTCCAAGGAAGCATTTTCAGAAGTGCTGCCTGTCCCTCGCGCAGGACCTACCAGGCAGGCAGAGCTCAGAAGCCTCAATGCGTGGATGAGGCGGTGGTGTCAAGAGGAGGGCTTCAGATTTGTCAGGAACTGGAGAACATTTTGGGACAAGCCAAATCTGTTCAGGAGGGATGGGTTGCATTTGAACCCTGATGGAACCAGATTGCTAGCACTCAACATCAAAAAGGCTGCAGAGCAGCTTTTAAACTGATAACTGGGGGAAAGCTGACAGGAGCTGGGCAGCATCCGGTTCGGGAAAGTGTGTACTTGAGTAATGAGGAGGATGCAAAAATTACTGAGCAGAGCAAGGAGCTAGTCACCAGCACTCTAGCAGAAGGATGCAAGAGGCAGCCTAACAAAGCAACTGGACTCAAAAGACTGTATCAGGAAAGCATATATAAATGCTTGTATACAAATGCCAGAAGCCTCCGGAACAAAAGGACTTTTTCACCCAGAGGATTACTGGTCTATGGAACTCCCTGCCAGAAGAAGTGGTGACAGCTGTCAGTCTTGACAGCTTTAAGAAAGGATTAGACAAGTTCATGGAGGACAAAGGTATCAATGGCTATAATTATGGATACTTAAGGACAACCTCTGGGTTGGAGAGATAGGCAGGATATCTCTCAATGCCATTTCCAGGGAATCCTAAGCAGGTGAAGGCATCTCCTTGGGAATACCCTGAAGCAAATGGTGAGCCACTGTGTGAGACAGAATGCTGGATTGGATGGGCTGTGGCCTGTTCTAGCAAGGCTGTTCTTATGTTCTTATGAGACAAGTGCATATGGTAGTCTAATATTTTTGGCAACCCATGTGCTTTATCTGATCAATCAGGCTATATTCAGCCAGAGATCATGTCTGATTCTACAGCTGACACAGATACTTGAAGCTGCACCTTTATTCAGCCTCCAGGTTTGTGTGATATGCTTAATTATAGTTCCTTTGCATCATTCAATGAGATGTAAATCATGGCCACATGATATAACAGATTACAAATCTGGCTATCTGCCTTCTCTCATCCTTGTATACACTGTCTGGGCATATCTATGATACTGGATAGTTAAGGTGGGGAGATTTTATATGTTCAGGCTTACCACCAACAATGACAGCTTGATGTTTTCTTCTCATTTGCATGCTCACAGAGAACGTCTAGAGATGTTCTACTGCAGGGATAAGAAATCTGTGGTCTTTCAGATGTTACCAAACTCCAGTTCCTACCAGCCTAAATTAACATGGTTAATATATTCTGATGCATGATGGGAGCTGTATTTTAACAGCAGCTACAGGGTCAACTGCTGCCTAGTTCTGTAGCTTCCCAGAAGATACAACAGCCATATCCCCTAGGTTTCAGCCATCTTTTTTGTAAGGCATCCACTCCAAGCCTTATTGGATGGGAAAGTAGAGCACCATAACAAATGAGAACACATAATTTTTTCAGCTATTCATCAACACTTATCACATCTGCAGTTGGAGAAGCAGACAATGGTTTTCCTAGTCACAGAAGTGTCCACTATGGTGAGATCTCTCAATTTGTTATGCTAATGATTTTTAATTGTGCATTTTATATGCTCAAAAATTAATATCTGAGAACATCATGCTGGTCTGTGTCTTCTTAAGTGATGTGTTTCATCTCTTTTCCCTCCCTTTCTCAAACAGTGTCTGTAATCCAGTAGGAAGTCTCAGCCAGACCAGGCTCACTGAATCAGTGAAACATATATAGCTACGTACGGATGCACCAAATCCCCACTAATTCAATGGCCCTGCTCTAGTGGCAATTTGCTACAGGATTGCGCCCATTCATTGTTGCCCTTCAAGAGCCAGGATTAAGAAATGAGAACTGTGCAACAAATGCCTCCAAAATATAAGATTAAAATGAACAGAAATGAGGAGAATGAAATGGTTAGTCTCATGACCCACTTCACAATGGAAGAGCTGAGGCATGTTATAAGGAAGTGTAGATTATGGAAAGCTGCTGGATTGGATAATATCTTTTTTGAGCAGATAAAACATTTTGGCCCCAAAACCTGACAATGGCTATTAGAAATTGTTCATCAAATGTTTGGAACAGTGTAAGATCTTCAGCATCTGGCCGAAGGTTAAAGTTATAGCAGTCCTAAAATCAGGTAAAGAAGCTAATAATCGTAAGAATTATTGACCAATTTTCTAGCCTAGAGGATGTTGAGGCAAAAATATATGATATATATAACCCATCTGAATGGGCCACCACAGTCAGAAATGTACCTGATTTTCTACATGGAAATGACTTCTCAACCACCTATTTCATGAGTCAATGTGTAGAAATTCATGGAAACCTCATGGAAAACTCTGTGGATCTGGAATGGGAATCACACAGTGGCATTAGAAGAAAAGTCAGTGAGACATATAATAAACTTTAGCAACGTGTTTTCTCCACATAGGAAGAATGATCTGGATCACTCTAACATGCTTGCCAACCAGCTGTGCCTTCCTCAAATATGGAATGTACTGCCTGGAGATGAAACTCAAACCTCTAGCTTCCTGCTTTTAATTTTCCTGTGGCTTTCCTTTGAAATGCCTTCCGTTCCTCTCTACTTCTCCCACTCTTGATGCTGGATCTTGCAGCAAAATTGTTACACTGCAACAACCACAGACAAATATGGAGGCTCAAGCCAGATCCAGGTGCAGTCAGAAGAAAAGTGTTCTGAATATTCACGTAATGCACACCCACATGTGAATTTGCTGGTAGAAATCACTCTACTGGTTCTGGCTACTTGAAAAAGGAAAATCAACCACAAAAGCAGCATATATATAATACATCTAACTTTGTTTTTGGCTTTGTGAGATTCTTTTTGTTTTCTTTTCTTTTCTTTTTGCATTAAAAGGCACCAGGACAAAGACAGAGAAGCACCTCACCCCAAAATTTCAGGGAGTGCCCATCTGGCCCAGCCCTGGGCTACTTGTGCCTTCTGGGTTGTGAGAATACTTTTTGTTCCTTGTTCTTTCATGAATCTCTTTTCTTCTGGCCAAACTCAGAAGTGTGTGGCCACTTCTGGTATATCAGGAAAGGAAAGGAAAAAAACAGAACAGGAAAGGAAAGGCAATCTGACAGACATATGCAAGAGAAGACAAAAGATCGCATAGATATTCATGGGCTTCTGTGCCCAATTCAAGGTTCTGGTGTTCACATATAAAGTCTCCTACAGTTTAGGACAGGGGTTTCCAACTTTTTCAAGTTGGGGACTGGGTCATGCTCTCTCAGTCAACTTTGAGGACTGGATGGCCATTTTGCCCTGCCTGCATGATAGGGGTGGCCATTTTGTCCCAAAAGCTTCAAAGTGGTGGCCATTTTGTTTCTCAAATGGCCTTGGAGGGGTAAGGGGGTCACATGAAATGGTGCCATGGGCCGGATTTAGCCCACAGACCTTAGGTTGGGAACCCCTGGTTTAGGACTTTAATACCCGCTAGAGTGCCTCTTCTTAATGAATCATCCCCAGGCAACTTATTTCTCTCATACCAGAGGACTCAATTAAAGCAAATGGTATAAAAGGCATACATTGGAAGATAAAGGAAGCTGTTTTCTATTCTGGTTTAAGTATTTTCCAAGTTTGTAACAAGAGACATTTCCTTAAGGGATACTCCAAGGAGATTTTTTGGGGGAAAATATATGAAATGTTTTAAAAAGTTAATATGTGCCAAACACAGAGAAACAGAAATATATTTTATTTATGAATATTAGCTTGACAAAGTTTCCAGCCTGTTTGTATCTACTATCCTCCTTGGGTAGAGGAATGTTTAGTTGAATCATTTAAGTCTAATCAGGAAGGATGGGGGCAGACTTGACAAAATGGCAAAGGCATTGGTCTATTAAGAATTCCATATTAAAAATACTGAATATTTACAGTGTGTTGCAGACATCTGTGTTCTCACTCAGGGGAAACTGTCCACCCATTATATGCTACATAGACAAAGAGAATTGCTATTCTTTCCAAATCTGACTGCCTTCCTTCTGGTTCCTGCTGTCTCTGGTACTAGACAACAGCTAAAGTGTTTTAGACAAAGTGGTCGGCATATACATCAGCCTCCTAGTCAATTGTAGTAAGCACTGAAAAAGGATATCTCTTAGGATTTCCTTAGGAGCTGTCTTTCTGTCTATAGAAGAGTCAATTGCTAAGAGTTCTTCTCTTTCTTGTTCAACAATGAAACGAATGCACCGCAGACAGAAGCAAGATGAATCCTTAAAGGCACTAAAAGTAACTGCTGCCATCTGAGGAGAACCTGTCACCCTAGTTGAGCCAGTTTGGTTCAAATAATCAGTTGTCATCCAGCAATATCTGGAGGGCAATGTCTTTCGAGAGACAGCTATTTGATTTTTTAAAAGCTGTAAAATCCACCCAATATTTTGAAAGGGAAAAACTCATTGGACCTTGCCACCCACCTCATCAATTTTGCCTTCTTAGAGCATCAGAATATTTACTTGAGAGTATTCACTATCAAACTCAGTGGGTTATATTTTCTGTTAGGCACAGATATGATTGCTGCATGTCTCCTAACAAAGACACTATGTGGTGCCTTTAAAACTATTTTATCCTCTTTTCAATAGCACATTTTTGGATTGGATTTGGTTTGGTTTAGGTTGCAAGACATAATATGCACACACATGTATGCATGCATGCACGCACACACACACCAAAAATCCCCCAAACATATCTCTCCTAGTACTCTAAGTTAGAAAATAAAGTTTCATGAAATGTCTCGCTGTGACTGTAGATGATTAACAAGCTTGCTTCAAATGCTATTTTTTTCCCTTTTTGCAGGGAATTTAACTCTTCAAATAAAATGAATTGCGGAGGAATGACCACCCCACTCAGTAAAAGTGTATGTTTCTCTGTAGATCTTCAGCAGTTGTCCACTATAATGGCAGCTTCCAGTGAGTTACAGAGAAGAGAGCCATCTTTTGTGTTTTCCAAAATGAAGAAGCATCTTTGAACATTGCTTTCTGCCAGAAATCTAATGCTCTCCACAACTCACACATAAAATCAAATCTTATGTTTGATGAATTGGACTTGAACCACTAAAGCTAACATCAAAATACAGCAGTTAGTCTTTAAGGTGCCACAAGGTTTTTTGCCTTTTTGTTTTATTTATTCTCTGATATACATAAAATGAAGTCATTACTCCTCCGCTCCCCACAGCACAGCCAAATCAAAACTCCTGGTTTCAACATGAGTGAAATTATTGAGACCTATCCCATGCCAATTCGTTATAATCCTTAGGTACCTTCCTTTATTACTCAAGGTGTAGCATATATCCTGTGTTTTAGGAGACTCCAGGTTTAATCTTCAGCATATCCAGTTCAAGAATCTCAGACAGGAGGGTTGGGGATGCCTTCTGAGACCTCAAAGAGCCACAACCAGTTAGATTTCTATGGCAACTCTGGGTGGCTCACAGTGCAATTGCACTTCACCTTACATAAAAGACCGACATACCATTAAAAACCCTACATAAAACATATTATAAAATCTATTATAAAATCTTCACAGCAAATAGACAGATAAAACCCAGGTGGCAATTAGCATGTTTATATCAGCTAGTAGGGGGTCGCTGTTCCTCTATCAGCTCCCCACACCTGCTGGGCCAGCCATGTCTTCAGCCCTTTCCTAAAAGCTAGCAGCTCTGGCTGAAGACGAAGGTCCCTTGGCAGAAGGTTCCAAAGGGCAGGAGCCAGTACCGTGAAGGCCCTCTTTCTGGTACTGGAGAGGTGAACCTCTCCGATGGATGGTACCTTTAGAGAGTCCCTCCGCTCCGCTCTCGTGGACACATGATGGGAGTTGTGGTTTAATACAGGCCTATCCAATCCTAGCATTGGATGAGACAAGAGAAGGTTAAAATAAGCAAATGGGGTGATTAAGTATAAAACTCCTTTATATATCCACACTTTCCTATGTAAGGAAAAGGTTGTCATTCAATTATGGTTATTAAAAGCCTGTCTAAGGAAATGTGTCTTCATCCTCCTCAAGTATTGTGGTATTTTTGAACCACAATTGGGTGTTCCCTGGGCAATGGCCACCTTGTGCTGACTAATATTTCTCACACTGGCTCAGGAGAAAGGAACTACAGAGTGAATTCACCAAAAGGTTGGTTCATTCTGGCAGTTTCACATCTGGCCTAGCCATGGAAGAAGAAGAAGGAACAAAGGGAAGAAATTAATCTAAGATCCAGTAGGAGTGCCTTCCACAACCTGGGAGCAACTATAGAGAAGGCCCTCTCTGGTGTCCCCATCAAACATGCCTGTGTTACAATGAGACCAAGAGGAGGGCCTTAGTAGTCCTGGGAACATATTCTTTACAAGGAAAGGGAAATAATTACAAGTAGCTTATTCTTTGTGGGTTGGTACTCATAACCTCTCTGCAACTGCTAACGATCCTTGTGATATTGAAGCCTGCCTATCAAATATAATCCATCAATCATAATGAAGGACATTGTGATGTTTTTTATATCCATTCATCCTCTTTCTCCCCAGGCGATACTCTATCCCAAGAAAGAAAATTATTCTTCTCTCACTTCTCAGTCAAACCCTTGGCAAGGAGGATAGTGTTATGTAGGGCTAAGGATGAAAGGAGGCAGCTTTTGATTATATGCATGATAATGATGAACATTATTTTACAAGCATTTATGGAGAGAAGTGAGATTATCCTGTTTGGTTAACCATGTCTAAAATAGGTTACTCTGTGTCTATAGAAGCATTAGAGGATTAAATATAGGATTAGCATATGATTGCTCAAATAGCATGAAATGCTTTCCATGACTGTGGCTCAGAAATTGGTTTTATGCCCTGTTCATTGTGCCTCGCTTGTACAGGGTAATGTTTGCCTGCAGTGGAGCAGGGGTAGAGTCATGTCTTTAACAAGGTGGGCTTCTGCCTCTCTCTCATCTTAAGTGGCATCTGGAGTGGATGAACAATAGACGTTTCAAACTGGGGTATGGTTGACATAGAGAGAAAAGACTGCTGTGTAAAATGCCTCACTTTCTAATCATCCCTCTTTAGCATTAAGCCTTGACATTCCAGAAAATGAATGGGATTTGCAAGTGGATTCCAAGATAAAAGAGGCCAAGTATAATTTTTGGAGTTCACATTTTCTTCAATGAAGCTAAAGTATGAGGGGAAATAGAGATAAAAATGTTCGCTCTTTAACCTAGTGGCTGGCAACATGTGCTTGCATGAGCCCCCGGGGCTAAGATGTGTCTCCCCCTCCCCCGGCAACCCTGGCCCCCTCCATCATTACTACACCATAGGGAAAAAAGGTTTGATTTTTCCTTTCTCTTCTTTACTTCCCCTTTTACCCCTTTGGGTGTTGGGGGAGATATAAGATTCTGGTTCTTGCACTTCTAGCAGCCTTCACTGGTGTTATTTCATGTTCTTGCAATATTTCTTTAATGTTATCTCTCCACCTTTCTCTGAGTCTGTCTCATGCTCCTTGTCCTTCTTTTATTTTCACATATGCTGTGTATGGTATGGAATTCTAAGACATTCTCTCCAAATGAGCAAACCACTTTAGTTGTTGTCTCTGTATGTAGTGCAAGATTGTTTCTATTGCAATTCCTTCCTTTATAACCTCATTCCTGATTTTAGCCTTTCTAGTCATTCCAGCAGCATTCCTCAGACATCTCATTTCTGTAGTGAGCAACTTTATGTTGTGTTGTAAGTGCCCATGTTGTTTTTCTTTAAAAGGTCAAAAAACCGTCTTTTGCCAGATTCTTCTTTGTCCATGTCTGGGGAAAATGAAGGCACCTACTGGTGAATTCATTCTGCAGTTCCTTTCACCTGACCCAGTGCAAGAAAGATTAGCCAGCACAACAAGGTTACCATTACCAGGGTACATCTGATTGTGGTTCAAAAATACCATAATCTTCAAGGAGGCTCTTTCTGTGTAGGTTGACAGCTAGGAAGCAGGGAATAATTATGGTGTATAAAGGTAAAGGTAAAGGTTTCCCTTGCTTGAAAGCCAGTCATATCTGACTCTAGGGTTCAGTGCTCATCTCTGTTTCAAAGCCAAAGAGCCTGCACTGTCTGCTTCTGCAGACATTTCCCTGTTCATGTGGCAGGTATGACTAGACACTGGAGCACACAGAACACTGTTTACCCTCCCACTGAAATGTTCCCTATTTATCTACTTGCAATTTCTTGCTTTCAAACTACTAGGTTGGCAGGAGCTGGGACAAAGATGGGAGCTCATTCCATTCTGCAGTCCTCAGGAATCGAACTGCTGACCTTCCACCTCCCAGTCAGCATCTTAGCCACTTGAGCCACTGCAGTGTATAGGCTTTACAAATGTCTAGCCAGGTTATCTTGCCAGTGACTCAATGCTGAGTGTCAGGCGGTGGTTAACTAACCTGACAACCCTGAGGACTAATGACCTTGGGTGCCGAAGTCCACAGGGAAGGGTGATGGTCCCCACATGGTTTAAATCCACTTGAACTCATCTTGATGGAGGGCTGCAGCTTCATCAATACTGGCCTGAGGCCAATGAGGACTTTGTGTGCCAAAAGGGCTCAGAACCAGAAAATGACTCGATCAATGGTATGGGTGTCATGCTGCGATGCGGAAGGCAGATGAAAGGCTACCGCATTATATTCTCAGGACAATCTTCATGGCTTATCACTATGAGAATCACCAATATTTAGATTCATATATGGCAGAACAAGGACAAGAAGGCTTTACAAAAGATTTGTTTCTGGTAGAGATGAAAACTGCTAAAATTCTTTGTTACTATTAATCAACAGCTGCATTCATTTTTTACCTCTCTTTTGGGTTGTGTCTCTAGGGTCTATCACCTGTACTTCAAAATGTAGCTCTGCACCTCAAGTTATAACAAAAAACTAGGGTCTGAATCCAACTGGCACTGCTAATTGGAATAGTTTCATTGACTAAATTGGATTTGCATAGGATTTGACACCGTAATTGACATACTGGCTGAAATTCAGTAGTAAATAACAACTAGAGCAGGCACAGTGAAACAGTATGGATTTGGTGAGTCAACAATTTACTGTTGGATTTCAAACACTACGTCTGCTATAGCAGGGATTAGCAATTGGATTGATGCCAGTACTGTACATGAAAATTGTATGACAGAACTACTTTATTCCTCACAACGCATACTTAAATTACTTTGAATTCTAGTTTTGAAAGTTTTCTTGATGCTTTTAAAACCTGTGAGATTGGGCCCACCATAAACAAAACAAACCTGAGGAGGACATAAATTGTGTTATACCACTTTAAAGTATCTTCAGAAGCCTTGTCTCAGCCAGTGCCATTGAGCCATTTCCATTCTGAGCATGGCAAAACTCAACC
Organism: Bradypodion pumilum; assembly: GCA_035047305.1. NCBI lineage: Eukaryota > Metazoa > Chordata > Lepidosauria > Squamata > Chamaeleonidae > Bradypodion > Bradypodion pumilum. Next base: position 492,691,730 of record JAWDJD010000001.1, read on the forward strand.
TAAGTTGGCATTGTGACTGACACCTATCAGTCGTGGTCATTAATTTTGGCACATGTACAGAAACATTATTCATGATGCATATGGTTCCCATTGACTACTACTGTATATCACACTGTTCCTCTAATGTACTTTGATCATTGCAGGTGGTAATTGCAGCCATAAAATAAAAAGGTGACTGATTTTTGGGAGACAAGCTATGAGAAACTTGAGGAACATAGTGAAAAGTAGAGACATCACCTTGCAAACAAAAATTTGCATAGTTAAAGCAATGATATTTCTGGTGGTAATGTATGGTTGTGAGAGCTGGACCATAAGGAAAGCTGAGCACAGAAGAATAGAAGCCTTTGAAATGTGGTGTTGGAGAAGAGTTTTGAGAGTCCCCTGGACAGCGAGGAGAACAAATAGGTTGATCTTAGAAGAAATCAACCCTGACTGCTCATTAAGTACTTTGGACATTAAATGAGAAGAGAGGATTCACTTGAGAGAGTCTTGATGCTAGGAAAGGTGGAGGGCAAAAGAAGGAGGCGGCCAAAAATGAGATGGCTAGATGGTATTGTAGAGGCAATGGAACTGGGTGGGTTGAGGAGGATGGTGGAGGACAGAGGTCTCTGGCGGGCAATGGTCTATGGGGTTGCAAAGGGTCAGAATTAATTGTGCGACTGAACAACAACAACAATTGGACCTTGAGTGACAGTAATGAATCCAAGAGAACCTGGATCCTGGAAATGGAACCCCATCTGGAATGTGTACTCTTCTTTGTTTTGTTTATTATTTTATTTCACCTGCACCCTACTCTTTCTCACAGGAGGTAAGGGTAGCTATTTAACTTTCTCTATTACCAGACTTTAATATAACAGACCATAAATGTCTAAAAATTTATATAAAATGACACATACAAAGAAGCAGTAAAACAAGTAAAAACAAATCAAGACCTTAGCGAGTCAAAATAGGTAGGAAGAGAAAGGCAGGAGACATCTCTCGTAAACTACCATTGTGAAGGCTATGGCATTCAATAAGTGATCATTCTAAATTTGGGGCTATAATCCCTATGTTTCTAGTAAAAATCATCACTAGGTACTTCCTGGTGTCTCTTGTCACATGTCTTTTCTGACAAATACTGTGAGGAAACAAAAATAGGAAATTGAGAGTAAGATGAATATAGGAAAAAGCTAGGACATCTGGATAATAGGACATGGTTTGAGACAATTCTGTCTGGAAATGTCATTGGGTAACACTAGATAGATATTACATAGAGGAAGTGTTTGGCACAATTTCACCCATATAGCATTCTACGGTCTGCTTTTTGCTAATCACATAGATTGTATGAAGGTGATGTCAAAGCTAATTTTAAGAAACTAGGGATCAGAATAATACATCTGTATCCTTGTGCTTATTCTCCTTTTTCTTTGTACTGTGGTAAAAATAAATAAATACCAACCTATGTTATGGATCACAGCTGGATGTTTTGGGTTGGTTAATTTGCAGCACTTTTTGCAGATTAAATTGGAAAATGTGTGCCATGATCACTTCAATTTTAATCTAATTAATAGGTAAAGCAATGCTTTAAAATTCTGTAATCCAGCCAGCCTTCTCTCTGCCACAGACACATTTTGCTGTCTTTCACCAATATATTATTCTGTTCCTTTACTCATGCATTATTAAACGAGCCAGGTTTTAAATATGCAAGCATTACAATGTCATGTTTCAAACCAAACCCTTCAGGATCATATGTATCGAAATGTAGTTAAGGTGTGCAGCCATTTTTCCTTGTTTAAACTAGGTATAAAGTAGGGCATTTAGTTAGATAATGCAATGCAGGTAACACAATGAAGCTTTTTCATCCTTTGTGTCGGCATGGATATACAGTACTACATGCATTCAGTGAGTGATCCTTTGTAGAAATTACACAGCTGGAAAGTGTTAAAATCTGTACTTCTGTTACTAAACATGAGATTTTTCCATTGATGTTGTCAAAAGAGAGCATCCAGGCTATCACTGCTATTTTGACAGCATTTACAATATTTGGCTTGGACTTGATAGACAGTGCGCTAGAAGAATTATGGACAGAGATGTGGGACATCATGCAGGAAGCAGCAAGGAAAACCATACCAAAAGAAAAGAAGTGTAAGAAAGCAAACTGGTTGTCTGATGAGGCTCTTAAAATAGTAGAGGAAAGAAGGAACGCAAAAGTCAAAGGAGAAAGAAAAAAATACAATCACTTAAACAGAGAATTTCAAATGAAAGCAAGGAGAGATAAGGAAAGCTACCTAAATGAACAGTGCAAAGAAATGGAGGAAAACAACAAAAGAGGCAGGACTAGAGATCTTTTCAAAAAAAATTGGGGAAATCAAGGGAACATTTTAAGCAAAAATGACCATGTTAAGGGACAAAGATGGAAAGGAGTTAGCTGATGCAGAAGAGATTAAGAAAAGATGGAAAGAGTACACATAGGAACTCTACAAAAAGGACCTCAACACTCCTGAAAATAACAATGATGAGGAAATGGAAGCTGAGCCAGACATCCTGGAGAGTGAAGTCAGAAAGGCCCTAAAGTGCACTGCAAACAACAAAGCTAGTGGAAATGATGGTATCCCAGTTGAATTTTTCAAAGCCCTAAAAGATGATTGAATCAAATTACTGCATTCAATATGCCAGCAGATTTGGAAAACAAAACAGTGGCCACAGGACTGGAAAAGATCAGTATATGTTCCAATCCCAAAAAAGGGCAATGCCAAAGAATGTTCAAATTATTGAACAATTGCACTCAACAGTTTTTCCTTATCTACTTTGTCCACACTGTGCATGATTTTATAAGTATCTTCATTAATACGAAGTGTAGGCGTAAACTAATTAGTCATTAAGATTATGTGACATTTTCGTTATAGTTAGATTGTTTGGAAAAGTTCTGTATTTGAATTAAATAATATATTATGTATGTTGTATAGGTTAAGTGAATGTTGCTTGTTCATTACATTCTTTTTTGTTATCTTGCATTTTGCATTTTTAACATGTTTAATTAAAATTACGATAAGTTATTTTTAAAACCATAATACTCATATTTGCATATTTAGAAACATAGACTTGAATCTCAACTTTGTATTCTTTTTTAATAATATAGTTGTTTGTAGCAATGTTAATAAATCATGTTAACTACCATTAAGATATATTACCTTAATGATGTTCAGTTCTTTTCATTTTTATCATCTCATGAATTCATCATTCCTACTGTATAGGAATGTCATACATAAAATTTCTATAATTTAATAATAAACTTTAAACGTTTATTTTTCAGTTTTTAATTTGATAATTGCTGAAAATGTGGTTTTTGTAGGTTAATTTTAGAAAAATGCTTTCCCCGGTAGGGCCCGCGCCACAGGTTCAGCCTAGGGGCCCATAGATCCTAAATCCAGCCCTGTGGAGGACAATGGTCTGTAGGGTCACAAAGGGTCAGAATTGACTGTGCGACTGAACAACAACAAACAACAGTATATCAACGGATTGACTGGATGGTTTTAGCATTCTTAAGGCCATTGAGAAACACCATTTTGTAACCATCAAGCAATTAATTCCATCTTCTATTACCCTGATTTTTACCAATCCCCATAGTTTTATTTCAAACATTGAAACAGAATTGAGATTTGTTTACCAGTCATGCTGTTTGCCCTGATGTTGTGTCCGGACCCTGAAAGGATTACTCGAACAGAGCTGGTTCAAACAACAACATGGTTTATTGCAGTGAGCAAAAGAACAGGGAAACAGGTTCAGGAACAACAGCTTTTATACAGAACACGATGGGTACATTTACCCATGCTTCCGGAGAAATGGGAAAATATTGACGAATCAGCATTAGCCAGAATGGTGCCTTTTTTTTTTTTTTTTGCAAGATGCCTTTAAGCATAAGTAAGCTTAATACACACCTGAGGAACAACATAAGCCCTGAAGTCCTTGTGCAAAAGCCATAGCTCATTGGGAGAGCACACCCTTTGCCTGATGAAAGTCTTCATTTCTGCCCCTGAGATTTTTGCTTCACGGGCCTACAGATCACCATCTGGCTCATTTCAAGTCAAGCTGCACCCATGTCAATTCTGGTCCTCCAGTTCAATTAAATCGGGAAGGATGGGATTTTTCTATTGTTTGGGCCACAAATTCCACTGTTATCATTTCTGGGAGTTCTTGCAGACATCTTACATACACCTTAATGTGAACATCTGGGAGAAAAGCTTTAAGTAGGCTTTTATCTTAAGCCAAGCTTCCTTCTCAGAATGGATCTGGGCAGGAACTGAACATTTGTGTGGAGCTTAGGCTAGCTAAGCCTCAAAGTCTCCTGATTTCATCCTTTCTCCTGGATATATCACATTGAGGTATCTTCAAAACACATAGAACTCCCAGAATGGAATATGATGGTATTTCTGGCCCCAAAAAATCCAAAAATCCCATCCCAAGGATACATTGTCATCATCAACAAAAATGTCATGGTCTAATGCAAGGTTCCTCAACCTTTGGTCCCTTGAGCTCTTAGATGTTCTTGAACTTCAATTCCCAGATGCTCTGATCAGCAGGTGTGCTGACTTGGGCTTCAGGTAATTGAAGTCCAAGAACACCTGGAGGCCCAAGGTTGAGAAACACTGTTCTAATGTATGCCATCAAGTCATCAGTGTCCCATTGCAGGCGCACCCCCCAAAGAAAGACTCAGACACCGGTATATGGATAAAGGCATCGGGCCACTTTTATTGAATAATGCCCTAGTCTGAATTATAACTTTCAATTGGTGTAATCATCCAATTGTAATTCTTTAAGGCAAGCAAGCCGCAGTAACACTGGTAAGGTTCCTCCCAAAATGCCAATGGGCTACATGTAACTATTTGTATCAATTTGTTTGTTGACACAAACAAATTGTTGACCGGAGTCATCAAACTATCTACTGACCCCACCCTATGACGTGTATCCATTAAATATCAAGGTGATGCAGGCAGTGAAGCTCCTGACATCACCCCTTGCCTGGTTCGCCCTTGACCAGCCAAACCTATTTCCCCTATACCTGTCTACGTGTTGGCCAGTCAATTGCGAACCTGCCGGATACCTATGGGTCATAAATCTTTACCTTACCAGTGCTACCCGCCACACGGGGAGGCATCCATGATGACTCACTGCCCCCCCCAGACCGTCAGCTCGGTCACCAGGCCTGCTTGCATATCCTCAAGATAGAGGTTCATACCTCTGGCCGACAAGTGGACCCCATCTCCTGCATAGAGATCGTAATACTGCAAGCCTATCCTAGGATGCCGAATGGCTGTCCCCAAGCCCTTGTCTGCAAGGAACTGGGCAACAGCCCTGTTCACCGACCGGCGAGCGCAGTCAAGGGCACGGAGGTCAATGCCTCCCCTGTAAGTCTGTCGCGGCACAATGTCCGACCATAGCAGCCGCGTGGATGGCCATACATAATGTAAATAGGCTAGGACACTGCAAATCATGAATTTTAAAGAGAGGCCAGTGACCTGTGCAAGATCATTGCCACCGAGGTGCAGGACAAGGACATCCCTGATGGCAAACAGGAATGGCAACAGTTCCCGCCGTCTTATGCCACGCTTACCATACCATCGCATACGTGCGGCTGCACGTAGCCCGAGATGGGGTTCCCACTCTGTCGCCGCAGCATACTGCGCTGCCCAGTGCATGTAACTGTGGCCCACCAGCCATACTGCCACCGGTGTGTGTGGACACACAGGGTCTGCAAAAGAAGAAAAAGGAACAATGACATAACTGGTACTCAAGGGGAGGGAAGACGGCAAGGGTGTAATCACAAAGCAGGGAGGGGGAAAAATCACCCTAAAGAACAGGAGTCGATGGAATAAAATCAAAAGTGTTTAATATAAGTATATGCAGTGAGGCAACCCGGTTAAACTGGACAGAACAATATGAAAAATAGGGATAAAGCTCAACCTGTCAAGCTGTGTAAGTCACAAGAAATGTGAAAAGAGCATTCATACATAAGTCAAAGAGTATCCCTAATATAAATCACAACAGTAATACAACCTATCTGACGGATGGATCCATGAATAAACAACAAATTAATCAACTCTATGTATACCACAGTGAAATATCAATGAGGTAACAAAGAGACAAGATAAACAGTACATGTGAAAAGTCCAAGCCACAATAGCGGAATCGTAGGGTCCAAGCCTAGAGTTAATAGGAGGTATAGATTGTCGAAACTCATCAAAAAGTCCGGGTGCCGCAGCGGAGGAGCAACTTCAATACGAGAGAACGAGGTAAGTCATCGCAGAAGGTGGATAATCAGCGTCCATATCCTTTGGGTAAAATGGATATTTCGAAGTCCTTTATCAAGACTCTGGATAATCAATAAACGCGCTCGAAACAACCTTCAGGGTGAATTCTTATGAGGTTAGAGCGTTACCTAGTAATCGTACAAAGCTCAATATATGGGAAACACTTTTGATTTTATTCCATAGACTCCTGTTCTTTAGGGTGATTTTTCCCCTCCCTGCTTTATAGCTGGTACTCATGCATGGAGGGGGCATACATATAATGCAAAGCGCATGGATCCCCATCTGCCCATCCGGCGTATATCAGCCTCAGAGTACCCAAATGCAGCCGCAATGGACGCAGCACCTATCCTAAATGAATGGGTGCCGTAACGAGCCCCAGGGAGGCCAACACTGTGAAGTGCCGTACCGGTCACCTTCCAAAACTGGAATTTAGTAAGGGGAGACCCATCCTGGTGGCAGAAAAACAGGCCAGGGTGCGTACCACGCACTGCCAAAAACTCATGTGGGGCACCAACCGGACAGATGTCTTCAATGGAACATCGTAGCAGTCTGACTCCACTGCCTACACCATGCTGATCAACCTTTGAGGACCGTATCTTCAACTGAGTCCACTCGTGTGTAACATAGACATCATCGAGTTCCAGTGCCCTACGAGACGCATCCACCTTAGACAATGGTACCAACTCACTGATGCGGAGCGCTCCAAAGAAGGCTACGGTGGTAGCTGCATGAAAAAGAGCCACCTCGTACCTATCATAACATAAGTTATGCCAGCCTCGTGCAAGGTGAGTAAGAACATCTGGTGAAAACAGGTGACGTGTGTCTGGGCGGCGGCCATGTTCACGTGTCCACCCTTCCAAAACATGACATATGCGGAAGTCATTCACGCAGTCAGCGAAGCCCCATGCCTTGGCCATAAATGCCAGTGCCGAAAGCCTAGAGGCTATAGTACGGGGAGCCAACCCCTGACCGTGAAGATAAACCATGTATTATAAAAACTGGTCTACTGGTATTGGCCACGCTTCAGGTAACTGTAGTCGCCTACAAACGGCTCTACATTGTATGAAAGCATGTTGGTACGACTTACGCGTGTGAGGTGCCAAGGACATGCCGATCGCCCGGTTCACCTCTCCTCGCCAAATGTCCAAATCTCGGCCGGGAGTGGAGAGGGAAATTCCTCTGCTTCTGGAGCCAAGGCAGGGAACCGGGAGATCTGCAGGCGGGATAAAGCATCGGCAATATCATTATTAATGCCTGGCACATGTCTGGCCCTGAACAGCACATTGAGGCATAGGGTTCTCAAAACAAATTGACGAACCAATGCCATGACCCTAGGGGATTTGGACGTCTGGGCATTAACAATGTGCACCACTGCCACATTGACACACCAAAAATGGACCACTGAATTGGCCCACTTATCGCCCCATAGCATTAGTGCCCCCAAACTGGGGGAAAATTCCAGGAAAGTAAGATCGCGTAGGCAATCCGTGCCCTGCCATGCATGAGGCCATCGGCCATATGCCCACTGCCCCTCAAAATAAATCCCATAACCCAGAGAGCCAGAGGCATCCAACTGTACTTGAAATTTAGGGCAGACCATAAGGTCTGATCTCCAAAAAGAGACCCTGTTGAAATCCTGGAGGAATGTGAGCCAAACCGAAAGGTCTGCCCGTATACCCCTGGTCAGCCAGACCCTGTGGTGGCGTTTTAATAGGCCAGCCATGGCATCACACAGACGCCTGGCAAAAGCTCTGCCCGGGGTCACCACCCTGCAGGCAAAATTGAGGTGGCCATGAAGGACCTGTAGCTCACGAAGAGACACTTTACGCTTGGCAATCAGTGCCAGAATCGCCGCAGAGATCTGAGTCACCTTATCCATGGGTAACCTGGATGCCTGTGCGACAGTGTCAATTTTGATACCTAAAAAGGTGAGCGTGGTGGCTGGGCCCTTAGTCTTTTCAGGCGCTAAGGGGACACCCAGTTCCCGCATAAGCGCCTGAAATGTATTAAGGAGATGCGTACACGTGTCCGAGCCCTGTTCACCCCTGAACAAAAAGTCATCGAGGTAGTGGGCTACAGACCGGGACCCTGACCTGTGAACAAAGGCCCATTGAAGGAAAGTGCTAAAGCATTCAAATGCCGCACATGAAATAGAACAGCCAAAAGGCATGGCCTTATCTACGTAGAACCTTCGTCGGAAACGAAAACCCAACAGTTCGAAGTCAGCGAGGTGCACTGGCAGTAATCGGAATGCCGATTTGATATCGCACTTAGCCAGGAGCGCCCCGGGACCACAGGAGCGTACCATCTGTAGGGCCTGATCAAATGACGTATACCTGACCGAGCAAAGGTCATCAGGAATCGCATCATTGACCGAGGAACCTGCAGGGTAAGATAGATGGTGAATTAAACGGAATTCACCTGGGGTCTTTTTCGGGACTAGCTCCAGAGGAGAGACCTTCAAGTTAGGGAATGGTGGTTCAGTAAAGGGCCCAGCAACTCTCATAGCATTCACTTCCTTAGCTATGCTTTGTGCAGCGACCTCCTCATTACCCTTCAGAGAAAGTAAGTTTGGGGCATCCTGCGGTCCCCGAACACCCCTAAATGGTATACGAAAACCAAACTGGAAACCTTCTAACAGGTACCTCGCATCATCCCGTCTAGGATAAGCGGAAAGCCATTGATCCAGCATAGGGATATTAATTGGGGAGGGGGCCTTTTGCGTGGCCAGCACCGTCAGAGGGAGCTCTGACCGCCCCCTGCCCACTCCTACATCTGCCTCATGACCCACCAGCCCGCAGGCACGCGGAGGCAGCGTGAAGGCCAGAGCAAGAGGGACACTCGTGTCGGAAAGGACACTGACGCTTGTTGCACACGCCTCTAGCTGAGAAGCTCCAAGACAGCAGGCGGGCTGGAACCCCCTGCCCCGCCAGCTGGCGGGGAACCTGTGTCGCAGCAGCCCGCTGCACAGCATGGCTGCAATGGTACCTATCACCAGGCGCCGGCCGCGTGGGAGTCATATACAAGAGCCACAATTGCTGGCAGGGCTCATCCCACCTCATCTCAGGATGTAGGGCCACTCTCATCCTGAATTCTTCATCGTAAGCCAACCACAATGGGCCAGGAAAATCAACCATCGCCCTATAAATATTGTCGAGGTATTGCACAATCAGAATGGCCAAATCAGGCTGGGCCCTCAGGTATACCGCCATATATATGAGGTATGCCGGCAACCAGTTGGCCCAGGTGCGCGGTGGCTTACGACGACGGGACAACTCCTTGTCCCTGTCATCCTGTCCCTCCCTTTCTTCCTTGGTGGGCTCATGATTCAAGAGGGAGAAAATATCGACATACTCCCCTCACCAAATCTTTTCCCTCGTGGCCTGTGATAGATGATCACCCAGGGGCAAGGAATAACCAGCCGTTGGCAGAGCTGTCATCGGCACGTTCTGGATGGAGGGTATGCGCAGCGGGCCCTGAATAGACCCTGCAACACCTGACATACCCACAAGGGCGGACACCCCTGCCCTAACCAGGGGGCCATTTGGCAACCATGAGTTAACAGGGCAGTGCGGGTACAACTGCCCACCCACAGTAACCTGCCTCGGCCATGGCCACTGCACCCCCCAGTGTGAGTGGACAGTGTCGCTGGTGCACTCAATTGAACCGGATATTCACTAGTCGCACCCCCGTGAGCCGCCCCCACTGGGGGTTCCAGACCACGGCGGGCGTCGGAGCTCGCGACAGGCCTCGAGCTCTGGGGCCACACCTGACCGGTCCCCACCGGCAAATCCGATCATGTGGGGAGCTGTGAGGTGGCAGCTTGGGCTGGCCTGATGGCCTCGAGCAGCTCGACCCTGTTGACGGCCCGCTGGAGAGGCACGGCCGACGTGTTAGCCGGGATCAACGAAAGGGCCATAATTGAAGCGGTGGCTAAGCCCCCATCGGAAGGTGGTGGGGCAATGCCCATTGATGCCTCTAGCACTAAAATGCGTGTGAGAAGCACATCAACGGTGTCCGAGCCCCCTGTATAAGGTGGGCCAGATGGGCCGGACGGCCCACTGGGCAGTTGCTGAAGGGGAAACCCAAATGGGGATCTCGGGCCCGAATATGGCCATGCCCAAAATTCCGGCCCGTGGGGGGCCGGAGGAATGGTGGGGTGGAAACCCACACCAGGCCCACATGGGCCACCCTGTCCCGGGCCATGAAAAGGCCCTCCAGGGGCAGGGATCCCTGAGGGGCCAGCCTGTGCCAGCCCCGCCTGGAAGCTTGTGCCAGGCTGACAGGCGGAAGCCTGGTCAGGGACATTGGCGGCAGTGGGCAAAGCCATCCCACTGCCCTGCTGCGGGGGTGCCGCCCGAGCCCTCCGACCCGATGGCTGCCCCCTGGAGGAAGAGGGGGTAGGCAAAGCCCTCCCCCACGGGCGCGGCTTGGCAGCCGGAGCCTTGCCAAGTCACCCAAGCTAAAGATAAGCTGCCCCCAAATCGATCCCTGGCCAGGGATCCGAATTACGATCCTGTGCCCTGAGTAGCAAAGAGCAAAGGAACTCTGATTGGAAAGCTAAAGGTAAGCGAAGCACAGAGAAAAATGCGGTGGAGCAAACTTCTCCACTCCGTCGCATTCTAAAATGGCAGCTCGGCTGCCTTGTGGCCACCCCTTTTATAGCGGAGTGGCCACGCCCCCTAACTACCCAGATGTCTGAGTCCGGGGGGGCGCAAAGAGCGCGGTGGCCATTTTGGCGCCGCACTTTCATTTGTTGAGATTTAGGGATCAATGAAGTAGATACACAAAGTGACAAATTTTTGTGACATCATTGAGCTAGATAAGAACATATAAGAACATAAGAACAGCCTTGCTGGAACAGGCCACAGCCCATCCAGTCCAGCATTCTGTCTCACACAGTGGCTCATCATTTCCTTCAGGGTATTCCCAAGCAGATGCCTTCACCTGCTTAGGATTCCCTGGAAATGATATTGAGAGATATCCTAGATAGTTCAGCAGCAATTGCAAAATGCTGTGTGTCCTTGTGACAAACATGTAAAAACACTATGATGATTCCATCATCACTACCAGGGGCAACAGTAACAGCAGAAGTTCTAGAGCAGTTGATACCAACATTGGGGCCAAGATTTTCTTAAACTCATACCCGTCAAGCACTGCTCCGGAAAATATGGGAATTGCTCTGGCCTGGGTATGCATGCACAGCAAAAACTCCTTTGTGCATACGCAGAACATGTTCTAAATATGGGACGGCACTGTGAAAAGGGAGGAACGTGCGCCAAAATACAGGATTTCCCAGCCAATATGGGATACTTGACAGGTATGCTTAAACTACAGAAATCTTGGCCAGTGCAGCCAGTAATGAAGGTTTCTGGGAGTTCTTTTAGTTCAAGGACATCTTGAGAGCCAAGGGTGGAAACCACAGATCTGAGCATGCAAGTCAATGAAGAAAGAATATGGCTAAGTGGCATTCCCTGAATCTGTAAGAAAGATGCCAGACAGGTGATCTGATATGCTTCATTGGCAGCATCTCATTTCTTGATATATCAGCTCTACTAACCCTAGTCCCATGGGAATTGCTCTAAGGGTAAGATGTTTAGCCTTAATTGGAATGTTGAAGCATGCCAGTCACTTATACTGGCATCTTTGAATTAATATACCATTGTCCTGGCAGTCATAGAGCTGCAACAATCAAAACTGAATAGGTGATCTGAATAGGAGCCAATTTCATTTTCTAAACAGCAAGACTTTCCTTCTGTCTTGATTTAAAATATTAAAAAGAAAACTCTTCAGAGAAACTCATTTTAAATTTTGGGGAAGGCAGGGAATCTAACTGTGAAAGTTTCAGTAAAAGAATACAATTTGGGTCTTGGGAGGGATAAAGGAAAGGATTTAATTCTCTCAGAAGAAACCTGAAGAAGTCACACCTGGGCAACATCTACAGGAATTAAACATGTCATTTCATGGAAAGCGTCCCAAGGCTATGAACTGAAATCTTATTTTAAAAATTAAAAGGTATGCATCATGCAAAGCAGACAGGTCTGGGAGATAATTTTTAGTTTTTTTTAAAAGGACACAATTATTTCACTGGCACCTGAAAAGAAAAAAGCAAAGCTATATTTTAATATATTGCCCTTGACAGTCACTTACTGTGCAAATGAAGCATGTTCCTCCAGACACGTGAGCAGTGGGGAAGGTTTTTAGGTTAAAGGATCTGGGAAGGTACATCGCAGTCAGAGAAGTAAATCACCAAAAGCGACAATTATTAATGAAGTCTTATGCAAAAGAATGAGATGTGTTAGCAACCCATAGTCTGGTTTTTTTGGAAGATTTACACAGTACCATAAGTACAATGGAAGCATTCCACATTATTGTCATCTGAAAAGTTGAAATGTGAGTCTCAGTATTTCGGCCACTTGCTTTGTTCCCCAGACAAAATGAAAATATAAAGAAACAAATAAAAAGTCAGCTGAGACACAAATTCCCCAAAATCTATTGTACCTTGTCATCAGTGTCACTCTATAAGGTTCGCTCTACCCCCAGATCGCGATTTTTGGAGAGAAGACATAGAGCTCCTTCTGACTCCAGATTTAAATTCTCTTTGCAATACACCCCGTTAGCTAATCACATCAAACGGATTATTAATAAACATTGGCACGTCCTTGACGAGATTCCATATTGTAGTTTGAAGCCAAGGATTGGCTTCAGGAAGACTAAATCCTTTCACAACTTACTCATGAGAACTGATATCTCTCCTGATTCTCGATCATCCATCAGTAGCAATAGCTTTTTGCAGACTACCTCCCACACAATCTCGAGCCATTTCAAATGCCGGAGATGTGTGTTTTGTAAGTTTTCACTGGAAACAGATACTGTCAACATTAGAAATAAGGGTACAACTCATAAATTAACACATTTCACTTATTGTAATTCCAAAAATGTAATATATATGATTATGTGGCCTTGTGAATTACATTACATCGGGGAAACCAGTAGGCAGTTGAAAACCAGGATCTCTGAGCACCGCTCCCGGATACGGAATCAGAACTTTGAAGCTCCTCTTGTTGATAATTTTGTAGCCAAGAGACACAGTGAGAACCAGTTCTCCTTTGTAGCACTAAAAGTTGTTTCTCCCCGACAGTTTGAACGGGCTGATTTGGAACTGTTACTTCATCAGTGTGAAGCATTTTATATTCATTATTTTGGCACCCTCGATCCTCATGGACTTAATTGTGAGATTGATTATACCTGTTTTCTCTGAATTCTCCATTTTTTCTTATTATCAGGAACACTTGCATTTTAATGGTTTGTATTTAAGGAGACCCTTGAAACACTCCTTTAACATTGAGAGCACACAAAGAGAATAGCTAAGTGAGGCTCAGGACGCTATATAATCACAAAAATATACATGAATTTCATTTGGTATGTATGTTTCTCATTTTTTAATTCATATGATTATGCATGCTTTATGATGCTGCAAGTACATGTTTCAAGTTTATCTTTATTTGGTATTGTTATCTTTATTTCTTATAGTATTACAAGCTGTTGTATATCATTAAAAAGGTGAAAGCCTCCAAGGCGGTGACAGGTGGCTGGGTTGGGGCTATGATCAATGCATCATTGCGGGAGGGGGTGTTTCCTGCACCTTTAAAACATGCCTTGGTGCGCCCCCTCCTGAAGAAACCTTCCCTCGACCCAGCTGTCCTAACCAACTATAGGCCTGTCTCCAACCTCCCCTTTTTAGGGAAGGTGTTGGAGAAGGCAGTGGCGCGTCGGCTGCAGGGGGTACTGGATGAAGCGGATTACCTGGACCCCTTTCAGTCAGGATTCAGGCCTGGATATGGTACCGAGACGGCATTGGTCGCACTGATGGATGATCTCTGGCGGGAGCGGGACGGTGGTCACCCATCCGTCCTTGCTCTTCTTGACCTCTCATCAGCTTTCGATACCGTTGACCACGGTATCCTTCTGGAACGGCTCCGAGGATTGGGAATCCAGGGCACTGTGTGGTCCTGGTTTTCCTCATTTCTGAGGGGTCGGACCCAGTCGGTGTGGTTGGAGAGTGAGAGGTCGAGTCCTAGGCCCCTAAAATATGGAGTGCCTCAGGGCTCGGTGCTCTCTCCTCTCCTATTTAACATCTACATGAAGCCGCTGGGTGAGATCATTCGTTCCCATGGGGTGCGGTACCATCAGTACGCGGATGACACTCAGTTGTACATCTCGGCCCATGGGGACCCCAGTGATGCCGTCAAAGTCCTTTCCAGGTGCCTGGAAGCTGTTGGGGTCTGGATGTGGGCTAACGGGCTACAACTGAATCCCAGCAAGACTGAGTGGCTATGGATAAGGGGTCCTGCGTTAACCCGGGAGCTACCATCTTTGGTTCTGGATGGGGCTATTTTGCCCCAGACAGACCCGGTGCGCAACTTGGGGGTCCTCCTGGATTCGCGGCTACTGCTAGAAGAACAGGTGGCGGCTGTGACCAGGAGGGCTTTCGCCCAACTTCGCGTGATTCGCCAGTTGCGCCCACTCTTGGACCGGGACTCCTTGCTCATGGTCACTCACGCTCTGGTCACCTCCAGACTAGATTATTGCAATGCGCTCTACATGGGGCTGCCCTTGACGACCATTCGGAGGCTACAGCTGGTCCAGAATGCGGCAGCCAGGGTGGTGATGGGGTGTGGGCATTATGCCCGTGCTTTGCCACTGCTCCGGGAGCTGCCCTGGTTGCCAGTTTGTCTCCGGGTGCAATTCAAGGTGCTGGTTTTGACCTTTAAAGCCCTATATGGTAGTGGGCCGGGTTACCTAAGAGACCGCATCGCCCTGAGGACGTCTGTCCGTCCAACCAGAGCGGACCGTAGGGGCTCTCTAATTGTTCCATCAGCCAGTGGGGCTCACCTCTCTGGCACAAGGAGGAGAGCCTTCTCGTGTCTGCACCGGCCCTCTGGAACCTCCTGCCAACAGAGCTACATCTCCGGACGGAATTGCTGCCTTTCAGAAAAGAACTTAAAACCTGGCTGGCGGGTCAAGTGTGGGGTGCAGGTGGAAGGGTAACCTCCATTGGGTGGTTGGTGTAGAAGAACTCTTCCCCATGGTGCCTTTGGATCCTGCACCCCTTGTTTTTAGGGGGTGGGTAGTTTTAACTGTTTTTAACATGTGTTTTTTAATTTTTATTGTGAACCGCCCTGAGTTGGCTTTGGCCAAGTGAGCGGTATATAAATGTGACAATTAAATTAAATTAAATTAAATTACTTGTATTATAATATATAATTTTTAATATATGAATTTTGTATTAATTTTAGAATGTCCCTGATGATATAAGTTTGAAAAGTGAGAAATTTACCGGATTTGCTTCGGACTTCATAGTCTCATTTCTTCACACATCGGATTGACTGAATACGTTTTCATTACATACTGAATTAAGTGATTTTCATTGAATACTGAAATGAAGTGATTTATTTTGGAAATTGAATCAAGTGACTCATTTTTGTGACTTAACAATTACATTATTATAAGACTCATTACTTTAGACTCATTCTTTCAGATTTTGCGCTTTGCCTCAAATGGTTTTTTGCATATTGTGGATTTCTACCGTTTGGCCAGCTGTGTTTGCATTTACCCCCTCAGGGGCCAGATCCAGCCCACAGGCCGTAGTTTGGGCACCCCTGTAATACAACTCATTCTCAATGCATGGGAATTCTCATGGATTCCCAAAGTATCCCACAGTTCACTGAATGCAACATTCTTTTTCTAAAATCCTGATGGATGAGAGTTGGACTTTTTCAACTCTCTCTAATAGTGCAATGCAAAGCATTTGGTGGTGCATCAGGGAAAGAGATGTTTGAAAATAAAGACGTGTCACTGAGATTTTTTTGCCCATCACTGATGACTGCAAATTTGTTTGTCATTTTCATACAAGGTCTGACAGCTTTGATGGCTGTAAAAGTTTTCCTCAGCATGAGTGCAAATGTCAAGGTGTGGCTGAGATCACATTCCAAGACTATTAGCTAGTTAAAATCTCATCACAGCCATCTAGAAACAACTTAATTTATAGCCAGAACCAAAGCTGTCAAAATAGCAGGAATTTGAAGTCTGTCCTCCTACGCTTGGGAGTTGAACTCACCCCAGATGAAGGGGTGTGAGATCAACTGGGATGTTAAAGACAGTGAAGCTTTAGGAGCTACTGTCCTTTTGTGAAAAGAAGAACAGAGAAGTGCAAAGAGAAGTACAAAGAGCACAAGGCAGACCCAGAGGAAGGTGGAGAGACAATATCAAATACATATTACAAGAACACCAACTAATGCTGGTGAAGGCTGCTAAAAGTGCTAGAGCAAGAACCTTATATCTCTCTCAACAGCTGAAGGGGTAAAAGACAAAGTAAAGGGGGGGAAAGAAAACTTTTGGTAGGCTTTTTAAAAATATTCTTAGACCCACAGATAACTGAAACTGTGGATACAAAGGTGACTTCCACTTTGGCCTCATCTTCAATTCCTGTCCCACTGATACTTTTTTAACAGACAAGGTTGGGAGAACTGTACAAGCATAACATGAAACCAAAATCTGGAAGGGAGAATGTTCTTCTCTGGGCATGTGGCCATTTGTACAGGATATTCCATTCTTCCTCTCCTCTCCCACTTGAGTTCCATGCTTCAAACAGTATGTCAACATTCCGTGGCCAATGACCAGGCATCATTCTCATTGAGTCGCTTCCTATTGCCACTTCCTGCTCCTTGTTCCTTATATTATTATTTTTGGATTTTTGCTAATGTTCTGGCTCACCAAACATGTTGATATCTCCTTGCCTTTTTTGGGCTGTACCTGAATCTATATTTGAATGGGAAATGTGATTTTAACATATACAGGTCATCGTCCATATCTATGGGTTCAGTATCCATGGGTTTCAGTTATCCTTGGGGGTCTAAAAATAGCAAGTTAAAATCCCTGAAATACAGTGGGTGTAACCACCTAGCCACTGTAGTTCGTGCACTGTAAACCTCAGTTTCTTTTTACTGTAAGCATAACTTCCTACACAGGTCATACTGCAGGTTCAGTTATCCACGGGTCAAAAACTATTACATGAAAAAACCTAAAACACATAATATACAGGCCTCTCCAGCCATATGTTCCAAACCCTTCTATGGATTCCTGAAACCGCTGCTAACAACACACCCTATATTTAACAAACAAATCTGAGTTATAGAAGCAGGGGAGGGGTTTCAAATGCCTCTGTCCTTCTACGGGAGAACTACCAAAATGCCTGCCTCCTTTCCTTATAAAGATCACATTGCAGACAGTGGCCTTAAAAGGCCAACTCTGGTAATGTGTCATAGATATTATATTACATCTGACATATATATATATGTCAGATGTAATATCAAACTGACCTGAACTACATGTACCACAATGCATTGCCGGTGTAATCTTACCCCTCCGAACCCTGCACCTCTGACCTCACCTAACCCTATTAGAGGACCCTTGCATACCTCCTGCCCTTCCTTCCATCCCTGACCCTTGATACAGCCACTGACCACTATGCGGGCAGTGGGCAGTGGGAATAAAAGACTTTGATTATAACTGATTGATTCTGGAGTTATTGGGCCGAGCCATCTGAAATACTCTATCAAAATGGTAGCAGAGGATGGTTTGCCAACAAACAACTCCAAAACAAATACAAATGACCAAACGAAAGACCTGGCTGAACAAAGGAGGGTCCAGAACACGAGCCAAACCAACTGGACCCAAAGGAGAACCCGAAACTCCGGAACAGGCAAACGCACGACCCCAAACGGTAATGGAAGAGGTCAACCCCGACCGGACCATCATGGAGACGGACCCAGATGGCCAAACGGAGGCCAAGACCGGAGGGGCACCCACCGAAAGGGACGACCAAGATGAAAGCCTGGCAACCAAAATCTACAAGGCAATAGCCAGGAGAGGGACGATCCCCACAGCAGAGCTACTGACCCTGATGAATGGCAGAGATGAACCCCACACCAATGGCACGGTAAGCTCTACCCCGGGACCCTCCATGGCGGGAACACCAAGCGCCATGCCGGGTTTGAATCTAGCCAAGATGGCCAACCAATTACAAGCAGTGGCCCTAGATTCAAACACACTGGCAGGAAACCTCACCTGACCAACAATGCCCAAAGATAACACACGCGACCCAGCCACGCGAAGGAAAGGAAAGGCCCTGGGACCCCGGAGGGTAGACACACAGGCCCTAGAAATGCGGGACATGCCGGTCCTCAGCCCCCAGGAGCCAGGAGGGAGGTGGAGATCCCCAAGCGGACACCAAGCACCCGAGGGAAGCGATGCCGATGATCAGGCCAGATTTCCCCCATGGGCAGAGGCCCCCCTCGCAACCAGAAGCCGAAGTGGACGTGACCTCTCCCCGGAAGAAAGCTACTGCAAACCCTGCTCAGCCAAAAACCGAAGGGGGCACAGCCCCCTTCCAGAAACATGCTACTGTGAATGCGAAGAACGCAAAACCCGGAAGGCACGCATCCGCACGGGAAGAGCAGAGGCACGCGCCAAGCAAAACAAAGAAAGGGGGCCTACCGTGACTCACCGCCTGCTCAGCCCAAGCACGGGGGAAGCCCAGACGAGAAAGGCGACCAAGCCCTGAGGCACCCCATATTTTAGGGACCTAGGACTGGACTTCTCGCTCTCCAACCACACCGACTGGGTCCGGCCCCTCAGAAATGAGGAAAACCAGGACCACACAGTGCCCTGGATCCCCAATCCTCGGAGCCATTCCAGAAGGATACCGTGGTCGACGGTATCAAAAGCCGCTGAGAGGTCAAGAAGAGCAAGGACGGACGGATGACCGCCATCCCACTCTCGCCAGAGATCATCCATCAGTGCAACCAATGAAGTCTCAGTACCATATCCAGGTCTGAATCCTGACTGGAAGGGGTCCAGATATTCCGCTTCATCCAGTACCCCCTGCAACTGACGCACCACTGCCTTTTCCAATACTTTCCCCAAAAAGGGGAGGTTGGAAACAGGTCTGTAGTTGGTTATGACTGCCGGTTCGAGGGATGGCTTCTTCAGGAGGGGGTGCACCAAAGCATGTTTCAACGGTGCAGGAAATATCCCCTCCCGAAAAGACGCATTAATTATAGCCCCGACCCAGCCACATGTCACCGTCTTGGAGGCTTTTACCAGCCAGGCGGGACAGGGATCCAATGGACAATTAGTGGCGCGGACCGCCGCAAGGAGCCTGTCCACTTCATCTGGGGCAACAGGATCAAACCGATCCCAGATTACACAGCAAGACTGTGCACTCACTGGCTCCCCCCTGACCCTCCCCATCCACTCCAAGATTAAACCCTGAGTGAATCCGATCGATTTTCTCCACCAGATGGTCAGCAAAGTCCTCAGCCAATCCCTGCCAACCAGACACAGCCCCCCCCCCTACCAAGGAGGGACCTGGTCACCCGAAACAGGGTGCTTGGGCAATTATCAGTGGAGGCAATAAGGGAGGTGAAGTATTGCCTCCTCACCACCCCCATCATCACTAGGTAGGCTCTAGTTAGTGTCCAATCGGAATTGTTCCTGGTCTTCACCCAGCGGTGCTCAAGGCGTCTCTTTGCCCGTTTGAGCTCCCGTAGATCTTCCGTGAACCACGGGGATAACCTAGCTCTGCGGGCTCTGAGATGCCGTAGTGGAGCGATTACATCCAAGGCAGCTGTCATTGACTGTACATCCTAAGGATCTGCCTAGCTAAGCATGATGAGGCCCTCCGACAGAAGGTTGGCCACCAGGCATTGAATTAGTCACAGTACTACTATTCATTCACTCACTCACTCACTCACTCACTCACTCACTCACTCACTCTATGTGTATACTGCCCTATTGGCTAAAGCCATTCAGGGCAATTAGCAGGCATCACTTAAATCATTATAAAATATAAAAACATAAAACTATAAAATAGCCTAATAAATCCAATTAAAAATAGTTACAAATGTTTACAAATGTTTACAAAGGGACTGATTACAATAATGGATCTTCAAGTTGTTTGAGGATTTAGATGCATCTCTTTTCTGTCATTCACACCAACACTTTTTTACTTCCTGATACAGTAAAACCTCGGATAACGCTAAAACTTGGTTCCACAAGTCTTAGTGTTATCCAATTTTTAATATTATCCAATGCATGCATTGGATAATGTTAGAATCCTAGGGGATGCATCGGATAATGTTAAAACTCCATTGTAACTGGCACAGGCTTTAGCGAATGTTATCCGATGTATCCCATAGGATTTTAACGTTATGCAATGCAATTTTTTCCCAGATTGCTTAACGTTATGTGGTTTTAGCATTATCTGATGCAAATTTTATCTGAGGTATTACTGTACTCCAGTTGTTCAATATGTGCTGCTAAGTGATCTATTCCACAACAACTTTTCTAATGCCAGCTTTGAAAAAAACACACTCTCCAATTATTTCCTTGCTATTAATCTATGTGAAATAATATAGTTGGAGGTGTCTAATACAACCTAGGGGAACTCTCAAATCATCCCTAATCCATACATGAAATCAAACTGAAAGCCCTGAAGGAAATAACAGGCAAAATCTTCAGTGATTACATATAAAGGAGACTATGGGAAAAATAGTCATACAAAACATTAACTTATCTTGATGACTTCTAGCATTTGCGTTGTTGGTCGAATTGTCAGTTTGTCTCTTTTGAATTTTATATTTATACCTTTTCCTGAATGTGTGTGTTTCCATCTTTTCCTTTACTCATTTATTTTCAAAACCATCAGTCACAGTCCAGATTTCTAATGAACTTTCTCTCCATGCCAAGGCAAAGAAACAACAACCAGTGACATCATTTTCAAATCAAAGATCAGCACTTAAATCTCTACACAATAGGGAGCAGAACAAATAGGTTTTATGTGGGATAGAAGGTGTGGGTAGAGGAGGAGGAGGAAATGGAGGAGGAGAGAGGCTAAAAGAGAAATGATTTTTTAAACCTTTCAATCAACCAAATAGTTCGCTTGAAGATATTGCAGCATATCTGCTCCATTTAATTCAAAATACCTGGTTGCTCAAATATTGTCTGCAGGTAATTTTGGAGATGTGTTACCCTTTCACGAAGCACAGAAATGTAAACCAGAAGAAAACAGTAGAGGACAATCCTGGAAAAGCTTCTTCCACATACTTGATATCTGCATGGCATCATTGAAGTGGACAACACATTCAGAAACCTGGCTGTACAAAAACCTTCCCTACAAAGCAGACTGAGGTGAGATTAACCATGATGGGAAGAATGCTACAGGAATTATTCAAAGCCAAAGTATTTCTCTACTACAATGTGGTGATGAAATCAATATGGAGAATATGCTCAAGCTTCCCAGCTCTGATCTCCAGGTGTCAGAAAACAGGACCTGGTCCCATTTTTACAAGACACAGCAGTACAGTAGAAAAAGACAGAATTCAGAAGTGTCAGTGACTTTTTATTACAAGTCACTAAGTCCCAAAATCTCTCTGGTCCTAGAGGGCCACGATGGTTGGGGGATTTGATGAGTTGTAGTTCAGAATATAGCTTTTCCGATTTCTGGGCTGCAGTCCTATGCAGGAGTAAATGTGTTATTATAGTATTATTTATTAGATTTATATACCACCTTTTTATTAAGTATGGATGGGCGTATGCTGCCCCCATGCCTTCTGCACTGATGCTACCTGGGTGTTATAGACATTTGGAAGTATCTTTCATAGACCCTAATGGGGAGTGAGGTTACAACTCCCAGGAAAACCTGTTGGGATAATTGCCATCTTGCATTCACTAACATTCGGTATCAGTGAGAGGGGACTTTAGAGCCCAATGTGATTTTCTTTTGCCACTAATTTAACTCAGAGTTTTTCTTTCTCTCCCTCTTCTGGCATTTGAGGCAACCCCTCCCTCTCTTCCAGTTTGCTTGCTTGCTTCCATTATTTCTCTGATAGTCTCTTTTCTTCCTTTGAGGATGTTGTAAGCAGTAAACATGATGATATTCTCCACTGACTGCAGACTATATTTTTTTATTTTTTCCCTTCTGATTATAACTGCAAATGGAAATTGTAAGTAAAAACATTTTTTTTTCTATTTCAAATGCCCCTAGAGTGATTTTTACCATATAAAGTGCTCATCAGTGGGTATGGGGACAAGGGGTTGTAATGGCTGAACAGATCACTCCCTATTTCTCTGTGCTGCTGCTGTTGTTGTTTTCTGCCTCATGCTCTGCTAATTAAAAAGAATAACCAAACACCCCAAGAAGGCTTGTGACTTGTGGGTGGCAGACACTGTGAGAAGTAGATACAGCTGAGTAGGGTACAAGTTCTCTAAAATAGCTTTTTCTGCACACATTTTAAGATTTTGAGGGAGAACCCTTACTTTCTCAAAGACCTGTTTAGGGAAGAAATGCAGAGAAAGTGTTGTTCATAACTCCTACCAGACTGCATAACTCGTTTCCAAAAGAGGTTAGATAAACCATTGTGGTTAACCTGCTGGCAGGCAAGGATCTTTCTATTCAGGCTGGCATTTTGCAACTGACTGGCTGCTGAGGAAAAGGCTGCTTTTAATGAGCAGTGTTGTGCTTTTGCTTTTTCAAATGGACTGTGACTGTTTTACTTTGGGAGGTTGTTTTGGTATGACTATCTATTTAAGTATGCCTTAATATTATAACTCATTTTAACTTTAGTTATACCTGCTTTTTAAACATGTTGCAAGCTGCCTTAGATTCTAGTGTTGGGAGGAAGGAGGGATATAAATTGATCAATCAGACAAACAAACAAATCAACA
Source organism: Bradypodion pumilum (assembly GCA_035047305.1). Taxonomy (NCBI): domain Eukaryota; kingdom Metazoa; phylum Chordata; class Lepidosauria; order Squamata; family Chamaeleonidae; genus Bradypodion; species Bradypodion pumilum. Next base: position 492,714,805 of record JAWDJD010000001.1, read on the forward strand.
AACTGTGTTTAGCTTAATATGAATCAAGAATTCTACATAGTCACAACTGTAGTGTTATAGACAGACAACCTTCCTTTCTTCTACCACCTTGGTCTTACAGGAATTGTCAGCAGAACATGGCTGTATATTAAGATAATGCTTGTCCAGTTTAATAGGGCATTTTTTTTAAAAAAAATAGCATATTCACAAAGGGTTCTTAAATAGCTTCAAAATTCTTCCCAGGAATGAACCACGCAAGTTTCAATCATGAGGCATGCCATATATAAGGTGTATCATATTTTCCAGTTTCTTCTGTTCCCACTCACCATCTGTTTATGAGACAAAATGAGTCCTTTCATTTTCAGTCCCTAGGTACACATATACAGCTGCATGTGAGAATGCATAATACATATTTGAGCTGTCACATGTGAGGGGAATTTTTTTTTTTGAGAATATTTTTAAGAGATCCTTAGAACATTACTCAACCCTACAATTCCCCTGCTGATTGGAGGGAAAATGAACTTTTTCAAGTTCTGAACGACACTTGGGGGATTTTGCAAACAAGGTACTGTTACTTAGACCCTCACCTTCCCTGCCATACTTTACTTTACTTTAAGCAACCATAGGGTGGCCAGAAGAAAAAGAGGACACAGTTTAAAAGCTGTATAGAGGATGAAATTCCAAGAAGTGTAGTTTGCATTTAGATCTGAACCCAGTGAAATTCCCTCTACTAGGCAGTTATTAAAAAATAAAGGAATCCTGTCATGCAGGGATGGGATTTCCAGAATTAAGGATCTTTCAGTCTCATAATTTGGCCTAGAGCAGTTCCCACCAAATTATGGAACTGTGCATTCTTTAATTCTGAAAATTCCACTCCAACTGTCCTCTATTTCATCTGATCACACTAAGATGGTGGGAAAATTTCAGTGGACTAACACAGTTTCATATTAAAGAATGGCCAACCTGTAGTGCAGTTAGCAATGAACCAGTAATGAGGCTGTTAATGAGCCGTTGCAGCCACCATAGAAGTGTTCATAAAATGCAAAAGTGACAAATGGAAGAAATCCAAAAATCGTAGGTGTTAAACAGAAGGTTTCATTGAGCCATTTAGTCAAATATAAAACTGGATCCTGAGGAAACTTTAATCGACCTAAGATAAATTTTAATGAGGCTGCAAGTCAGATTTCTGTTATTCTGCTATTTTTTAACTTAAATAAATGTGTACATAAAAAGTAGACTGTCCTACTTTGGGGACATCACGAGAAGGCAAGATTCTCTGGAAAAGACAATGATGCTGGGAGAGGTTGAAGGCAGCAGGAAAAGAGGAAGACCAAATGCAAGAAGGGAGGGTCAAAAGCTACTACAACTCATAGGAGCTAAGTAGGGTTGTTGAGGACAAGACATTTTGGAGACCTATCATTCATAAGATCACCATGTCAGTGATGACTTGACAGCATGTAACAACAACAAATGTATACATTAGTGCTTTCTATTTAATTAACACTTGCAACTAGGTACATCAACACATATCACCATGCTGCGTACATCAGATTTGGCCCTAAGCATCTCCAATATGGAGAACATCTACAGACACAAAACAAGTTGACAGCATTGTTAATGAAGCCATTCATATTGTGACAGGGTGCCTCAAACCTACACCAGTTGAGAAAATATACTCTCTTGTTGGTATTGCTCCACCTAAGATAAAGAGAGAAATAGCAGCAGGCGCCGAGAGAACTAAGCAAGAGAATGACCCTCAACATCCTCTGAATGGATATGAGCCTCATGTCCACCAGCTCAGATCCAGGAAGAACATTATGGCAAGAACAAACATTCTTCAGGGTATAAGGTAAAGGCACCCTTGCTCGAAAGCCAATCCATTTATAGCTGAAGATGTGTTTGCAAACATCTCTGTGGATGCAAGAGCAAAACCAAATTAGAAGATGGAAGAGGGAGCTCACTGGACAAGGAACAACATTAAAGAAGGATATAGCTGAAACTCCCCTACATCACTTGGAGGACTCTGAATAAGCTGAGAGTTGGTGTGCCTAAATGTAAGACCAACATGCTCAAATGGGGGCTGCTTGCAGACAACAACATGTTGTGTGAATGAGGAGAGATACAGAATCCGCCTCATTAATTGGTCACCAATTACTGCCAGAAACATGTACCAATGAGAACTTACGTTTGACCAAGGACAAAGCCAAGAAAGTGGCTTCATTTTGGCAGTCCAGGGTTTGATCGGGACACAAAAGAAGAACATGCCATATAACAGTTTTTAAAAGTACCAAGATGAAGCAGACCATCTGAACAGTAGATTCCTCAGAATTTGTGAGAACTGATTTGCTTGTACGCTTGACAATTGATTCAGGCTTCAGTCCTATACTTGGAACTAAATCTTATTCAATGCAGCTCCTCCAGTGGCTTAGTGGTTAAGATGCTGGCTGAGCTTGGAGATTGGAAGGTCAGGTTTCAATACCTGAGGGCTTCACTTGGGGACATGAAAGGAACCTATTTCAGGCATCCCCTGAGCAGAGTTTCTCCAGCAAAAACCCTTTCAACCCAGAGAAATCTCTGACACAGAATTATTATTCTCTCATTCAATGCCAGAAGCCTTACTTCAGAATAGACATATCTGGACTGAGTGGCAGATTTATACCATGAAATCTAAAATTAATCACACTACTTTGGCTATCTGGGATGCTTCAGAGAAAGCAGTCATGTACATATATTTATCAGGGGTTATGTCTTAACTGTGATGTGAATGAAAGCAGTACCCCTCAAAATGATTGAAGTAATGAGATTAATTTTATATTTCTTATTATTCCACCATTCACTCTGGTTTTCTGTGGCTAAACTTGGCTTTTATTTAAAATCGATTTTATACATTCTTAAGAAGTACTCTTTTCATTTTTTTTTCAGAATGTATGGAGCCCAAGTGCTTTTGAAGAAAACAAACTAACCCAATCCTGTCAATTTACTTTGAACACAGAAATGCAACAGTCTGAAGAGGAAAAAAAGTGGCTTTATCCAGATAGCCACTCTGTGAGAACCATAACCCTGATCCCTGTGGGTTTAGGCTCATGTGGATAGGCTGCAATGGAACAGGAGCCTTATGATTGTCAGAAAGTCATGTTTCCATATATGCTGTATGTAGATAGAGATGGTGGTGCTACCGCGTTTCCTTTAGTGTGTGTAGACACTAAGACACACTTGTTGGGGATGTAAGTCTTCGCCTTTTATCCCAACTAGGTTGCAAGGCATATTGTGCCTGTGGTGCTTTAAGATTTTGCTGCAGAAGCACACAGGTGTTGTGGTGTTTCTAGAGAGATCTGTGGTCAGTGTATTTATGCCTGAGCATAGCAAAAATCCTAAACTTCATTGTCCATAAGACAATTTGAGGGATCTAATTTTCAAAGATGTCCTCCAAAATGTGTTGGATGAGTGATGCCTTTCCCTTTCATTACACTTAAGGCTACTTAACATTCTCCTAAAGTCAAAATGATCCAACAACAGCAGCAACCATAGTGTCGTATTCACGATGATGCAATGGTGATTATGGCAATAACAAGGGCAACCTTGAAAGAATCTCCATCCATTGTGATTGAATACTTTAAAGAGACTGAATTTTTATTGCTGTATTTCTCACACCCCTTTATCCTTGGGTTTCCATTGTATTTCACTTTCAAGCAATGGCAGTGGTAAAACATCTGTCAACAGCCCAGAAAGGTACTTCAGCAGAAGAGGATAAATGGCATAATATAAATGCAAAGTATTATATTACCTAAGATTGGAGTTTTATAGACATAAAAATGAGATATTCTAGAAGGCTGAAGAAGAAGCTGGTAGTTGGGAATATAGATAATGAAAGATAACACTATATCTAAAATATATATACAGATTTCAATAATCACATCTGCTTGCTTTTTCTGCTGAAAGATGAAGTATTATTATAGCTTTTATCATTTTTATATTACATATTTGTAATCATGTGGAGAATAAAGGAGAGATCACAGACCTGCTTGTACCTTGAGTCAGACTCCATTAGCAGGACAGAAATCTGCAGACTTTAGACTATGTGCAGCTTTCCGATCACTTATCTCTCTTCTGTTCCCTACTACCTTTTTGGTTTATTACTATCTAAAACACTGTGCCTAATAGTGATGGTTCTACATAAATTCAAATTATCTGTCTGCCACTGTCAGATGAATGCAATTAAATGAATGAGTTGGGTTGGGTATGGTTTGTTTTGGCTTGGCTTTGGAATAAAGACAATGAAAGCTAATGTGTACCTTTTACTTTATAGCTATGGGACTGCCTTGTTTTCTATCAACATATTGGCCTACTAAAATTATCTTCAGTTTAATGGTGGAGCACAGCAGCAAAATATGTAGAAAAAGATTTGAACTGGAGGTGGAAGAGTGTTATACATCAAGAGATAGCCTGATTATTTTCCCATCCTGTCTTTTCTAGATCTACACACATATTAATAAACCTAAACTTCCTTCTTTTTCTAACTGAACTATTTTCTGCTCTTTTACTTTAGTCAGGCAAAGGCAGATTGCACAAGCCTGCTTCCTAATAGCTTATCAGATTTGCACAAATGGAAAACAAAATTTCTTTAATTAAGTTGCACAATTTTTAAAATCCTGAATGAATGGATTTTCTTGAGCACAATTAACACAAATTTTGTTTGTTTCCTTTTACCTACTGCCACTCTCCAGAGAAATTTCTTCTTTTCAATAACTACAAGCTCTGTGCTAGGTCACTGCGCTCTACAAGAAAAATGCATTAAATTAAGACATGTTAAGGCCTTAAGTGATGCCAAGTTAAAGGAACCGAACAACATTTTTAAAAATGTGAAATTTAAGGTTTAAAAATGTATAGAGTTGCATTTAAAGGCCCTTTATAACCTCACTTCATAAACTTTTCTTTATTTAGTTTATGCATGATTTTGGCATTGCCAACTATCAGTTACCTTTGGGGGTACACAGAAAGAGCCTCTTTGAAGATTGTGGTATTTTAAAACCACAATCGTGTGTACCTTGGTAACGGCAACCTTGTGTTGTCAGCTAATCTTTCTCACACTAGGTCAGGCAAATGGAACTGCAGAATGAACTCACCAAAAAAATGGCTTCATTTTGGCAGTTTCACATCTGGGCTAGACACTGAAGAAGCTACCTATTGAGGTACACAGAAAGAGTCTCCTTGAAGATTGTGGCATTTTTGAACCACAGTTGGGCGTACCCTGGGTAACGGGAATCTTGTGTTGGCTAATATTTTTCACACTAGGTCAGGTGAAAGAAACTACAGGATGAATTCACCAAAAGGTGGCTTCATTTTGGCAGTTTCACATCTGGCCCAGGCAAGGAAAGAAAAAAGTTACCTATTGATCAGAATATATACAATGAATGACATACCTGAATCAAAATGTGATCTGAAGCAATGTGATTCTTTTCCACTTCTCAGAACTTTCTGACTTTCAGATTAATAACTTTGGCCAGGATGGCTAATGATTAGGTGTGATAAGAGTTGCAGTCCAAAACCATCTGTTCAAAACTAAAAATGTTTCCCATCATGTTAAGATGGAAGAAAGGCTTCTAGAAAGTGACCACTCATACCTAATAATATGGGGAAATTCCACAGTGAAATGGCCAGAGTAGAGTTAAATGACCAGTAGCCATAGAGGGCTTCATGACCACAACCTAGCAGTAACAGTAAGAGGAAGCAGACCAAAAGCCAGAAGGTATGAACAGGGAAGAGTTCAGGCCACAAGTGGGAACTATATTTTCTAGTCCTCCTAAGCAGAAAATAGTGAATATTCTACTGTTACTTAGGTTCTGGACCCTTGAAGTAAGCAGCAACTCAGAACAGAGGCATCTCTGCTCCAGAATCAAGGAAGGAGGCTGGACTACCACCCAGCTCATGAGAGTTGCAAGGGGTGAAGACCCAAGCTGACTTTGAGACCCTCAGCTGACAGAGTTAGCCATAAGAAAGCATTCCTTGGGAGTGTAGGTTTTCTCTGGAGTTGGAAATTTCCTTGAAGGAAGCCATCTGCTATTGGAGAGACTATTAGTTCAAATGCCAGCAACTAATCACTAATGGGACCCTAGCAGCTTAGCAATGTAAACCCCAACCATGAGATTATAAGGCTTTCAAGAAGAATGTCTCTCCTGAATGGATTTGTTCTTTATGTCCTCACTGCCCACCCACTGCAATGAATGACCTTACCTGGACAGTGTTGATGTAACATCTCAAACTGGTTAGTTCTTAATTTGTTGCTTTACCATGACTTTGATCCTTCTCACTTGGCTCATGTTGCCCTCTGTACAGGGGTTCCCAATATTTTTCTGCCAGGGGCCATTCCCAGCCCTGACACTCAGGTGTGGAGGTCGGAGGTGTGGTTGCTCCCAGTGCTTACGTTTGCAGCAGTGGCAGCAATTGCACCATTTTTTTTCCAGCTTCTTGCACAGCCTCTGCTGCTCCCCACAGTGGCAGGATGCTTTTCGGAGCATTTTCACTCTGTTTTGGGATTTTTTGCTGCGTATCCGCTGCATTTTGGCAGCTAGAACGCAACATTTGAGCACTTCCTGGTTCAGCACTGGGAAACCAGTCACTGCCAGAAGCTCCACCAGGCACCAGAAGTGCACAAAAGTCATGTTCTAGCTGACGAAACACAGCAGATACGTGTTGAAAAATTCACAAAATGGAGCGAAAATGCTCCAAAAAGCCTCCCGCTGCAGTGGGGAGTGGTGGAGGCTATGCAAGGAGCTGGGGGGAAACCAGTGTGATTGCTGCCGCCACCGTGGTAAGTGATGTTTTCGGACTTCCGGTGGTGGTGGGTGCATCTGGTGGTGCCTAAGTGGCTACCGCAGGCCATAATAGGCCTAAGTTTGGGAACCCCTGCTATAACAAACTCCATTTGTTTCTTGAGTTTGACTTTCTGCCCTGCTTAGCTTTGTTCTCTGGGTTCTGCTTGTCTGGTCCATATCTTTAAGCCTCATGATTTGGTACTGGGACATTGCCAGAAATGGGTCAAGTTCTCCTCATATACTACCTAAACCAGGTAATTTACCCTAATTTAAAGATGAGAGGAGATAGCTCCATAGTTCTGTGCTGCCAGGTTACAATGCTGGCTTTTACCTGATGATCAGCCATACAACTGAAATTATTTGGTTGAGACATGTTTGCCAACAAATTTTGCACCATATCCTGCCATCACTAACACAATTAGACTGCAGTGTGTTTTAGGGATCTATGAGATCTATATCATTAGTGTCCTGTAGACTGTTACAAATGCTCTGTGTTCACTAGACAGAAACACATTTTCTTCACTGATTTCCATTTGATTCACTTTAAAGTGAGGCCTTCTTTAGGATCCAAGCATCTCCAGGATAATGATAATGTGAATTCTGCGCTTCACAGTCCTTTGCTGGAAATTATCTGCCCAGCCCTCATTTTCATTGACCTGTGGCATACATAAGACAGCTTTCTGTCTCACAGTTGGCACAGCTATCTGGGATTTATGTGTACTCTTTGACTTGCTCTACGCTTTAATCTGCTCAGGAATGCATGAAACTGGTGCTGGGGAGATGATGGTCCTAAACTCTTATGGCATTTCCTTTTATTTGAATTTTACTAAGGACCCAGCTTGTCCAATTGTGTTCAAGTCAATGACTTTGTAACATTTGCTGGATTGCCAATATGATGCTGTCTGGCTGCTTTTGTGAGGGCTACCTTCATGAACGCTTTCACTGCGCTCACAACACAATCCGATGAAATAGGGGCCATTTTTGAGAGCCCTGCTTCAACAATTGTTTTTTCCTACCTGATCCCTTTCTCTGAATATCTTACTCTACATATGGGTTGCAAATCTAAGTACATAACAAGTGCAACTCAAGACAATAAAAGAGAAAATCCAGTTAGATCAGTGATGGTGAACCTTGGCACTCCAGCTATTCGTGAATTACAATTTCCAGAAGCTCTGATCAGCAGGAGAGCTGACTTGGGCTTCTGGTAATTGAAGTCCAAGAACACCTGGAGTGCCAAGGTTTACCATCAAGGAGTTAAATACTACATTTTTCAGATCATGAAAAATATTTGTGGAACTACAATTTCCAAAATCCCATGGTCATGCTTATTCAATGAGTCTAGTAAAGGTAAAGGTTGCCCTAACTTGAAAGCCAGTCATATCTGACTCTAGGGTTCACTTCTCATCTCTGTTTATAGCCAAACAACCAGCACTGTCTGCGTCTGCAGATGTTTCTGTAGACATGTGGCAGGCATGCCTCAACACCGGAGTGCATGGAATTCTGTTTACCTTCCCACCAAAGTGGTCCCTATTTATCTATTGCAATTTCTTGCTTTTGAACTGCTAGGTTGGCAGGAGCTGGGACAGAGACAGGAGCTCACTCCATCATGCAGTACTCAGGAATCAAACTCTGACCTTCCTTCCAGTCAGCAAGTTCAGCATCTTAGCCTCTTGAGCCACTACATTCCCATGAGTGTACTCTCACTGTAACTTGCTACTGGATTTTATTTACCATATTGTAGTTGTACAATAAAAGATCCTACAGTTACCCTTTGCTTCATGGAAAAGGAAAATAGAAAAGGCAAGTAAGAGGAACTGACCTTTCTGACTGCACACAATGAAGATAAACATTCCAGAGAGTGTCTATCTTTGGATTGGTAGTAAGACTGTTGACCAAATCTCTAACATGGGGGGGGGGGGATCAGTCTGATTGCTTTAAAGGACAATATGCCCAGGTTAGTTCTGGCCAGGAGGCCATCCTAAAGAAGGTAGTATCCGTTCTGATTCCATCTTATGCTATTTGCAGCTGTCTGGAGTCATTTTAGTTACCTGTGGTGTCAAAGTGCAGTAGATGGTCTTTTGTAAAGTTCTTATGTTATGAAAAGCTGCACACTGCTGACTATTAATTCATATCTGATTTATAATTTTAACTTGGCTTCAGATTTTTAAATACAGACATACAAACAATTGTTTTACATATTTGTTAGAATATAAAATATATTTACTCAGTAGCACTGCGGGGCAATTAAGCTTGACAAAAAGTCTGGATTTTCTTGTCTTCTTGACTTTGCTTCTTCCACATCTTATTTGTCACCATCTCTCCATTTTATTATGCCAATACAATGGCTGAAGTCCAGTAGTAAATCACATCCAGAATACTCACTGAGTCAGTGAGAATATGGCGAGTTAAGTCCTCTCTCGGTTCCATTGAACAAAGAATCATCCGTCCAAAAAATGTCATAAAAACCCTCTATTGTGTGGGGTTTCTAGCTTCTGTGATTTTGTTACACTACTAGCAGCATGGAGGCAAAATGTTTCATTTGCTATTGCATTTACAGAATGTCATGATTTTTAAGTAGTACAGAAGAAAAATGTCAAGAGAAATTGCTGAACCAAAGAGAAATTGCTACACGTTTTAAAAGACAACCTGTAGGAGGGGATCTACCTGTAGTTCTTTCCCCTCCAAGAAAACACACTACAGGGCCTTTTTCTACTAAACTCTGTGGAACTAATTAATGAAAAGAGACATGAGAACAATAGTATGAAGTTTCTAACTCCTTGGGGTGGGTGTGTAGTGTGTTGACATAACACCTACCTGCTCATCAGACTTTCTGAAGGCTGAAGAGAGACACCTGAGTCACTGATGCTTGATTGTTGCATAAGTGCCAGGTGAAGGCAATTACATCTTCAGGCAGTCTTCTATCACATGCCATGTTGCTGGTATCTTCAGAAGAAGATGGCAAAATGGCACAGGGTTTCACACACACAGTCTGCTGTTTTCAGGGGTCTGGTGTAGGGGGTCATGATTTAGGTTAAATTTCTTTTTTCTTTTTGAAAAAAGGATTTACCAAACTTAACAACACATTTCTTCATTTTCCAGGATGAAGTGGATTTAAGGTTTTAAACATTCACAGGTAAGACAAACTGAAAGCAGAAGACTGGTTTGTCTAGGTGGAGGGCCTGGGGTATGTAATTCTGAAATTATGTACTGCTGAGTGAAGTTTGTCACCTCCTCCTCCTCCTTTTCTGAGAGCTTCCCATCTTTAATACATGTATGGCAGGCAGGTACTGTATGAAGATGCCAGCTTACCTGGACCCTACAGAAATGGAAGGTCTGAGTTTGATTCTCCGGGACTGAATGATGGAGTGAGCTTCTGTCTCTGTCCCAGCTCCTGCCAACCTAGCAGTTTGAAAGCAAGGAATTGTAGGTAGAGAAATAGGGACCAATTTGTTGGGAAGGTAAACAGCCTTCCAGTGTTGAGGCATGCCTGCCACATGTCCACGGAAACATCAAAAATTTCAAAGTTACATAATTACATATCAGTGCAAAATAAATATAAAATAATACAGCATACATGATGGAGCCCGGGGCTCAACATACCCAATGGAGCCTGGGCTCAACATCCTTGATGGCATCTTCAGCTACCTCAAGACCCCAGCGGCCCTTTATCCTCCTCCGGCATCGGAATGGCCGAAGGGGAAAAGATGCGGCACTCTTCCCTTGGTAAGGTGGAAGTCCTGGGGTGGGTGAAGGAGCTCAGTGCCTCAGTATCAGTGGCTGTAGCAGCAACGGAGTTCTTATGGCTGCGGGAGCTGGCACAGGTTCTCCCCCTAGCTGGCCGGATTGGGGGAAGGAGCTCAGCGCCTTGGTGTCCAAACAGTCCAAACAAGTGGCTGTGGACATCCTTTTAACTCCCCGACCAGGCAAGGCATGGGGGGGGACGACTGCATCCACAGCTGCTGCCTCTCATCCCGGCCGATGGAGTGGGTCATGGGAGAGGCGGCAGAGATGAGGACTAAACCCTAGAGTCGGATACGACTGGCTTTTGAGCAAAGGCGATCTTTACCTTTTACCCAGAGAAATCTCTGACATGAAAACACACAGACCTTTTACCTTTACAGAAACTGAATGGGGCACATCAGGAAGAATTTCAATTATGGGGGAAAACTCAGTCAGACTGGGGACTTCACCTTCCAGACTCTCATAGCCAGCATGGTTGAGGTTTCTGCTGGTTGGGGGATTTCTGTGAACTATGATTTTAAAAGAGGAAATTTCCAAGCTCTAATACTGGATGAACAGAAGAACCATACATTATCCATTTAATTACTTCCATTTAAAAGACATTATGAAATGTATTGTTTTCTCTCCTGTTCTAAAATACAGTTGATGAACTTCTTCTTCTGAAGGAAGATTTTCATGACATTGACTATCTTGAATCTGGATGTGTTGTGTCTGAACCCGATGAGTAACTACTCGGACAGAGCTAGCTCAAACAACAACATGGTTTATTGCAAGGAGCAAAGGAACGGGGGACTCAAGCTTATATACAGAACACAATGGTTACATTTACCCTGGCTTTCGAAGAAGTGGGAAAACATTAACAAATCAGCTTTTACAATAGTCTTTACGAATGGCGCCTTTTTGCAAGGTGCGCTGTAGCATAACCAATGCTAATACATAACAGGATGTGATGGCTCAATTTTATGTTTGAGCCTCTCTGAGTCTTTAGAGCGCTTTCGGTGGCACCCCAAACTGCTACTCTCTTTTATAATATTGGCATGGGCTTATCTGCTTCCCTTGCTTTATAACTGAGTAAGACTTTGGGGAATGTTTTGCTTGGACTTTTTTTTTCCTTTACATGGGTCTGCATAATTCATTTCATTTTGGCTTCAACTGATTCCTGGTTTGGCTGATCAGCTTTCATTTTTGGTAATCAGTTACATTTAATTTGGCTGTTTGCCCTTGAATGCTTTGAATGGGCTTTCCCCCTTTAATTTGATCTTGATTTGATTATCCCTCAGATATGGCTAATTAGTTCTGCTTCATGGCATCCTTGACAGTACACTGCTGGAAGAGACACTCATGGCCTAGTGCAGGGGTTCTCAACCTACAGCCTGTGGGCCAGATCCGGCCCACAATGCCAAATAATTTGACCACAACCCTCACTCCAGCCACCACTGAGGCCACTGCCAGAATCAGCCACGGACGCATTTGCGACAGCTGCGGACTCATTTACAGCTGTTGTAAATGCGCTTATGACAGCCATAAATTAGTCTGAGGCTGATTCTTGTGGCAACAGTGGCTGAAGCACCAGTCAAGCCCACCAACTGTTTGAGGAAGCGTGACCTGGCCCCGAATTGAAGAGGTTGAGAACCCCTAGCCTAGTGCTTATCAATCATTGGAAAGGTTAAGCTTGGAGGATTTGCTCAGCCTACATCCCCACTTATTATTTATTTATTTATTTATTTTTATTTCAGTTTGTATACCGCCCACTTGGCCAAGGCCAACTCAGGGCAGTTCACAGCATAATAAAAACACAATTAAAAACATAGTTAAAACTGCTTTAAAAACTACCCACCCACTCACTAAAAAAGGGTGCAGGGGCCAAGAGTGCTGGAATTCATTATACCAGCCACCCTGCGGAAGTCACCCTTCCACCTGCACCCCATACTTGGCCTGCCTTTTCTTTCCTGAAGGGCAACAATTCCATCTGGAGACGTAACTCTGTTCCGTATGGAGACGTAACTCAGTGGAGCAGTGGGGGTTTTGGGGTGACTGACTCCCTTCGTCTTGGGAGTTGAACTGGATTGGGAGTCTAATCAGTTTTTTCTCACTCTAGTTGCCAAGTCAACTTTTTAGCAAGGCTTTGCTACAAGGTATTTTTGAGTAAAAAATACCTCTGCTCTGTCATGTGTCAGACCCAAGATTTCAATCACTTAATTAAAATCTGGATTCCTTCCACTGTTTCTGGTTAGGCCAACAACTTCCTTATTGCAAGCATAGCTAACCCATCACTATTTCCAGCATTCCTTATGGCAGAAGAATGAGGTGGTTGCCATTCTACATGGAATGGCATTTGTAACCAAAGTGAAATGCCTCTCCATGCACCTTGCAGTAGGATGCATGTGAGAAAAGGGATTAAGAAGATACTGAACTACTTTAACGCAGTGGTCTAGGTGTTATTGATCCATACCCAGGGCTATAGCCAGGATTCTATATGTGGGTGGGCGAATATTTTTTCAGGATGGGCAGTTTGAAGGTGGGCAAACTGCTAACTTAGGGTGGATGATGCCCACCTTGGCCACCACCTGGCTACGGACCTGAATTCCACCTCCTGGGTGGCACTCTGATAATGCTTAGGGGCTCTTTGCTCTAACCTAAAGTTGACCTAGAAATGCACAAATATTTCTGATTTGTTTCATTTTTACTCATTTGTCTGAAGACAGCATGCATACCTAATTAACAATAATAAATCAGCATTCTAGAGATTTTACCGTTATCCAGTTTAGTGCTGATTTTATACAAAGCTAGGTTATTAATATTGCATGAGATCTCAGACAGGCATCTTAACAAAAGAGTAATTCTGTAGTCATTAAAAGAAATGTTATAATCCCAAACATGTGCAGTAGATTTTAGTTGACAGATGCAATATATTTACTGCATGCATGCTATACTAATCACTGAGAGCTCTCTCTATTTTATCTTCTTTCTCTGTATTGCACAGGCCATTCTAAGAGTCTTTACACACAATCTGAACTTGTTTAGTGTGTCTTTTGATAGACTGGAAGGTTGTTTCAGGACTCCTTGTGTTCAAAATGGTAGGTGGAGAAAATGTTGCAATTATTTATTTACTCCATTTTATTTATTAATTATGTCTATTCCACCCAATTGACTAACTCATCACTCTGAATATATGAATAGATCTCCCTTGCTCGAAAGCTGTCATATCCAATTCTATGGGGGCGGTGTTCAACTCCATTTACAGCCATACAAGCAGCTCTGCCTGCTTCTGCAGACATTTCCATGGTCATGTGGCAGGCATGACAAGACACCGAAGCACATGAAATGCTGTCACCTTTCCTACCAAAGCAGTACCTATTTATCTACTTGCAATTTCTTGCTTTTTGGACTGTTAGGTTGGCTGGAACAGATGATGGGAGCTCACTCCATCATGCAGCACTCAGGTCTCGAACTGCTGGCCTTCCAACTTCCTAATCCCTACACACCTTCACCTTCTCACACAGTCAGTTTCAGTTTGTTGACTGTTCCATTCAAACTAAACCTAACCAATACTCGTCTCATGTTTGTTCTATTGAATGTATGGGGAATTTTTAAAATAACTGACCAAAATTCTCAACCGCTTATATCAATGTGCTGGTTGGTTGGGAGGGTTGTTCTAATGTTTTTGTTATGATTTTACAGTTAAGTATACTACCGGTACCCAGAGTGGTTGGCTTTTTATTGGGCTGGCAGTGTATGAATATATTATAATAATAATTTCATGTCAGAAATTATTCTGAGTTGAAAGGATCTCTGCCAGGAGTTGAACTGGATGGGGCTTCCCGATTACATTTTTAAAAATGATCTGAAAATGTCTTTTACAGGACTGATGTATCATGTGGCCAAGGTTTTGGGTGGGTGGGAGAAACAGGCCTTAGAACCACTGCATATTGACCAAAATAGTCTGCAACTGCAGGTCTACTTCAGTCATAATAGTCTTATTTCTTTTTAAACGGGTTCTGGCTGGAATTAGGCCCCTTTCATGTGCCCAAAAGCTGGGACAGAGACGGGAGCTGAATCTGTCACACAGTGCCCAGGTCTCGAACTGCCAACTAGCCAGTTTTCCAGCTAACAAGGCAATCTTCTTAACCACTGAGCCACCGCAGAATGAATGAATGAACGAGAGGTGAAATCCAGAGTCAGAAATGTTCAGTCTTTCAATCATGAATCGGTAGGGAAAGAGAAGTAAAGGTTTTCTCAAAATTGTACCTCTCTATTTATTTATTTATTTTATTTCAATTTTTATGCCGCCCACTCAGGTAAAACCCGACTCAGGGCGGCGTATAACAGTTAAAAACATATAAAAACATGTTAAAACACCCTCATCCTCCCATTCATCCACCCTCATTACTCCCACCCCATTTAAAACCAAACTAAAAGCTAAGAAGGAAGGGGGGAAATGCAAAGACACAGAAGGAGGACACAACTGGGCCAGTTGGGAATGAGCCAGCAGGCTGGGGCTGTATTCCCATTAGGGCCCCACACCTGCCCTGCCAGCCAGGTCTTCAAACCTTTCCTGAAATGCAGCAATTCTGTCTGTAGCCTCAATTCTGTTAGCAGGAGGTTCCATAGGGCTGGAGCGGACACGGAGAAGGACCTCCTCCGTGTGCCAGAGAGGCGAGCCCCTCTAGCTGAAGGCATAAGAAGGGAGCCCCTCCAGTCCGCTCTGGTTGGACGGGCAGACACTCTTGGGACGATGTGGTCTCTCAGGTAACCTACCTTCTCTGCTTAAAGAGATGCCACATGGTAGCATTATCCAAGAAGTTATGTTTCCTGCCTGCATTTGGAGCTGGAGCTGGAATTTATATGGGCTGAAACGACTCCTCAGTGTCTTCTGCCACAGCGCATGTATCAAGGTCTGCTGTGGTTTAAAATGGGATCCAATCTGCACTTTTTAAAACCACATTAGGGTTTTCATTGCATCGAGGCTTCCTGGCTATGAACAGTTCCAAGGGGAAGGACGTACAGCCCTTGCCCACTCAACACATTGTAAAAATAAAGTTGCTGAAAGGTTTCCAGGCTACCTTGGCACTGGTCAGCTGGAATTTTTTTCTTTCCAGAAAGTGAAGCTCCAGCAGCTCCATTTTTGCCATATATCAAGGAGGTGAGGACCACGAGTTGCAGTCCTGAAGTCTTTCCAACACTATCAGTTGTGGGACACCCTCCCAGCACTGGCTAGTCAACAGATGGAATTACATGTCCACTCTGAATGTGGGACAAGTAAAAAGCTAACTGGTGCGGGAGGATTAAATCCTGATACCATGAAAATGCTCAAGCAGAGATATGGACCAGCTGACTGCTTGAGGAGAGCTCTGCCCGAACTAACCCCAACCAGTATATTTTATTGCCAAAATTTCAGCAGCAGATAAGAGTACAGGAACAATAGTGCATTCAGTAGAAAGGGAGCAAAATGGGTTGCATAGTGAACAATAGAGAGTATTCAGCCGCAGGTTATATTCGGCATACATTGTTTCTAACATTAGGGTACCGTGTGAGAATCATGCAAGCTACAGTACATGCCTGATTGGTTAGAACAAGTAAGATTGCATGCTAACCTCGTGAAACTTGCGTGATCAGTCTCTCTATAACAGAAGCTTTAGACCTTGATTACATGTGTATTGACATTCTTTCAGGGAAATATTGAAACATAGTAAAAGGATGCAGGGCATCTCTCGGGAGGAACTCATAAGACAAACAGGAGAGTTTGCCCTCTCAAGAACTTGGCTTATGGTTCCTCCCTATCAGACCCCCACATGCCCCCACCATTCTCCAACAGCTAACTATGAGCCATGACATTCCTACCATATAAGGAGAATCATTCTGTTCTCCTCTTTCCCACATGTGGTGCAGTGGTTTGACTGCTTTAGAGATCCAGTTTCAAGCCCTCACTAAGCCACATAACTCACCTGATGACTTTGAGTCATTCAAGGTCAGTGAGGGTTGTCCTGAGCAAAGATCAGGGAGAGAGCCATATGTAACCTGAGTTGATTGGAGGAACTCCCCAAGATATAAACACAAGTAAAAATAAATTAATAGCCCAAGTATATGTACATGTTAAAGGGGAGGTGTTTCATAACACCATTTAAGAGATTGATGGTTGGCCTAGGCATACTCTTATTTATCACAGACAGGAAACTCACAGTCACAATAGAAACACGTTCACTACATTCCTCTATCCCCCCCCCCAGCAGTATTCACAAGAGCACTGGCTCAAAAAATGGAACAATTAACAGAGGGACCAAATATCCATTCTTTCTTTCTTCCACAAAGCCATATAATTTTCTTTTTATTCCTTTAGTTCAAGGGTTCTCAACCTTCTCAAGATGAGGGCCAGGTCACACTCCCTCAGATAGCTATGGGGGCAGGACAGCCATTTTGCCTGCACATTAAAAAGGAACTTCTGGGAGCAGTGGAGGTGGTGGGGGCCCCCACATGAAATGATGCCATGGGCCTCATCTGGCCCACAGGCCGCAGGTTGAGAACACCTGCTTTAGTTTCTTATTTTTACTTACTTTTAATTGAGGCAAAATCCAACGGAGGTTCCAAATAGGGCAATGGACTTATTGATATGAATGGGGCCTATGTTCATCCCCTTGACTCCAGTTGGGTCTATCTAGTTAAGAGTAAAGTTATACAGAGGCCATGAGCAGTTTTTCAAGACCAGAACAAAGGAGTAGATTAAAAGTAGGCACTTAGTTCCAGCTCAAGTTAGCTTAATCTTCCCTTGCTGGGGAACACTATGTTGTCCTTGTTCCTTTGGCCAAATGACAAAGCCAGAATAGATTTCTCTTCCCCCCACTATTTCTGCTGTCATCAGGCAACTGTCTGCTGAGAGGAATAATTGATGTTCCCGCAGCTGTACCTTTCCTGGGACCATTTTTGCCCTTCCACAGACATTTAGTGGGCTGCATAAACTCAAAATGGTTTCTCCCCTGGTTCTTCTTGGGTGGCAGGGCAGGACATTGGCATAACCCAGGGGTCAGCAAAGCATCTTAAGCAGCCCCTATGTAGGGAAAGAACCCAGTGTCAAATGGTGAAGCCTGTAGGGGAGCAATTAAGCACATATATGTTATTTCAGGGAACCCCAGATCTTTATTAGTCCCAAAACAGAGTTTTTAAAAAGGAAGTTGGGCCAAACTCTTATTGATCTTTTCTGTCTGTTTAAGTGTAAGCACACTGTGTTTCCCCCTCCCCTGGAAGGCCTCTCCTCATGTGTTTAGACACACACCTATTTCACAACCAACAAGAGACCAGACACTCTAAGAGGAGGATGCTAAAGGTTGTGGAGAGGGGGGAGGATGCTTACACAACTGCAGTCAAGTAATGAGTATAGGATTCTATTCTAGAGGGTTTTCAGGTGATCACATCTTGTTGCTCAAAATTGTTATTTTTAGCTTTTTAACAAGGAAATAGCTTAGCATACCTACCCCGAAGCCTTTAAAGGGGAAGAGGCCCCATCAGCCTTGTGGGGGAGAATCAGCATGAAAGACACAGGGCAGTCCATCAAATGTGTGGGGAAGAATACCCCCCTCCAGTTTTGGCAAAGTTTGGTAAAGGTAAAGGTCTCTCTTGCTCAAAAGCTAGTCATATCAGACTCTAGGGTGCGGTGCTCCTCTCCATTTACAGCCAAAGAGCCAGTGCCATCTGCATCTGAAGACCTTTCAATGGTCATGTGGCAGGCATGACTAGATACCTAAGTGTGCAGAACATTGTTACCTTTTCTGTCAAAGCCATACCTGTTTATTTACTTGCAACTTCAAACTGCTAGGCTGGCAGGAGCCAGGACAGGCGATGGGAGCATCACACAGCACTCGGGTCTCGAACTGCTTACCTGCCAAACTTCTGGTTGTTAAGCTCAGTGTCTTAACCACTAAGTCACTGTGGTCCTGTTGGGAAAGTTACTTACCAACAAAATAAGTCTGAAGCGACTTTCCTTCTATTCTGTAAAACCCAGCTGATACCATCACCACCACCACTCCCTGGCTTGGCTTAGCATTAGGGAAGTCTCCAGCATGATTTTGAAATTGGCACACCAGTTGACAATTCTGTTTGGATGGCATCAATGGTCTATGGTTTTCAAAGTATGTTCCGTAAACCAATATAGTTCCTTGGCATCTTACTAGCAGTTCCTGAATGTGGACACCTGAGCTATATCTGACATAGAGGCTGAAATAAATTGATTTGAATTTAGTATATTGGTTTCTACACAAATTCAACACTCACGGTTTCAAATGTGTTGCACTGCAAGGGATTCTATAGCAGAAATGCCAGGATCTTTGTCCCTTTGCTGGCAGACAAATTGGCCTAGCAAGAACAGGGAAGCTAGAGGCAAGAAAACCTGGCAAGAGCTGCAGAACTGAGGCATTCAAAAAAGCTGGAATTAGCACAAAATCTGTGTGACTTCATGCTGGGCTGATTTGACAGTAATAACCCTAATAGTTTAAATAGATCCTTTATAAGGCAGCTTCTTAGATCTTCATATATTCTTTGATGTCATTGAATGAAATACTTACAAAAAGTCTCACAGACTGTCTGAAATTCTAATTCAAGTCTGGTTCTTAATACTGAAACTAAAATTGTACCTTGCAGCGAGGCGGGGAAGAAGGCACTACAGCGTCTGCAAATAGCTTGGAAAGCACAGATCTGTTTTGTCTCCACTTTTGTCCCTGTTGTTCATTGGGTGCCTTTGTACAGCCAAGCTGCATTTCAAACACTCATTTGGAGGTGGTAATCTCGGATAGGCTGGGAGGCCACTTTAAATCACTCCACATGGTGGCTGTCACCATGTGGTGAGCTATTGGGAGGCATCAGCTCTCCATGAGGACAAGCTGATTTTCTCCACATCAGTGTAAATCCCTAGGGTTTGGGAGTGGGGAAAGGCTAATAGTAGCCTAGAGAACAATGCTTTCTCCATCTCACTTAGAAATATGTATACATACTGTACATTCACATTTATAGTGGAGACAGCTGCTGCTTTATCAAGCCTCTGAAAGTAATAATGGACACATCTGACTATTTACATTTCTCTCAGATTTCATTTTTTCAGTTGTAAAACTTGGAGAAGTTTTCTAGTCTTAAATTTGGTTATGTTATTCAAGGAGATTTCTTTTTAGGTTTTGCAAATATTTCTACACCTTCTCCTGTGGTTTCCTTATGATGCCTGCAGGTTTTGGCATACAATTTTTGCAATCACATTTCATAACAGAATTAATTAGGGCTATTATGTTCAATAATATATATATGTTTGTGTACAAGTGCAAATAGAGCACAAACTCTGTATGTGTTCCATCTAATTGTGAGGAAACTGTCTCACTCCGTATCTGATATCAATAAAGTACTAGATTAGTGACAGCAAATAACCTCTGCTCCAAATAAGACTGAAGTGTTCCTGGTTGGTCTGAAAAGCAGATCAGAAAATATGAAATAAAGAATCTGTCAATGTTGTATAAGGTTATGCTCCCCATGGAAACTCAAATTCACAACTTCTCCTCCCTACACAGGTTTCATCAGTGTGTCAGCTTTGCCCTATCCTGGAAATGGCTGATTTTGCTATGTTGGTGCATATCTTAGTTACATTCTGCTTCTTTTTCTTCGACTGTATTTGAATCCAAATATTGGTGATCCTCATGGCAATCAGCCATGAAGACTGTCCTGAGAATATAATGCAGTGGCTTTTCCTCTGCCTTTCACATTGCAGCATGACACCCGTACCACTGATCCAGTTCCGTGAGTCACTTCCTGGTCTTGAGCCCTTTTGGCACACAGAGTCCTCATCGGCCCCAGGCCAGTATTGATGAATCTGCTGCCCTCCATCAAGGTGGATTCAAGCAAGATTTAATCCACTTGGGGGCCATCACCCTTTCCTGGGGTCTTCGGCACCCAAGGCCGTTAGTCCTTAGGGTTGTCAGGTTAGTTAACCACCACATGACACTCGGCGTTGAGTCGCTGGCAGTATGGTCTACTCTATTATCATAGTAGGATAACCTGGCCAAACAGGATACATTCTACTTGGAGTACCATAATTCATTTTATGCATGGCTGCCTTTAAAGTATGTTCAGTGGCTAGACCAGGGGTCAGCAAACTGTCTCTCCAGATGTTCTTGGATTTCAATTTCCAGAAGCCCTGATCAGTAGCTGTACTGACTTGGGTTCTGGTAATTGAAGTCCAATAACACCTGGAGAGCCAGGTTTGCTGCCCCCAGGCTAGACTGTTAACTAGGGCCACTTTTGAGGATCATGACACTCCATTGTTAACAAAAGCTTCACTGGCTCCTGGTTCATTTGTGGGCTTAACTCAAATTGAAGGCTTTTAAGATCTCCTTAGAAAGGCTTTATCACCACCATCCCACTTCTCCTTCTGACAGTCCCACGGGCTTATATGGTGAAGGCATTTTCAGTGACTGCTTCCAGTATAGGGAATTCTTCCCCACTGATTAGCCTCCTCCCTTTTTTCTGCTAGCAGGAAAAGCCTTGGATTTTAAGTTTGCCTTTAGAAACTGAATGGCTTTGAAAGAAGAGAATTTCAGTGGAGGTTATGTATATGTTACTGTTTTATGGCATTCTGAATTGGTTTTCACCTATTTTTAATGTGCAGTTTTTTATTTAAATCAGTGTTCTTATTATATTTTTATACACTAATTTACTGTGATTTGTTTGTTTTTTAAAAACTGTAGATGGGCAAGCTCATATGGGTGCATGTTAAACATCATGTATATACTTAGGTGACAATTGTTTAATCTTGGGACAGGTAGTTTTGACCCTGTTTGAGAGGTCCCATTGTTAAATTATATTTAGCAGCATCACAGTAAAGAGGACAGGGTTTAAGGCAAATCTTAGCTTGAGTGCAAGTTCTCCCAAGCTTTCTCCCCATTTAGCCCAGCCAATGAATACACTTGCACTTAATATTCAGAGAAAGAACAAAATATCATTTACTCACAATGGGGTCAGAAAAAATATGCATGTGCTCAAGATTCTTGGTGAGATTATTTTAGAAAGAAGTACAGTTAAAGTAAAGTCTTTTGGTCTCTTAAATATTTTAGGACTGCAATTTGGCCTGCAAAATGGTAAAGCTAAAATATACACTTTTCTGTTTCAGAAAAGCAAGAGAGAGAGAGAGAGAGAGAGAGAAAGGCCAAAACATACAAAGCCTTAATAGATGAAAATAGGCCAAATGACCCCAGAGGTGGGAAGACAGAAAAACTTTCCAATTGGCTATCCAGGGACAAACAATATAAAACAACTTCCTTTTAGTTTAGGCTAGTATTTCTGTCTCTATGGTTATTGAGCTAGCACCCACTGCATGCTAGGGTTGCACTACAATATTCAACAATACTGTCACTGGATGAGATCAACATGAAACAGATGAATGTTCAGTAAAATACATTTAATATATGATTGTGAAGAATCCTTGCAAATTTACTTAGTCACAAAGAACAACATATTGAGAAAGTGATGACCACCAGTGTTTGCCTGAGACAAGGAGCATCTTCCCACTTTTTCTTCTTCATGTGCTGAATCCATGCCAGATATTGGCTCTCATCATAGCAACGGTCTTCCTGTTCTTAACTTCTCAAAACAGTTCTTTTGAGTACATGCCACACCAGCCTCTCAGGTTCTTCAGCCATGAAGTCTGTCTTCCCCACTTAGTCTTCCACAAAATCATGAAAAAATGTCTGCCCAAAATGCTTGCCTGTTGCCTTTTTAAAGCAAAGTATGCACACAAAGAGAAAACATTGGTGCAGTTAATTGATCAAAAAGATTAAAACAGCCCATCCAATGTTTCTGATTCATAGAGGTTCACACAAGAAAGCAAAGCCTACTGTAATTATGTGCCATGCGCAAAATTTAATCTTGTTAATCTGGGAGCTCTTGTCAATAGCATGAAGGAATACCTTGTCATGGGCAAGGAGAAAAAAATCTACAGGTTTTCATTCTCATGCCCCTGAGACAAGCAAGGACTTACATTCCTAAAAGGCCCATATCTGAATTTATGCCAGGATGACCAAACTGTTATGTCAATTTCTGGGCAGAAAGGCTTTGGAGGCTGGTGAAGAGGCTGGTGCCAAACAGATAATGACCATGCAATTGTGTCAGCAACAGGATGACATGTTGAGTTTGCAGGGATTGTGAGCCATTGTGAATGAATCATTATCTATGAATCATATACTCTGAAATTAGAATTTGTAGACTTTCAATGGGACCTTTGAAAACTTGCACTGTCACCTTTGTCAGCCTCTTTGCCATCTGTAATAAGGTAATTAAATATTCCCTTATCTCAGAAGGATATCTTGAAGATCAACCCCATAAATATTGTCAGGCAGTCACGCATTTCAGAAATGGGGACAACTTAAATAACTTAACTAGACAGCTATAAATCATATTGAGTATTCAAGTTCCTAAATAGTGGCGGCAAGTTAAGATGAGCTGATGTGCAGGGTGATACAAGCAGGGAATTGCAAAATAAACAGGAAAGTCTCTGCACATGTTACATTACATCTACAAGAGCCAAGTCAATATTTTTCCCCATGAATAAGCAATTAATGAGAACTATTTCAAAGTCAAGTGAGATGAACTATAAAGTAGTTCACCCTTCTGTAGCAGGAAGATAAAATCTTGCCAATGCCAATAGATCATCTCTTAGACTGGTTTCTTAACTAATAAAAGTACACTGAAAGAGGCTCCTTGAAGATAGTGGTAGTTTTGAACCACAATTGGGTGTACCCTGGTAATGGCAACCTTGTTGTTGCTGGCTAACCTTTCTCACACTGGGTCGGGTGAAAGGAACTGTAGAATGAACTCAACCCAAAGATGCCTTTGGTTTAGCAGTTTCACATCTGGCCCAGACACAGAATAATAATAATAATACTAACAACAATAACAATGTATACATACATAATATTGTCATTGTATTTGAGGATGCATTTTTTTCCTGAAGCAGGAAAAATGTCACTGGTGTGAATTTGTTTAAGGTGGATCTCATCTTGCCATGAAGTAACCAACACACTATGATCTCAGAGCCATCACTCACAGCACACATGAAGCGTGACATGCAGGACTTAACACCGAGACTGCAATGGACCATCACAGACTTGAGGACATGGACAAGGTGCAACTTGACAGCCAGTCCATCTGGCATGGCCTCTTCCATCTCCATGACCATTGGGAATCAGAGGTCCTCCTCCGCTCGTTTTGCCATTGGGCCCAATATAATGGTTTCCAATGGCATTTCCTCCACTGAGGGGAGCCATCACCGCACCTAAAGGGGCTCATCTGCCCATAGCCATTAGCCCATTTAGGGAGTCAGGTTAATTAACCGCCACCTGACAGTCGGCACAGAGTCGCTGGCTGTACATCTACTCCATTACTGTAGCGGGATGTCCGGCCAGACATAATATATACATACATTTCATGAATTTATTTGTAATTATTAGTAAATGGAGTGTGATGTGTGGTATTTGTTATGGCTTGTTGAAAAACATTGACTTTAACATACACTGAAAAGTCTTTTGTACAC
Organism: Bradypodion pumilum; assembly: GCA_035047305.1. Lineage (NCBI taxonomy): Eukaryota > Metazoa > Chordata > Lepidosauria > Squamata > Chamaeleonidae > Bradypodion > Bradypodion pumilum. The sequence continues at coordinate 492,738,889 of JAWDJD010000001.1, forward strand.
CATTGCATAAATCTGTCCTTACCAGCAAGAAGAAAATGAAATGGCAATTAGAAATGTTGAGAAAGAAACCTGAGCAATTTAACCTCATCTGTTTAATCTAGTGCCTCTTACCTTTTTTCCTCCTCTCAAATTGTTTAAGGATCAGCTGCATGAGATGCCTAGCATTTATTTGTAGCTTCTTAGATAACATCAGGAAAATCTATAGAACCAAGTTAAGATCCATCTATTAGATTATATAGGGCAAAATAATTAGTAGTACGTAATACTTCATGTGGAATACACTGGAAAATGATACACAAAGGTCACTCTTTAATTAGCTTCAATCTGCCACTGATGATGATGTATGTCATTTCCATTATGGAAGCATAAATACGATGTGAAAAAATAATGTTCTGTATTCTTTAATACTGCAGGAAAGAGTAAAGAAGAAGTGGTGTGCCATTCATTGCTTCCAAAACTCTGTAGTCTTCTACCAGCTGGCTTGCATTTAACACCATACAAACTTATGCATATCTCATATGATTTTGGAAGCCCAGTAGTCATTGATTAGAAGTGGACTTGCATATTACCAAGGGAATATCAGAGATGCCCATGTTAAGACTAGAAATAATCCAGCCTGAAATTCTTTCTAGCAGACTCAAGAACTCTAGTGTTGTATTAGGGTAAGCGGGACCAGTGATCTGACTTACTATAAAGTAGTTTTCTATGTTCCTATGGACAGGGTCAGGCTTATATTGGCATCAGTTGTATCTTCCTCCTTCTCCTCCTCATCATCCTTTTCATCAAGAATTATTAATCATCCCTCCCCTTTTATTGCTTCTAATGGGAGAAAAAATATTGTTTGATGTTTTCATCAGTCCGGGTCTAATCCTCAGTTCTTGTACATGAGTGGATGGGTCTTAAATCCATTCCTCTACTGTAGTCTTGGACCACCCTGTTCCAGGGCCTACCACAAGCATAAATACAGCTGGCTGATTATCTAAATCCATAAGGGTTTTCTTTTTATGTGAGTTTAGTGGCAGATGCCTGAGCAGCTGTCCCATCGTTTCAGATAGAATTCCAGAAAAGCATGTCTCCTTCATCCTCTAACAACCCAATCACAGGGTTTAGATTGTGCTCTTGGAACTCTTTAACATTTGATATATGAATTACATGAATGGGGGGGGGAGCTCCCCTTAGAAGGAGCATTTCATCTGAACAAACTTCAGCACTCAGTCCCTTCTGCACGGATGCCAACACAAACTTAAACTTTACATGTAGAAATTACTCTTCCATTCGCCACACTGATAACAAGTTGCAAGCCTGCCATGAACAGATATGTATCGGGGAATGAGATATAGCACCAGTACTCATGTCCAAGAATTCTATGCTGTTTTATGGTAAACCATATATAAACAATTGTAAGAATAAACCACTTACTCTTTTTCTTTCCCCGGCACTAATAATAAGGCATAATAGTTCTCTTAGGCGTCCATAGAAAAGCTTGTAATTGCAAACTCTTGGGGGAAAAGATACAGCTGCTGCATATGTGTTCTGTGTCTGATAAAATATATGGCACAAACCAAGCAAAAAAAGAACACAAAAATATAGACAAATGTATTAAAGTACACACACACAAATCTCCAAACCTATTTTCATGGCAGTTAAAAATGTGGCAAGGAGGGTGGGCTGATAATGATACAGAACCTTTCAACTCTCAGTTTTAATTCCTCCTAGTTATAGAACGCCTGGAAGATTTTTAGGTCTAATGGGTAGTTGGCAGAGTAAGGAAAATTTCAGGCAAGAAAATGTGCTTGGAAAAAGCCTGTATGCCCTCTTGAAGGTGTACAGGGACATTTATTCCATGTTTTAAGGGCCTCCCAGCCCCCCTGAGGGCACCTGATTTTCATTAACCATTTGAGGAAAAAATGAGTGTGGCTACCAGAGCCAACAAGTTGGCTTGTTCAATTAATAAAACACTTTTAAAAATATTAAATCTTTTTTTTAAAAAAAAATAACAACTCTTCAAGCCATATTAGCCTTTTGCCACTGCCTTCCCGTTTTCACCCCTTTCTCTTGGGAGTACTGCCCTCAGGCTTCTGTGCCAGCAAATGTGGAGAAAAAAATGGCCTTCATTGCTGAAATGGCCCTACCAACAGAAAAGTTCATTAGTTTGGGCAGAAATATGCTTCAGTTTCTGTGTACATGCTTTAAAACAATTAAGAGCTTATCAGCATTCACACGTTGATGTTCTCCCCACTACCCACTTGGGGTGGAAAGAACCTGGTGTGAGAGAAACAGATCAACTTGAAATTGGTAAAATGCTATCTCTCCAAATATGCATCAGTTTTTGTGTCTGTGTCATCAACTTGTAATGAACCAAATGATTAAAAAAAAAAGATATTAAAAAGAAGCAGTTAACTAACCTGACAACCCTGAGGACTAATGGCCTTGGGTGGTGAAGTCCACACGTAAGGGTGATGGTCCCCAAGTGGATTAAATTGCACTTGAATCTATCTTGATGGAGGGCAGCTGTTTCATCAATACTGGCCTGGGGCTGAGGAGGATTTTGTGTGCCAAAAGGGTTCAGGACCAGAAAGTGACTTGAGGAACTGGATCAGTAGTACGGGTGTCACACTGCAGATGTGGAAAGCAAATGGACCCTAGTAAATGTTTGATTCTTCTCTGCATTATATTGTTCCCAGGACAATCTTCATGATTGCCATGATGATAACCAACATTCAGAATTAGATACAGCACTTGAAGAAAAAGAAGAGCTGTGAACTTTCCACTTTTAAATATGAAGCTGCCATCTCATCAGTTTCTACCCTTGCAGATTCTTCCATCCAGGATTAGAACTTTGAATGCTTAAAAATCCAGACTTGATTTGACCCTATAGTTTGAACTAGTGAAGGTAGCTAGGAAATTTTGGAAGATGTAGTCCAAATATAGTAAGTTTTCTAAACTCTCTATAGCCAAATGTTTCTTTGGAACACTGATGGACTTCAATTCCCAGAAGCCTAGGTCAGAACATTGGCTGATCAGTGCTTTTTTTTGGGGGGGGGGGCAGAGGAAATACCTAGTATGAGTGAATGGTTGATTAAACTAATACAGGTGGCAGAAATGGCAAAATGATATAATGAATAAAGAAAAGAATCAAGAATGTATTAAGGGTTTTGAGGTATAAGACACTTGTGGAGGAGACGAACATAAGAACTATACATGCGAATAGTGAAGCAACTAGTTATATGAAATAATATATGGAAATGGAAAATATTAATGAAATAGTAATAATAATTATATCAACTGTACCTGCTGGCTTTTAAAGTGGGTAGGATATGGTTTTTTTAAAGTGTTTTTATCTGTTTTATAACTTGTTGTAATGCCGCCCTGAGTCGGGTTCTACCTGAGTGGTGGCATATATAAATATGACAAATAAATAAATAAATAAATAAATAAACAGATATAGTTCAAGTAACTGAGGAAAGATGAAAAAGTAATTTGTAATGGTTAAGAGTGCAGTAATAACAAAAAATAAAGAGAAATGACAGGAAATAAAAAGCATGCCAATAGAAATTATTTATAGAACAAGGGGAAAGAACTAGGATGAGAATATCTTTACCTATAAGAAGGTGGTTGCATTGTGTGTGTCTGGCATACACGGCCACACCCAGCCCAACCATCCTGTACCGAGCCGCCCAGACTTACCTTTAGACCAGTGGTTCCCAAAAATTTTTGGCCTACCCCCCCTTTCCAGAAAAAATATTGCTTAGCACCCCCTGGAAATTTTTTTTAAAATTTTAATAGCAATTAATAGGAAAGATTTATGTATTAATGTTTCTACCTTTTTCGTAAAATATAGTAAAGAAAGGTGTAAATTAGAAACATTGAACTTTGAAATTATGAAACTATTTATTGAACTCAGAATAGAATGTAATACAAAAAAAGTTAAAACATTTGAAATCATTTTAATGAGAAGGATGAACCTGGTGTGCTGCTACCAATTTAGTAATCCTCGGCTCTATTTTTGTCAGCAGAAATCTTAAATCACCGCGATTGACTATTTGCAATTGGTTTCTCTTTTTTGTTAATTGGTTCCCGCACTGAATCCACATTCCACTAAATATGATGAAGGAAATGCAATTAAGAACTTTTGAATTACAGCCCATATTTCAGGATAAGCCGTAGGGATCTCCTTTTGCAGCCAGAATTGTTGGTAGCCGCTTTTGAATTTAAATTACAATTCATCATTTGTAGTTACTTCCATCAGTTCTTCTTGTAACTGTGGAGATTCTTCTGTGTTTGCACTTTAAAAAGGATCCAAAATCCAATCAGGTATGTTCATTTTCAAAATATCATCAAATCGTTGATTAAAATCTGAATGGAGAGCATCCAAGTGCTCACAATAAGAAAGTATGTTTTAATCTTTATTTTCTGTTCCTGATAAATTTGGGAACTGGCTGAATTCCCCTCTTCCAAAGTTTTGTTTGTACAGAAGAAGTTTTATCACAAATGCAGAAATAACAGATTTTGTTTTTATTAAATTCACTTCATCACCTTGAAGCTGAAGATTGCTTTCATTAAATTTTTGAAACAAGTCTGTCAAGTAAGCGATGTCACTTTTGGATTGAATTAAATTGGATCGTAAAGCATCATTTTTATCTTTCAAGAACTCCAGCACCGAGTTAAACAGTTTATAAAACCTATCTAAACAGGCACCCTTTGACAACCAACGAACCCCTGTATAAAGCAGCAAATGATTAAATTCTTCATCGTTTTTAATACAAAGCTGTTTAAATAATCTGTCATTCAATGATGTGCTTCTGATTGTGTTGATAACTTTAATTACATATTGTAATGAATTATGTAGGCGTGCACTTAAATTTTTGGCAACGATGTTGACGATGGATGATACAGTGTACTGTGAATGCATTCGGCACCTCCTTTTTTAAATATACAAGAAAACCTCTGAAGTGCCCTACCATTGCTGGAGCACCATCTGTGGCTACTGATAAGATATTACTCAGAGGTATTTCTTTTTCTTTAAAAAACTCATCAAATGCATGAAATATTGATTCTACTTTAGTATCAGTTTGCAAATATTTTGCAAATAATAATTCTTGGCAAATTTGTTCCTCCTTTATGAACCGCACATATGCTAAAAGTAAAGCTTCATTTCCCAGCAAAGTTGACTCATCAAGTTGAATAGAAAACCGAGATGTTTTTAAATATCCACACAATGAATCTTCAACATCTTGAGCCATTTCATCAATTCTTCTTTGCACTGTATTATTGCTCAACGAAATTTTCTTGATAATATCAGATGCTGGCTTGTGTAGCACAGTACGTATTACTTCACTTATAGCCGGTATAATTAGTTCTTCACCAATAGTATGAGGTTTTCCCGATTTGGCAATCATTAACGAAATATTGTAAGAAGCAAGCAAGCCATTGCCATCTTGTGTGGTTGCGGTTGAAAAGAGTTTTGCCAATATCGGTTGTTTGATAAATTTTTCTTTTAGTGTTTGAAAATAAGATAAATCCTTATCTTTTTTATCACCATGAATTTTAGTCAAATGTTCTTGTAGTCTGGAAGGCTTCATAGCTTCGTTTGATAAAACTTTCTGGCAAATCAGGCAATGTATTGTTTACAGGCAACTCAATAAAGCCATATTTCAAATATTCGATATTATATTGTCTACATTTTTTCTTTGGTTGAGCCATTATTATCTGTAGAAAAAAACATTTTATGGAGGTATTTTTAATAATTTTTTTTAGTAATGTTTTGAAATATTTTTGTAAAAAACAAACTAAAATAAATACTGATGAAATAAATAAACATGATATTATTAATTGTAAAGCGCATATAATTATTACAAAATAAATAAATAATACTCACCAATTATAGTCGCACTATTTGTTAGTTAACTTTAACTTGTCACAATATCACAACAATCTAACCTTTGTTTGAGTTATATTACGTGTAATAATTATGGGGAAATCTCCTAATTCATAGTGTGCTCCAAAATCTGCTGGTAATACTGACAGTAGCCAGTACTACCGCTGCCATTCCAGGCTTTGGCCTTGCGATCGACCAATCGCACAAGTGGCAGTTACCCGCAGCAATGCTCGTAGTGCTCACGTGTTTTGGAACGGCAATTCATTGGCACCACATGAACAGTAGCAGTGCGCGATTGCACATACCTCAATGCAAGTGAGGGAGTATGCAGGAACCAAGCCAATTTCCAGTACGTTGTTCAAAGAAAAATTAAGTGTTATGAGCGGAATACATAAATCAATTTTTCTAAATCTTCTCTTCTTTCTTTTATACTATCACCGCCCCCTTACAGTTATTCTTTGCCTCCCAAATGCACCTGTGGCCATCACCGCCCCCCTGGATCACTGCAGCACCCACCAGGGGGCGGGGGCGCCCACTTTGGGAATCACTGCTTTAGACCCTGCGAGCATTGCTGCAAGGGTCTGGTTGTCAAGAGTGAGGCAACCGCCCCATGAAGACGAACAAAAAAACTACAAGGCCCAGCATCCTCCACGCTGTGCCACCCCTCAGCCAATCAGGCTGAGGGATGCGAGCACGGAGGAAGCCGGGAAAGAGCAGCACGTGAAAAAACTGCCACCACGTCCAGGTCCTGGCAACAAAGGCCGGCACCGGACCCGCTGCGACTTCAGCGGGGTTGCGGAGAGAAGAGGGAGGCCCTTTTCTCTCCACGGCCCCAGTGCTGGCCCTGCCACGACTTCGCCGGGGTTGCAGAGAGAAAAGGGAGGCACTCTTCTCTCCACGGCCATGGCGCCGGCCCCACCACGACAACACTCAAAATAAACCTGCCCGGCATTGCCAGGCAAAAAATGATAGTACAGTAATACCTCATACAAAGTCCGCTTCATACAACATCGGAGTCATACAACATCGCCTAATTCCTTGAAATAAGTTGCCTCATACAAAGTCGTGTGACGTTGTATGAGGCATTGGGGTTTTCCCCAGGTTACATTGTGCCTGGGCAGTATAAAAGGCAGGACACATGCGTGCATTGCTCTTGTGGCTTTTGCACGAGGCAAAGAGTGTTTAGGAGTGGTTTTGAGCACGATTTTGGATTTTTTTGAATTTTTTCGTTAGAATTTTTAGACGCATTCCTGGGATTTTTGTAGCATTCTTCAGGCTCTTGGACAATCAGGGTTGTTTGACAAGTTTTTGTAATGTTTTTAGCCTTTAGACAATGATTTCTTAAAGTTCTGTCAGTTTCCTGTCTGTTTTTGCTTGACTTTGCCCTGAAGTCTGTGCTGTTACAGTACAATGTATCTCTATGGAAACGACGTTGTATAAGGCATCACGGCAAGGATTTGGACGTTGTATGAGGCATCACAGCTAGGATTTTGCATACCTCATACAAAGTCCAAATCCATATAAAGTCCAAACTTGTGAAACCAAGTTTGGACGTTGTATGAGGTATCACTGTATATGTATGATAAGATACTGCGGAAGGGGTTGGAAAACCCTAATACATATGTTTTGTGTCCCCCCCCCCTTTAGAGGTTTTGTTCCCCCCTTTTAATATTGTATTTTATTTTATTCTTTGTTATTGGTTTTATTTTTATGTTTTTGTTTAGTTTTTATGATAAATGAGAGTAGAATAGGAGAGTCTCTGTTGCAGCATTTTTCAGTGTCTACTGTTGTAAAGGTATAAATGTGGATATTGGTGCTTGATTGGAAAAATAAAACTCATTTTGCAAAAATAAATATTGCATGGAAGTCATGTATAATGTAAGTTAACAACGGCAAGGCTACCTTATGTTCAACTAAATAGCATGGAACTGCCTGAACGATAAAGAGTAAACAAGAAGGCAATCATTCTGTATAAAAAGAGTGAGAGTGTATTTGCCCAAATGGCTACTTGCCAGCTCACAATTTACAAGGGCTTCCCTCGTAAATGTTGGAATAATGACACCCTTGCATGGACTAACACTGTGTATTGAAAGGATTGCATTGGCCAGCCTAGTATGGTTGTCCTTTGCCACTGGCTTTTACTACTTTAAATGAGACTTTTACTACTTTAAATGATTCTAGAGTGATATTATAATGCAGAGTGCTTGTTTGTGCAGAAAAGAAACCAAGGAGAGGAGGATACTGAGACTGTACTGATTTCTCAATGTCTTCTCTGCATTGCTATTGTTGTTTTACCTAGCTCATACTCTGCTAAGATGAATAATCAAAATTAATCAGAAGCAGTGTTGTTCTGAAGCCGGTCCACCCCAGTCCGGGTGTACTGGTAGCGGAAATACCCCCAGCACGCACGCACGCACGCACGCACGCACACACGCACGCACACACACACACACACACACACACAAACACACACACACTCCTGCTCTCACTCAGGGTGAGAAAGGCTCCTGCCCTCTTCTCTCCATGGCCCTGGTGCTGCCCCTGCCACGACTTCAGAGGCAATTCCCACCCCTGTCCTCTTTTCCCTCTCTCTCTCTCTCTCTTGTGTGGAGATGCGCACATGCTTGGGAACATGCATACACACATATATACACACACACGGCCATTAAAGACCATGTAAGCAAGTTAAAACAAAGGAGAAGAAATAGGTGGTACCTGTTGTTGTTTGCAGTCGTGTGTGGCAGCGGTGAGGCTTTGGACATGTGTTTCTCTTGGCCGCGATCAGCTAAAAAGGGGAAGCCCACCATATATATATATATATATATGGTGAAGAGCTCATCAGGCCCTGGCACTGCTGGGTCAGATTCCGAGGGTAAAGGCAGGGAGTGGGAATCGGAGGCCTCATCCTAGCAGCCACAGAAGAGGCTACCAAGGAGAAGGCACACAAGCACACAAACGCTTCTGCGGCTGCTGGGATGAGGCCTCCGACTCCTGATCCCTTCCTTCACCCTCGGAATCTGACCTGGTGCTTCTGCTGCTTCTGCTGTTGTCACCACCATAAGCAGCAAGCCATGAAGAAGCCCAGTGGGTTTTTCCTATCTGCCGAGGTCACGGTGGAGGCTGGGGCTGCTTGGTGCATGGTAATACCTGCCCAACGGAAAGAGCTCCCTGCTGCCTGAAAGGTTCTGGCTGGATGGGCTGTGGTGGAAATATTGTGTAGTAATTCTGCCTGCCTCACTCTCCCTACCACCGCCAGCAGGAGTGGGACCACCCCTGAGTCCCTACCACTCCACCCACACCACCGGTGGTGGTAGTGGGACTACCCCCGAGCCACCCACCACTCCACCCACCACCACTGGCGACCACCCCGAGCCCCCCACTACTCCCACATAGTCCACTTTCCTGCTTGGAGAAGCTGCATGGCACCAAATCATCAAGCCCACGACCTTGCTCCAACCACCTCTTCCACCTCTATCCTTATCACCTCTGCTTGGCTTGGTGTGTCCCTAATGGCACTCTATAGCAGGGCAGATGTTGCAAGCATTACAAAACCCTCTCTGCTACAGAGCTTCATTAGGGACATACCGTGCCAAGCAGAAGAGACAAGGATTGAGGTGGCAGCAGTGGAGGCTGGTGTGGTTATGGCCAGATGATTTGGTGCCATGGGCTGAATCCGGCCCACAGGCCGTAGATTGAGAACCCCTGCTGTAGAGGAAGCAATTGAATATTTGTATTCTTATGCTGTAAATTGTATGGCGGAAGATGTAGGAAGGAGCTCACTGTACAAGAAACAACATTAAAGGAGGACCATCAATAGGTTGAGTATAAGAGTCCCTAAATATAAGACCAAAATGCTCAAGTGGGGGCTGCTGGCAGACAACAACACATTGTGTAAATATGGATAGATACAGAATCATTTGTTGGTCTTCTGATTACTGCCAGAAACATGCACCAATGAGGATTTAAATTTAACCAATGACAAAGCCAAGAAGATGGCTTCATTTTGGCAGGTTAACGTTTGACCTGGAAATAGTGCCAAAAACAGTCACTAAAATAATTGAGGAGCTGAAGCAGCTCCTTATGAGGAAGGATTATACCTTTTTGGACTTTTTAGCTTACATTACAGATTTAATGTCTTGTACCTGATAGACAGAGTACCAGAAGAATTATGGACAGAGACGTGGGACATCATGCAGGAGGCAGCAAGAGAAACCATACCAAAAGAAAAGAAGCATAAGAAAGCAAAGTGGTTGTCTGATGAGGCTCTTAAAATAGCAGAGGAAAGAAGGAATGCAAAAGTCCAAGGAGAAAGGAAAAATTACAACCACCTGAATACAGAATTTCAAAGAAAAGTAAGGAGAGATAAGGAAAAATACCTGAATGAACAGTGCAAAGAAATGGAGGAAAACAACAAAAGAGGACTAGAGATCTTTTCAAAAAAATTGGGGAAATCAAGGGAACATTTAAAGCAAAAATGAACATGATAAGGGACAAAGATGGAAAAGAGTTAGCTGAAGCAGAAGAGATCAAAAAAAGATGGCAAGAGTACACAGAGGAACTCTACAAAAAGGACCTCAACATTCCTGACAATAACAATAATGAGAAATTTGAACTTGAACCAGACATTCTGGAGAGTGAAGTCAAAAAGGCCCTAAAAAGCACTGCAAACATTAAAGCTAGTAGAAATGATGGTATCCCAATTGAATTTTTCAAAGCCCTAAAAGATGATGGAATCAAACTACTGCATTCAATATGCCAGCAAATTTGGAAAACAAAACAGTGGCCACAGGATTGGAAAAGATCAGTGTATGTTCCAATCCCAAAAAAAGGCAATGCCAAAGAATGCTCAAATTACCGAACAATTACGCTCATCCCACATGCCAGCAAGGTGATGCTCAAGATAATACAGGATAGACTTCAACAACATGTGGAGAGAGAACTACCGGAGGTGCAGGCCGGTTTCAGAAGAGGCAGGGGGACTAGAGACCACATTGCCAACATACTTGGATCATGGAGAAAACAAAAGAATACCAAACAAGTCTACTTTTGTTTTATCGACTACACCAAGGCTTTTGACTGTGTGGACCACAACAAAATGTGGCAAGTAATTAAAGAGATGGGAATACCAGAACACCTCATATGCCTCATGAGAAATCTGTACACGAACCAAGAAGCAACAGTTAGGACAGAACACGGAATGATGGAGTGGTTTGGAATAGGAAAAGGAGTAAGACAAGGCTGCATTTTATCACCCTGCTTATTCAATCTATACACAGAGCACATAATGCGCAATGCAGGGATGGAGGAATCACAATATGAGATCAAAATTGCTGGGAGAAACATCAACAATTTGAGATATGCAGACAATACCACCCTATTGGCAGAAAGTGAGGAAGACCTAAAGAACCTCTTGATTGGATTGAAGGAGGAGAGTGCAAAAGCTGGCTTGAGACTCAATATCAAGAAAACCAAGATAATGGCAACAGGTCCCATCAGTCCCTGGATAATAGATGGGGAAGAAGTAGAAGCAGTGACAGATTTTACTTTCCTGGGATCTAAGATCACTGCAGATGGCGACTGTAGCCATGAAATAAAAAGACGACTGATTATGGGGAGACAAGCTATGAGAAACCTGGGGAATATAGTGAAGAGACATCACCTTGCAAACAAAAATTCGGATAGTCAAAGCAATGGTATTCCCAGTGGTAATGTATGGGTGTGAGAGCTGGACCATTAGAAAGGCCGAGCGCAGAAGAATAGATGCCTTTGAGATGTGGTGTTGGAGGAGAGTCCTGAGAGTCCCTTGGACAGCAAAGAGAACAAATAGGTCAGTACTGGAAGAAATCAATCCTGACTGTTCATTGGAGGGACAAATAGTGAAGATGAAGCTAAAGTACTTTGGACATCAAATGAGAAGGGAGGACTCACTTGAGAAGGCCTTGATGCTGGGAAAGGTGGAGGGAAAGAGAAGAAGGGGGCGTCCAAAGATGAGATGGATAGATGGTATTGTGGACACAATGGGCACAGAGCTTGGTGGGCTGAGGAGAATGGTGGAGGATAGAGGTGCCTGGAGGAAAATAGTTCATGGGGTCGCAAAGGGTCGGAATCGACTGTGCGACTGAACAACAACAACAAAAGCTTACAGAAAAAGGCAAGACGTGTCATACATGACAGAAATGTATAAAATTATGCGAGCCTTATTAAAAATGCCTTAAGGAGGCAATTCTGTATACACATGTCGTTAACACTCGTCAAACAGAGTGGAACTTAATTCCCAGTAGAGACATATAGGGCTGGGCTACAAGCCTGTCAGTAGTCTGGGTGGAGGGTGGGGGAGAGACAGGCTGTGAGGGTATGGAGCCCAGTTTTGTGTTCAAATCATGAGCTGTCACCAGTCACAGCCTTGCATCAATGGCTCCCACTTAACAGGACAAACAGCACATACATTTTACAGCTTGCTCCAACAACCCTTAAAAGAAAACCATAAACCCAAGAGCAATGTTATTGCAACCGCTATTACTTTGCTTTCTTGTAATAAAAAAAAGCGTTCCCCAGCCATGCTGTGTACACAAGATGTACTGCTATTCCCAGCCCTTTGTTGGATGTCTTTAAAGAGAGACCTCACAGATTTCTCTGAACTCATCTGGCAACAGTACACAAAAAAAACCTGAGGATCTGAGACATCGCAGGCGCTGGAATGTTTTTGTTTTCAGAAATCAGTCTTGAAACTGCAATGTTTGGTCACACATCTGGGGAAAGTGCATAGAGGTTACAGGGAAGGCTCAGGACTCTTGGGAAAAGAAAGTATGAAAAAAAGAAAGACCGGGTGGTAAATTGGCTAAGAAGAGAAGAATGGAAGAGGGGAGGGGAAGGAAAGAATAAAAATTGATATCACTTCAAACATTTTTACTCTTATTTTTTTCACCAGACCTCACCTTTGAAGCAATTTGGGAACAAGTCTTTTTAAAATATATATTTCAAATCCTAACCTCAGTGGCTCAAGTGGCTAAGATGCTGACTGGAAGGCCGGGAGGTCAGCAGTTCGATTCCCGAATACTGCAGGACGGAATGAGCTCCCGTATTTGTCCCAGCTTCTGCCAACCTAGCAGTTCGAAAGGAAGAAATTGCAAGTAGATAAATAGGGACCACTTCGGTGGGAAGGTAAACAGTGTTCCGTGCGCTCCGGTGTCTAGTCATGCCTGCCACATGACCACGGAAATGTCTGCGGAAGCAAACAGCATTAGCTCTTCGGCTTTGAAACAGAGATGAGAACTGAACCCTAGAATCGGATACGACTGGCTTTCGAGCAAGGGAAAATTTTACCTTTACTTTAACCTCATTAATTCTTGCATGCTAAATGAGAAAAAAATTCTTGATTAAAAAAAATGTCCTCCTCACTGCAAGATAGAGAGAATTTGGAGGGAGTCTGATGCTTTCATATTTCTGTAAACAAACCACATTTCATTCATTCATTCAACAAATGAAAACTGATGCATTGACCTATTTTACATTAGAAGTATTGGATAGTTTGCTTGCATCTTTCTCTAGAGTTCTTTCTCTCCGTTTGTCCTTGTTGCTGCACTGGAGACATTTTGTCCAAATCATACAAACAGGACTTACTTATACTGGAGAGGAGATTTACTATAAGGACTTGAGTATTCTTGGCAGGCCATCGGGATCCTAAAAGGGGCATTTTATTTATTTATTTATTTATTTATTTATTTATTTATTTATTTATTTATTTATTTATTTATTTATTTATTTATTTATTTATTTATTTATTTATTTATTTATTTAATTTATTTAATTTATTTATTTATTTATTTATTGGATTTGTATTGCCACCCAATTCCAAAGACTCTGGGCGGCATACAGATATTAAAACCATCACAATTTTAAAATCACAATTAAAACCCCATTAAAAACTACCACAAAACATTTCCTACCCTCCCACCAGTTTAAAAAGACGGGGAGAGCCCCGTCACCTGCTTTGCCAGCCAGGTTTTAAAACCTTTCCTGAAGGGCAGCAACTCTGTCTGGAGACACAACTTGGCTGGCAAGAGGTTCCATAGGGCCAGAGCAGACACTGAGAAGGCCCTCCTTCTAGTGCTAGAGAGACATGCCTCTCTAGCAGATGGAACAATTAGAGAGCCTCTCCGGTCTGTTCTGGTGGGATGGACAGATGTTCTTGGGGTGATATGGTCTCATAGGTATCCTGGCCCACTACCATGTAGGGCTTTAAAGGTAATAACCAGCACCTTGAATTGCACCCAGAGGCATACCGGCAACCAGTGCAGCTCCTGAAGCAGTGGTGAGGCATGGGCATACTGCCCTCACCCTATCACCACCCTAGCAGCCGCATTCTGGACCACTTGCAGCCTCCGAATGGTCATCAAGGGCAGCCCCATGTAGAGCGCATTGCAGTAGTCAAGTCTGGAGGTGACTAGAGTGTGTGTGACCATAAGCAAGGAGTCCCGATCTAGGAGTGGGCGTAACTGGCGTATGACACAAAGTTGTGCAAAAGCCCTCCTGGCCACGGCTGCCACCTGCTCTTCGTGCAGTAGATGTGAGCCCAGGAGAACCCCCAGATTACGCACCGGGTCTGTTTGGGGCAAAGTAGCCCCATTGAGAACTAAAGATGGTAGCTCCCAAGATAACGCGGGGGCCCTAACCCATAGCCACTCATTCTTGCCGGGATTCAGTTGTAGCCCGTTGTCCCCTAACCATGCCCCAACAGCCTCCAGGCATCTGGAAAGGACTTTATTGCATCGCTGGGATCAACATGGGCTGAGATGTATAGTTGAGTATCATCAGCATACTGATGGTACCTCACCCCATGGGAACAGATGATCTCCCCCAGCAGGTTCATGTAAATGTTAAATAGAAGAGGGGAGAGAACCGAGCCCTGATGCACACCATACTGGAGAGGCCTAGGGCTGGGCATCTCATCCTCTAAACACACTGACTGGGTCCGGCCCCTCATAAATGAGGCAAACCAGGACAAAACAGTGCCCTGGATCCCCAATCCTCGGAGCTGTCCCAGAAGGATACTGTGGTCAACAGTATCAAAGGCCACTGAGAGGTCAAGAAGAGCAAGGAAGATGGATGACCTCCATCTCGCTCCCACCAGAGATCGTCCAGCAGTGTGACCAATGCAGACTTGGTACCATATCTGGGCCTGAAACCTGACTGAAAGGGGTCCAGACAATCCACTTCATCCAGAACACCCTGTAACTGTAGCACCACTGCCTTCTCCAGGAGGGCTGGTAGTTGGCCAATATTGTTGGTTTGAGCGCTGGCTTCTTCAGGAGTGGGTGCACCAAAGCATGTTTTAATGGTGCAGGAAACACCCCCCTCCCACAAGGAAGCACTGACTATTGCCCCAACCCAACTACTTGTGACTGCCTTGGACGCCTTGACTAGCCAGGTGGGACAAGGGTCTAATAGACAGGCAGTGGCAAGGAGCCTGTCCACTTCCTCAGGGACAACTGGATCGAACCGATCCCAGATAACTTTGGCCAGACTGAATACCAGTCAACTCTAGATCCACAGTAACCACACTAGGGTCAAATTTCGAGCGAATCTGAGTGATTTTCTCAGCCAAATAATCAGTGAAATCCTCAACTGACCCATGCCAACCGGGGCCAGGTACCCCTCTTCCAAGGAGGGACCTAGTCACCCGGAACAGGGCTGTTGGGCGGTTATCTGCAAAGAGAAGAAAACTGGGGCCAAATGGGTAAACCAACAAAAATAGAAAGACCATTTGAAGCCTCAAAAGGTCTTTCTATTTTTGTTGTCCCTTTGGAAACCATCCAGATCCCTTTGGAAACCATCCAGATCCAAGGGCAGGCCAACTTAATAAGCCCTGCATCCCTAAGGTGAAGTGTCACACCCCAAAAGTCCAGAGTCATGAAATAGTGATCCGACCACGGCACAGGTGTTATTTGCAAATTTTGTAATTTCAGATCACTCTGCCACCGCCCCGACAGAAAGACTAAATCTGGTGTATGACCACTGCTCCTGGTCAGGCTCTGAATTACCTGAGTCAGGCCCACAGCTGCCATGGATGCCATGAACTCCCGAGATCCCTCAGAGCCAGCCCCCAAATGAAGGCAAGTTGAAGTCTCCCAACACCATAAGTGAGGGGAACTCCAATGCCAACATTGTGATGGCCTTGAGAAGCTCAGACAGGAAAATCTGCTACTCTGTAAGGGAGCAGGTACAGGAGCAAGATTCCCAACTTACCCTTAGGGCCCAACCGAAGGAGCAGGGTCTCATAGCCAGGTATTTGCGGAGCCGTGGTTCTCGTGACTCCCAGTGATTCTCTGGCTATGATGGCGACACCACCACCCTTCTCCTTATCCCTAGCCTGGTGCCAAATACCAAACCCAGCCAGATACATCTCTGACAGAGGAACACCACCCTCTGGTGTCAGCCACATTTCAGTGATGCATGCCAAGTTGGCTCGCTCCCCCAGAATGGCATCGGCAAGCAGAGAAGACTTATTGCAGACTGACCTGGCATTCACCAGCAGCAGCCTAAGGGAGGGGTCACCTGGATCAGGCATCCAGGCCCCAGAGGTGTAGCCGAGGGGCTAGAATGGGGGACAGATACTAAACATTAGACTCATGTTCCCTGTGTGCGGCTCACCCATCAGCTCCCGCTATATCACTCCCTGCCCGTCACTACACCAATTTGATTGGCCCCAGGAATCCCGACCACTGTTCCAGATGGGGTGCCGGCCCTTTGGCCTGGCTCGCAAGCCAAACTCCCTACCCACCCACCCCCAGTACCCACCCACAAACCTTCCTTGCCCAAAACCCCATCCCACCCCTTCTTGCCTCCAGCCCAGTGCAAAGGGGGCAGAGGGAGGCAAGGTCTCTATGACCACCACAGCTCGGCGTCCTTTTCTTCCCCTCCCAAACCCAGAAGGATGGAGGGGATGGTGGCCGATGGTCCTGCCACCATGAGCTGTGCCGGGAACCTACAGCCTGATGCAAAGGGGTGGGGGAAGGCAGGTCTCTGCTGCTCTCCAGCCTGCATCCTTTTTCTCCCCTCCCAACCTGGAAGGGCGGTGAGGTGGCAGTAGCCGATGGTCCTGCCACTGGGAGCCACGCAGGGAGCCTCCAGCCTGATGCAAAGGGGTGGAGGGAGGGAGGTCTCTGCTGCTCTCTGGTCTGCATTAGTAAAATTTCTTAACTTCTGTAGTTTAAGCTGCTTTTCTTTAGTAGAGAGGTTTGCTTCACGTGACCACGTTTGTGTTTGAAAAGACTAACAATCCAAGATGTCTTCGGCATCAAGACTTGCTGTTTTCTATGAGTTGGTGAGTTGAAAAATTTTCACCAGAAAATCCCATTACAGAGTTTAATGCTCCAACCCCCAACCCCCAACCCCCCCCTCCCCCCCCCACACACACACACATACAAAAAAAAAGATATAAAATTGCCAGAAACAGTATATAGTAGGAGTTAGTATTCATTTTGGACATCTATTGGCTCATATCACACTGTACTGTCTGCATATAACTTTGAATTAAGTCAGTTAACTTATTTGCAAAGGCACTTCCAAATGCATTTTAAGTTACACAGAGCACTAAGTCTATAAAAACCTGAGAGGTTTCTTGAATATTGTAAAATAAAAAAGTTGGAGGAATGGGGAAAGATGTCATGCTATAGTTATAGCACATGGCTTGAGGAGAGCTATTCTTTCTTTTAAAGCCAGATTCAAGCAATTGAGTCTTTTTACATTATGCAAAGGAAAGGTACACCATATGTTTAATACCCTCTATAGTGGCATTACCTAAACAAATGAAAAGGAATTATGCTTTTTTGTAATGTGCTTGAATGCTAATAATTTTATTTCAGTCATTGAAACTGCTTGATTGCAGCTTTCAAGACAAACAAAAGCAAGATTCCCCCACCCCCACTCCCTTCAGTACTTTATTAAGCTGTTGAACTGATTGTCACTGGATGTTTTGATGATCATTGCCATAATCAGAAGTTCTCAACCTTTTAAAGCCAGGGGCTGTGTCACACCCCCTGTTGTGTTCTATAGTGTAACCTTCTACATGTGATATCAATGTATCTGAACCAATGTAACCTTGCCAATGAGTAACAATGTAACCTTCAGCTGTATCATATAAACCCTGTAATAGGACGCGAGCTAATGACCACCAGCTGGCAGCAGCGAGCGTCCAAGCTCTCTTGGTTCAAACCCATCAAAGACCGCAGCGCGGGAAACTTCCCGCCGCTACCTACACCTGGACAAGAAGGGCGTGACCAACCATGACGTCACGCGGACCAGTAGCCAACGGGCTACCGTGGAGCCACATTCAAACATGTTCCTACCATATATATAGAGCTGTTCGTCCGCCATTACCTCATGTTCCCTCTGCCCACCATGCAATAAACCTGAGTTAACCCAGCCTTGGGCTGTGCCTTGTGTCTTGACTCTCATACACTAAATTGGCGACGAAGGTGGGATAATGGATCCCCACGGAGCCAGGACACAGAGCGGGTTCAACATCACCAAACCGCAAGACTGGGAGCTCTTTGAGATGGACTTCCAGGCGGCACTGGTGGAGCTCAAAGTCAAAGAAGACGACGAGGAAAGGAAGAGGGCCATCCTCACTCGCATGCTTGGGATGGAAACCAAGCGGACGCTGGTGGGCATCCTTGCACCGAAGAAGATGAGCGATTTCAAAGCCGGTGACATCATGAAAATGCTGCGTGAGCGTTTCCGACCCTCGAGGGCAATGTTTCCCGCTCGGAGTGCGTTTTGGAGGCGAGTTCAAGCGCCGGACGAGTCGGTAGAAGCCTTCGTAACGGCTATGAGGGTAGCCGCCGCCCCCTGCAAATGGGACCACATCCTAGAGATGGCCCTCAGGGACGGAGTGCTGTGTGGCCTGAAGGACAAGGAAGTACAGCGCAGCTTGATGAACAGGGAGCCACCACCCACACTGGAAGAGGTTGTAGAGGCCGCGGAAGCCGCGGAGTCCACGAATGCTGGAGTAGACGAGATGCACAAGTGGCGTGAGTGGCGTCCGAGGGCCGGCAAGGCGGAAAACTCGTCGCACGGGAAGTCCGGTCAGTCGGTGCATGCAACCCGACCAACCTCGAAATCGTCGTCAGAAAGTAGCGATGGCGAGGAGGTCCAGAAGGTCCGGAGAGGCGGGCGCCGCTGCGATGGTTGCGGAGCGGCCCATGAGCGCGTGAAGTGCCCATTCAGGAAAGCCGAGTGCTTCAACTGCGGACGTCGGGGGCACATCGCCAAGGCGTGCAGGAAATGGAAAGAGGGCCGGAGACATTCGCAAGACCGTTCAGCCAGACCGGACCGTCCAGCGAGGCCCAAAGATGGCGCCCGGGCCACGAGGAAGCAGGACGGCGTGGGCCGCATCTCGGACGACAGCGAGGGCGACGCTCCTGTGTTCAACGTGTCTGCGGGACAGCCCCATTACTTTGTTGAGGTACTAGTACAAGGGACCCCTATTAGGATGGAAGTTGACTCGGGGTCCTCCTATTCTATAATTCCCCAGAGAGAGTTCTTGAAAATCGACCCCCACGTGCGGCCCAAACTTAAAGCGTTGAGGGCCACACTACGGGACGTTCAGGGGAACAGCATTCCAGTGTTGGGGGTCGGAACGTTCCGGGTTCGCTTTAAGAGACATTCTGCGGAACTTCCCCTAGTGGTGCTAAAAGGGGGGAGTTGTAGCCTCCTCGGAACACAGTGGTTTCAGCCCTTAGGCCTGTTCATAGGGGGGGTGCATGCCGTAGGCGAGGACCCAATACAAGCAGTGTGTGACGCACACCCCGCCGTTTTTAAAAGTGGACTGGGAAAGTTCAAGGGACCCCCTGTAGCCTTCGACTTAGACCCGGAGGTCCGCCCGATAAGACTCAAACCGCGCAGGGTACCGTTCGCGCTTAAGGACAAAATAGAGGCGGAACTGGACAAACTGGTGGGTCAAGGAATTCTCGTTCCTGTGGATTCCGCGGAGTGGGAGACTCCAATTGTAACAGCACTGAAGGCTAACGGGGAGGTGCGCATTTGCGCTGATTATAAGTGTACCATTAATAAGGCAATCCGCCCTAATGCATACCCGGTGCCAGTGGTCAGCCACCTTCTGGCCAGGCTGAATGGGGGAAAGTGTTTCGCCAAACTCGATTTAGCACAGGCCTACCAGCAACTCCCAGTAACCCCCGCCACAGCGGCGGCACAAACAATAGTCACACATAAGGGGGCGTTCCAGGTGTCGAGGTTACAGTTCGGCGTGAACTCGGCACCTGGCATTTTTCAGTCGCTAGTGGAACGCCTCCTGAAGGGGCTGGAGGGGGTGTTGCCATATTTTGATGACGTGTTGATAACGGGGGGGAGTAAGGCCGAGCTGGCCCACAGATTGGATAAGGTCCTGGCCGTGTTCGAGAAAGCGGGGCTGCGACTGAGAAAAGACAAATGTGTATTTTTCGAAACAGAGGTTGAGTTTTTAGGGTTCCGTGTCACACCCGAGGGAATTAGGCCGTCCAAATCTAAGGTGGCCGCCATTAAGAAAGCCCCTCGCCCCACTTCCAAAACCGAGCTTCAGTCATTTCTGGGGCTTCTCAATTTCTACCATACCTTCCTTCCACGGAAGGCGTCTGTTGCCGAGCCGCTTCATCGGCTGCTTAAAAAAGAGGAAAAATGGCTGTGGGGTGACGAGCAAGAAAGAGCGTTCTCAGAGTTAAAGCAACTCCTCACATCCGAGGCAATCCTGACTCATTTCGACCCCAAACGGCCCATAGTTTTGGTCTGCGATGCATCCCCAGTGGGGGTGGGGGCGGTGCTTTGCCACGTGTTAGACGACGGAAGGGAGGCCCCGATAGCGTTTTATTCAAGGTCCCTGTCCCAAGCAGAGCGGAATTACGCACAGACCGATAGGGAGGCACTAGCGATAGTAGCGGGAACCAAGAAATTTCACGATTTTCTGTATGGTCGGCCGTTCAAGATCGTTACTGATCACAAGCCCCTGTTAGGGATCTTCACTGCAAATAAGCCCACGCCACAGATCCTGTCCCCGAGGATGCTGCGGTGGGCTATTTTTCTTAACGCATATCAACATGAGTTAGAATACCGGCCAGGGAAGGAAATCAGCCATGCAGACGCGCTCTCACGGTCGCCGTTACCATTGTCGGACGATCAGAAGGCAGGGGTAAGAAGAGACCGCCAGGTATTGCTAATAGAGGTTTTAGAGTCACCCCCGATAGTACCGGCCGACATTGCCAGGGCGACCGGAAAGGATAGAACACTAGAGAAGGTATGCTCGTGGGTGCAGAAGGGGTGGCCGGCGTCATCCCCAGGCACGGAATTCGACCCATTCTTCCGAAAGCGAGTGGAGTTGTCATTAGAGAGGGGGTGCCTGTTGTGGGGCCAACGGGTGGTGGTTCCTACGTCCCTGCGGCCGAAGGTGCTAAAGCTGTTGCACGTCAGCCACCCGGGGATCGTCCGTTCCAAGGCGTTGGCCCGGAGTTACTTCTGGTGGCCCCAGCTGGACGCCGACATAGAGCAGATGGTTGGCACTTGTGAGGCATGTCAATGCTCTCGACCGGAGGTGGCCCGCCTACCGCATAGGGAATGGGACGCAGCAAGGGGGCCGTGGTCCAGGGTGCACGTAGATTTTGCTGGCCCATTCCGGGGAACCATGTTTCTCCTGGTGGTGGATGCATACTCAAAGTGGCTGGAGGTCATTCCGGTAAAGAGCACATCCTCCGCCACTACCATTCGCCAGCTAAGGAGGGTCTTTTCCACGTTCGGTTTACCCGACACTTTGGTCAGCGATAACGCCAGCTGTTTCACGTCCACTGAGTTCGCAGCATTCATGGAGGCAAATGCAATTCGGCATGTCACATCCGCGCTGTTTCACCCGGCCACGAATGGCCAAGTGGAACGGTTGGTGCGCACCACAAAAGATGCGCTGCGGCGCATGGGCTCGGGAGATCTAAATCACCAAGTTTGTCAATTTCTATTAGCATACAGAGTGACCCCCTTAGCGTCTGGTTACTCGCCGGCCGAGCTGCTGATGCGGAGGAAACTGACCACGCTTTTGTCCAGGCTAGACCCGTCGAGGGTCGAGGACAAAGGGAAGAACATAGGGTTAGCGGTCTCGAAAGGTTTCGGCATAGGCGATCCTGTACATTGCAGGAACTATGCCAACGCAGGCCCAGCCTGGGTGCCAGGGACGATAATAGAACAGACGGGGCCAGTGTCCTATCGGGTGGAAACCAGCACCGGCCTCCTCTGGAGGAGGCACGCTGATCAACTGAGGCACCGAGTGAGCGAGGGGCCGACCAGTGGAGCACAGCGACATGATTCAGCGATAGGGTTCTCCCCCACCCGTTTAGCCCAAGGGGGAGACAGGGGGAAAGCAGCGAGCCCGACTCATATCCTTTTGATACCCCAGTTCTATCCGAGCCCGGGGGGAGGGAAAAGGAGTGTGCGGCCGCCGCTGCCGCTTCCCCCGAATCCGATTTTGATTTTGATTTTGTGAGCCGGGGGGGGTTTTCGGAGTGTTCCCCCACCCATCCAAGCGAGAAGAGGGGTTTTTCGTTAGTCCCCAGTGCCCCCGGTTCTTCCCAAACAAAGCATACACCTCCCAACAAAGCCGCAGAGCCGCGGCAAACCACTAACAAGTCATCCTCTCCGATTGCAGGGCAGGAAGCCAGGGAGCAAGGAGGAGGGAGCGAAGCCGGGGCAGGGCAGCCCGCGCCGAGACCACAGCGTGTTCGAAATAAGCCATCTTGGCTGAGAGACTTCGTCTCATCCTAGGGGGGAGGAGTGTTGTGTTCTATAGTGTAACCTTCTACATGTGATATCAATGTATCTGAACCAATGTAACCTTGCCAATGAGTAACAATGTAACCTTCAGCTGTATCATATAAACCCTGTAATAGGACGCGAGCTAATGACCACCAGCTGGCAGCAGCGAGCGTCCAAGCTCTCTTGGTTCAAACCCATCAAAGACCGCAGCGCGGGAAACTTCCCGCCGCTACCTACACCTGGACAAGAAGGGCGTGACCAACCATGACGTCACGCGGACCAGTAGCCAACGGGCTACCGTGGAGCCACATTCAAACATGTTCCTACCATATATATAGAGCTGTTCGTCCGCCATTACCTCATGTTCCCTCTGCCCACCATGCAATAAACCTGAGTTAACCCAGCCTTGGGCTGTGCCTTGTGTCTTGACTCTCATACACTAAACCCCCTCAGACAGTTTAGGGGGCCGGAAGGCTATTTTGCCCTTCCTCCACCACATGGCACTTCCTGGTGTGGTGGAGGCGGGGGGGCACATGAAATGGTGCCGTGGGCAGCAACCGGCCCATGGGCCGCAGGTTGAGAATCCCTGCCATGGATTGCTCCATAGAACTGATCGAATAATGAACAAATATTCATCAAGCAACCTAGGAAAAGATTCTCCACTTTGGAAGCAGGATAATAAAATTAATAACCTGATGCTGGAGAGAAAGATCAACAAAGGGTGGCTGTCTCTCATTCCCCTTGCAAACTTCCCTGCGGCCTCTGTTTATCCCACCAGACGCCGAGCAAGATACAGTTTTGGACACAAATGCTTGTCTGTTTTCAAAAGAAGCAGAAAGATCTATACTGAGGCATGCATCTGTTGCTTTGTTTGGAAAAGGAAAGTGTTTATAAGGCTTATGGGAACTATGGAGTCAATCAGTAGTAAGATTCCATTGGCTACTACATTGTTATTTAGTAAAGGTGGTTAACATATTGTAAGACGAGCTTAGCTGAATTTTCTTACATTCCATTTCCTCTCCTCCAAGAAGATTTATGAGCTTTTCCTTTTGCCCAACCCCAAGAAATAGGCACAGAATTTCTGACCTTCTGTATAGAGCAGGAATTCTCAACCTGCGACCCGAGGTACCATTTCATGTGTAAGTGCCATGTGGTGGAGGAAGGGCAAAATGGCTGTCCGGCCCCCAAAGCTGTCTGAGGGGGCGTGACCCAGCCCCTGGCTTTAAAAGGTTGAGAACTCCTGGTGTAGTGGATTAAAATTCTTATAAGCCTTGATCTCTGGTCAATGGGGTAGATGGGAGATGGAGATTAACAACATCTGTAGGGCCATATATTTCCTACTCTTGAAGAAGAACAGCAAATGAATTTGCTGAACATTCTCTGAATATGTACTCACATTTTGTGTGCTGAATGGCCAATATTCTTTCTACTGTGGGCATTTGGACATGATGTTCATTGATGGTATGTTGCAGTCAAAGTTCTGACAAACAAGGAGCTCTTGTACATTTTCATCATCATGGGACACATACAAAACAAGTTGACATCACTGTTAATGAGGCCATGTGTATAGTAACAGGATGCCTCAAACCTACACCAGTTGAGAAAATATACCCTCTTGTTGGCATCGTTTCACCTAATATCAGGAGAAAAGCAGCAGTGGAAGCAGACAATGGTCCTTGGCATCCCCTGAATAGTTATGAGCCTCAAGCCTGCTGGCTCAGATCCAGGAAGAGCTTTATAGCAAGATCAAACATTCTTGAGGGTACACAAAAGCAAGATCAAATTAAAAGATGGAGGAAGGAGCTCACTGGGCAAGGAACTTCATTAAAGGAGGATAAAGCTGAGGAACCCAACCTTCCCTATGTCACTTGGAGGACCCTGAATAGGCTGAAGGTCAAAGTGCCTAAATGTAGGACCAACATGTTCAAGTGGGAGCTGCTGGTGGACAACCACACACTGTGTGGATGTGGAGAGATACAGAATCCAGCTCATTTACTGGTCTGCTGATTACTGCCGGAAACATGCACTGACGTGGACTTAAGTTTAGCTGACGACAAAGCAAAGAAAGTGGCTTCATTTGGGCAGTCCAGGGTTTGATCTGGACACAAAAGAAGAATCATGGGGCATCTGCTCCCAACTTCTGTCTGACATACATACATTTAAAAAACCACAAATAGCTTGTAGTACCATATTAACAGAGATAAGCCCATGAAAGATGGATGTGACACGTAAACAGAGTGTAGGAAATAACTTACTCAGTAGATCTGAGATACCATTTGTTTCTTATTTGCTATCTTGGTCAATGGGGGAAGGGTGTTGCATGTTTTGTTTCAGGACTGACATTTTGTTAGCTGTCCTTGAATAAACATCTCCTATTCCTCCCCTTCCTTGCTTATAGTATGTACACTAGTTTCTAATCCAGGTAAGCATCTTGGCCAACAAAGGCCTTTGTGAAATGGGTGAAGGCTGAGACAACAACTTAATTCCATTATAACTATGTCAGTTAATTTATTGGTGCATAAAAGCCATTGGCATTTGGCAGTCAATTGCAGGCAATTTCCCAATGACAAATCTTTCATTCCTGAGTCACAATTCCAAGATCTCTTGGCCTTGAGTTAATGAAGGCTCAACCCTCTCCTTCCATCCTTTCCAAGAATGGCTTCAGCCTCTCCCTGGGAATGTTCGTTATATGGGGTTTTCATTATACGTGGTATGCCTCACTTAACGAAAACCCCATATAATGAACATTTTATTTTCATTATGCATGATATACCTTGCTTAACAAAAAACCCGTATAATGAGGGGTTTCTCTCTTGGAGTTTATTGTTTTGGTTTGGATTGTTGCAGTTTTTCATTTTCCCAGTTCAGACTTCTTGTTTAGGTGTCACTAATCTTTTTTATATATAATTTTTTATTGAACACAATTATCATACGCTCATAATTTCAACATTCAAAAAGAGAGGGGGGAAAGAAATAACAACAATAACAATAACAACAACAACAACAACAACAACAACAACAACAACAACAACAACAACAACAACAACAACAACAACAACAACGACAACGACAACGACAACGACAACGACAACGACAACGACAATAACAATAACAATAATAACAATAATAACAATAATAATAATACTTTATTTGTATGCTGCCCACTCAGTATACGCCAACTCAGGGCGGCTCACAAAGTATCACATAAACATCAAATACAATAAAGTCCACAAACCACATAGAAAAGTTCATAAGAAATGGCCAGCAAGAAAGTCCAAGACTGAAGCTGGCTGGGCGGAATGTCCAGTCCTCCCCAGCCCCAATGGCCAATTCCCGGCTTTTCAACCCCCGGCCATGGGTGAGGCCCGGAGGAGGGGTGGCAGGCATCCACAGCTGAACGGCGGGGTCATCTTCTGCCGCAGGGAGCCAGCACAGCTTTTCAACCCCCGGGTATGGGTGGGGCCCAGGGGAAGGGTGGCAGGCATCCCCAGTCGAATGGTGGGTCGTCTTCAGCCACAGGGAGCCAGCATGGTTTTTTGTTCTGTCTCCCCCTCCCTCTTCTGGGGCACCGACAGACCAAGCTCTACCCCAGCGGACAGAGCCTCTTACTTTCCATGCCAGGAATACACTTATGGCACGGCAAATCCAAAGCAGAAGTGCTTAGTTCAATCCAAAAGTCCAATCCAGAGTTTTCTATAAGCTGAGGAGACGAGCGAACAGGGGCAGGAACGGGGAAGCTCAAACTTTGTCTGTCACGGAGCCACACCCGGCGTTCTGGCTCCTTATATCCCCCCATGGGGTGTGGCCCATTGCTTCCTAATTACCTCCTGGCCCTCCTCTCTTTCTGCCTCTGCTGGAGATGCTTTGCCTTGCTCCGATGTCTGGCATAAAGCCATGCCTCGTCACCAGAGCTGTCTGTGAACTGCAGCTGCTGTTGAGGAACATTCTCTCCATCAGACTGCTGCTGGTGTTCCAACAGAGGCTGAAGCAATGTCGGGGGGGGCACTCCTGGGGAGGGAGATCCTGCCAGCTCTTCCCCCTCATCCTCAGAGTCCTCATCCCCAAGGTGGGCCAGTTCAGGGGCCGGGGCTGGGCCGGGGGCCGGGCCGGGGACCAGGCTCACAACACTATCCCCCACCGCAGGACCCTTCCCCCGGGGCTGATGGTCAGGACGAGGCTGCAAGGGGAACTGGGCATGGAAAGAGCAAATGAGGTTGGGGGCATGGACGTCAGCAGCATCCACCCAGGTGAAGTCCTCCGGCCCGTACCCCTGCCACTCAACCAGGTATTGGAAACACCCCTTGAGCCAATGAGAGTCACGGATGCTGGCGACCTTGCACTCCACTGTGCCATCCCCATCAGGCATGGGTGGTGGGGCAGGGGCACCCAGGTGCCGGAGGGAACACGCCGGGGAATCCAGTACCAGAAGGAATCAGTGGAAGACCGGGTGGACACGCAATGAGCGGGGCAGAGCAAGGCAGTAGGCAATGGGACTGATGATGGCCGTGACCGGAAATGGCCTGATGAAAAAACTTTGTATAAACTTCATCTTTCAAAATTAAGAAAAACTCTCTTTCCCAAAATTTACACGTTTCCGGGTCTGGCTTGACTCCGTCCTTGTTTGTTATGGCATATATAACATATGGATTCCAACAGTGATGCACAGTAAAAAAAAATACTGCTCACTCGGTGGGTGTGGCTATCTGTAGGCATCTCTATCTGTGGGAGTGGCCTCAACCCCTCCCCCCCCCAAAAAAAAAAGGAAAAAAGAAACCTACCTTGCTCTCCTGCTTCATGGAGATGAGGAGGAGAAGTCCCAGAGCAGCCAGGCGCTGCTGGCCAGCCAACCCCTCACTGTCCGGGCACACTTTCACCAGTGGTGCTGCTGGGAGGTGAGTGGGGTGGGCTGGTGGACTGGCGCCAGCCTCCCCCTCACAACGCTACTGGAAACACATCCCATTCGCCTCGCCCAGGGCCGAAGGTGTGAGGGAAGTGCAGAGGTGAAAGCGCACCTTCGACCCTGGGCGAGGTGAATGGGATGCGTTTTCGGTGGTGCTTGGAGGGAAGGCAGAGAGGTGGCCATGGCCAGCCAAGTGGGTGTGGCCTGGAATTTCCACTACCGGTTCACAAGAACCATTCAGAACCGGCCTCAGTACATCACTGGATTCCAAATTTCCCAAAATCCTCTTTTCATCGTTATACCTTTTTTTACATTAACTTCCATTATTAACTTTACATTTAATGCTAGTTGCCATATACCACCTAGTTTTACTTATCACAAATTCTTTTTTCCACTCTTTGGCTATCAACTGTCTAGCAACTGATAACAAGGTAAGTAATAATTCTTTATTATTTTTGTCCATTTTAAGGTCTTCTATCTCTCCGAATAACACATTTTTTAAAATTTAATTTAATTGTGTTATTCATAATATTTTCCAATTCCTTTTCTATTAATTCCCAAAAAGTTTTTGCGTAACGGCACCCCACCACCACCACCACCACCACATGTGTAAATATGTGCCCTTTTCTATCTTACATCTCCAGCATTGTTCAGACTGGTTCTTATTCATTTGGTGGATTCTAATCATTGTCAGATACCACCTCCAAAGAATCTTACTATTATGCTACTTTTCTTTAATGGACAAAGACTTCATAATTCTTTGGGTCCATTTGCTATTCTACATGTTTTCTTTAATAACAATTCCTAAGTCATTTTCCCACACTTGTCTTAATAATTGTTGAGGTCTTTTTTCAAAATTCAATTCCTGATATAGTTTACTTATTGTTCCCTTCATTGGTTTCAATCTCTTCATTTGAATCACTTGAAACCAATTTAACCCTAACTTGTTATAAATTTCATGCCTTTCTTGTCGATTCCTACATTTTTCTATCCATTCCTTTTCTAATAATACTTTGCTCTGTACTAGGGTATACCTTATTTCTTTTGAAAGTCTTAATGGGCAATCATTTAAATCTAAAAGTTCTAATATTCGAGATCTTTTCGGAGCTGCTCTTTCCTTTAATGCTTTCTACAAATTATAAATTGTCCTTAATGAAGAACTATTGATTTTTTGTTTTGATGACCGTTATCCCAAAAATAGCTCTCCTTTTAATTCGTTATACTCAAGACAGTCTGGTTCTTCACTATCTAAGTTATCCTAAATTAACTTTTTTATTACTCTCTTCAAGTGGAAAGCATTATAATAATTTCTCACTTTTGGGATACCTATTCCCCCTTCTTTCTGCTTCAAGTACCATAATGATTTAGCTACTCTTGGACTTTTTCCATTATTGCAATACTCGTTCAATATCTTCTATCATTCCTTTAAGTCCGACTCTTTTATTTTTATAAAGAGGTTCTCCAATTAAAAAATTTTCAGAATTATTTTTCATCTTGCATAAATTTACTCTCCCGAACCAAGATAGTTTCAACGTCGTTAACTGTGTTATTGTATTTTTTTATTTCCTTTTTACTTTTGTCAAAGTTTATATTATAAAGATACTAGCAGATTTTGCCTGGCGGTGCTGGGCTGTTTAAAGTGGTTTTGGAAGGTTTTTGTTTTTTGTTTATGGAAATGAGGTTAGTCTGTTATTTGTGTTTGTGAAAATGTTTATTTATACACACGGACTGTTTTAAACTGTGTT
Organism: Bradypodion pumilum; assembly: GCA_035047305.1. Lineage (NCBI taxonomy): Eukaryota > Metazoa > Chordata > Lepidosauria > Squamata > Chamaeleonidae > Bradypodion > Bradypodion pumilum. The sequence continues at coordinate 492,768,197 of JAWDJD010000001.1, forward strand.
TTTGTTTTTGTTTTTTTGGATTTTAAAAAGAGGACAGGTTGTACTTTGGATAATAATTTTAAAAATATATGTTTTATTAAATTCAAGGTTTTTTACTGTGTTTATATGTTTTCTTTTTTTATTGAAAACTTATTTATTTATTTGTGAATTATTTTTTATTATTTTTTGAATGTTTTTGGAATTGATTACCCTAATTTTTGGGATTAATTGAAATTTTGGAAATATTTTGGATGTTTTTTTCTCCTTTGGCCACTGGGTGGTGGTGTTGAGCAATTTTTGTGTATTGCTTCTTCCGGTGAGTCTCTTCCTATCTTCATTTCAGTTCCGGTTGTCGTTGAGGCAAGACGTCTAATAGTAAGCTCTCTCCGTTGTTTTTTAGGGGGGGTTGTTTTGGGTTTGGGGGGGGCGTTCTGTGAGTGTTTAGGGTTTTGGGTGGGGGTTTCTGTGTGTGTGTTTTTGAATGTTTTTGGGTTCTTTTGAATGTTTTTGCATTTTTACGTGTCTGTTTTTGACTTGTGTTTTGGGTATTTTCGTGGGCCAGTCTTGATGGCTGGCCAGTAGAAATACCATTGCCGCTTCATGCGGCGTTTGGGGTATTGCCGTGGCCCGGGCTGGGTTGGGGTTTGTGTGTTTGGGGGTTGGGGGTTTGCTTCGCCGCTTCATGCGGCATTTGGGGGGGTATTGCCATGGCCCGGGCTCGGTTGGGGTTTGTGTGTTTGGGGGGTGGGGGTTTGCTTGCTGGCCTTTTTTTGTTATGTTTTTGGTTGCCGCCACCATGACAATTTTTGCAGCGGTTGGGGGGGGGTGTTTGGATTTTTTTCCAGCAAGTTTGTCTCGCTGGGCTCGCCATGTCTTCCGTGCAAGAAGGCCGGCAAGTTTGCATGGTTTAGTGATGTCGGGTTTGCGTAGTGTCGGGGTTTGGGTGTTTTTGGGGTTTGGGTGTTTTCAGGGTGCTGTGTCTGCCTGCGACAGGCTTGCGCTCACAGTGTGGGTTTGTGTTTTTATTTTTTGCGCGCCGGTTTCTTCAGCATTCTGCACGCTCATGGCGCGCAGGACACTGGGGATTGTAGTTTGGCATTTGTGTTTTCGGTTTGTGCGGCGTTATTTTTTCTGCAGTTTCATTTTGATTGGCTGCGCCGCGTTTTTGAATGTTCCATTTGCTCGCGCTGCTCAGTTTGATTGGCTCTGGCACGGCGCGGCAAAAGGAACGTTGGGAATTGAAATTTCCTTTTTTTGTTTGCGACTGGGGGGCTCCTGCCCCCGGGTCGAAAATTTCAACCCGACAGTTACCTGCGAACCCCATTCAGGTGAGTGAACGGAGGCCAATTACGGGCTAGTGGGGCCTCGTGCAACATCCTTTGTCACATTCCAATGGTTAGCACACCATTTTATAGGTATAGATTTAACTTCTTCTGTTAAAGAAATACCCAGATATTTCATCTTTCTTTTAATTTTAAATTGATAGGTTTCCATTATTTCCTCTCTTTCTAATTAGGTGCAATTACAAGTTTTATCCCAATTAATTTTTAATCCTGTAGTTTCTACAAATTTCCTCAGATGGTATTGAATTTTCCTTATTTTATTCTGTGAATCCTTTACCACCAACAAGGTATCATCCGCAAACATACTAATTTTCTTTTTACCAATTCATTTTATTTCATCATCATTTCTAATTGCAGTGGCTTGAACTTCCATAGCCATTATAAATAGGATAGGTGACAGAGGACATTCCTGCCTTGTACCCGGATTTATATTTACACATTTACTATATGACTCATAATTTTTCTCCTAGTTTGACTTTGTTTGTAAGCTGTTCTATTACTTGTCTAAATTTATTTCCAAATTCTAGTTTATTTACTATCTCCTTTATCGTTTTCCATTTGATCAAGTCAAATGCTTTGTAAATGTCTAAAGCCAAGATACACAATTTTTCTTTTTTGCATAGTCTATACCTATAAAAGAGAAATGTCCCCATGTGGGTCCTGGAAACGCTTCCACACCCCTTAATTGTCCCCATCCAAACTGTGCACACACTTACCTGGCGCAGGAGAGATGGTCAAGATGTGGGTCCTGGGGCCCGAGTTGGGTCCTGCGCCTCACAAAATGGGGAAAGGAATGGGAACTACAAGTCCCAAGGTGCTTTGGGAGAAAAAATGGCAGTTTAACAACAAGGCCTGGAAGTAGAATGTTGGAAAGAACTGATTTACATGTTGGACTGTGATTGGTTTAACAGCAAGGCCTGGAAATAGAATTTTGGATAGAGCTGATTTGCATGTTGGATTGTGATTGGTTGAGAGTGAATGACTGATAGGGAAAGTTCCTGGAATTCCTGAGAAAATCTACATCTATAAAACAGATGCTGATGGAACAACCCATTCCATGTAAGCCTCTATAGCCCAGGAATGAGACACTTTCAATTTACATCACTGCTATGTGAGTGAGAGACAGAGATAGGGAGTGTGTGTCTGTGTGTTGGGGTGAATCAGGGCCCGGACAACCTACACATACAACAAACACACCCCAACCAAGGCTGGGCAATCAGCTAGTCTATTATATTAATCAGTCTAATCATCAAACCCTCCATCTGCCTTCCATTTAAGAATCCTGCTTGATCCTCATGTATGTACAAATTCAAAAATTTGTTCAATTTGTGCCATGATGGAGGTAAATATCTTTGCATCCTGATTAAGAAGTGAAATCGGCCTGTATGACACAACTTTTTCTTTATCTATGTCTGGTTTTGGAATTAAGACAGTAATTGAACAATTCCAAGTATCTGGCATGTTACCCCCTTCTAAGATATAGTTATATATATTTTTAAATTGAGGGATTATTAAATCTTGAAATTTTTTATAGAATTTGGAGGAAAAACCATCCTCCCCTGGAGTTTTCTCACATCTCAATTTTTTTCACATCTTCTATTTCTTTTTCACTAACCTTCTCGTCCAATTGTTCCTTATGAATATCCTTGATTTTCATTACTAAATTTTTGTCTAAATATGACTTTAAAAGAACTGAGTGTACCTCTCTCACATCATAAAATTTTGTGAAAAATTCCTCAACAATTCCCAATTTTTTCAACATTTTATTACAGTGTTTAACCTTTTTATTGATCAAAACTTCAATCTCTCTTTTACATTATTTTTGTCTTGCTGCCTTTGCTAATTTCTTTATAATTTTGTTGTCGAATTCAAAGTTATCGCTTTTTAAATATATCAAATCCCTTCTTACTTTTTCTATCTCTTGACCTAATATTTCTTTTCTTAGAGATTGTAATCTCTTCAATATATCTTCCCTCCCAGTTCTTGCATGTTCTTTCTCTAACTCTTTATTTTTTCCCAATTTCTCCTGTCTTTTAGAGTTTTTATTTTCTATAAACTTCTCTTTAATGCACTCTTCTCTAGATACAACTTTTATTGCATCCCATAAAATGTGAGGTGCCACTTCCCCTGTATCATTCGACTCCCAGTTCAATTACCACTTGGCTCTCAAACGATCTTTAATTTTATAAGTTTTTTTAACAATTTTGTATCTAACCTCCATCCATTAGCTTGTTTAATTCCATTTTATCTGCATTTCTAACAAGCCCATCACATGATCAGACTCTTTGAAGATACCTGTCAAAGTTTCTTCTAAATTCCTCACTAAATGATCAGAAATCATAATATAATCATTTCTTGATTAAGTTTTGTGTAACGAAGAAAAATATGTATAGGTCCTTTTAGGTCCCTTTAATACTCTCCATGTATCTTTTACATTTAATTTTTCCATCCAGTTGTCTAATACTGTATTGTAGTTTTACCAACTTTTCTATAATTAGTAACTTTCAAAACATCCATTACAGATCTTGTCAAGTTAAAGTCCCCTGCAATTATGTTTTCCGTGCTTTCTTTTTTTATAGTCGGTAATAATTTATCTAAAAAATTATCTTGATCCTGGTTCGGTGTGTATACATTTACCAAAGTAATTTCTTCTTCCTCTATTTTTTCTATTAATATTTGGAACCTACCCTCCTCATCATTAATGCTTTTGATCAATGAGAATCCCAATATTTTAGAAATCAATGTAGCTACTCCTCTTGATTTTGAAGTTCCCAATGCCTTTTCGTAAATTGTTGTCCACCCTAAATATATGTTATTCATTTGCTCAAATTTCTGATGTGTTTCTTATAGGAAAATGATATTGCTTTTTCCTTCCTTAATGTTGCTTCTGTCGTGGTTTCCACATGAGACCTTGTCTTGATTTTAAAGTGACATTTGATCAATGTAGTGTTAAGACACATATTGAAGTTTTCTTAGGCTTAGAAAGCTAGCTCTCATTTTAAAGCACATTGGCATGCCAGGCTGTTAGTCTGACATGATAGTGACGCATAGTTAGAATTTTTACTTCCTCAAAAGGAGGAGGGAAAAGTGAGCATCCAGGACTGGACACATTCCAAGATCTGCACCTGCAGGTCCCCATGTGAAGTTGATGAGCTGTCAGAGCTCCAAACCATGTGATCGATGATGGGCAGCTATACCAGCTGACCACCCCACGAGGGAGATGACGTCTCCACTCATGTCAATCAAACCCCAGCTACAATAACACCTGCAGAACAGGACTTTCCCAGGGAATGCAAAGGTGGGGGCAATATGTCAAACAGGTGGCTCCTACAGCTACAAACTGTCCACGAGGAAAGCACGTCCCATCCTCATGGGAAAACAGGTGCATTCCCATCAGGTCACCACATTCCAAGGTACTTTTTCTCAATAAAAGGAGCCCAGTTTGAGCACTAAGAAGGCACTTCTGGAGCAAGGGTGAAACCCTTGTCTCTGGGCATCACAATCTTGATTTCAGCAGGAGCTCCGCAACATGGGTCTTCGGGGCCAACGCTTAGCCATGCAGGGCAGAACAGCCCCAAACCAAGAAGCCTTCCTGCTATGGAACTAGCATGATTTTGTTTTGCTTATTTGTTTTATTAGCTTGTGTTTTGTGTAGTGTAGATTAGTTTAAGATCTGTATCCAGTATTTTGTTTCCTTCACTAAATCTTCAAAAGCCAGTCGTATTTTGCCTGCCTTTATCAAAAAGAAGAAGGAAACCCAGCAGAGCAGGAGTGGCTCCATCTAACAGCCACTTTTCCTCATCTCTTCAACATTGTAAACCTTCCAGGAGATGGTGAGAGGGACCGCTCTGTCTGTTAAGGGGAGTAGGGTGAGTAGCAAGTCATAAGCTGTGTGTCATAGGCATCAAGCACTAAGAAGCCTAGCTTCTGTCAAGCTACCAATATTACCTGCCATATGCACCCTGCTGGGTGTTTCCCAAGAAAAATTCTGGGTGCCCTACACAGCCTTTGTGAGGCATTTTTCCTCCTCCTTGACCCTGATAGCTTCTACCCTCCTTCTTTTAATTTGACAGCCAGTGCCCTTAACATTATAGGAAACCATTCTAATGTTTTTCAATATCTTCGCTTTTTTGAGATTCTAATTAAATCATTTACAAATTCCTCAAATACAACATTGTCCCCACACTTATTTCCCCACCCTCCCACATTCCCGTAAAAACCCAAAACTAGTAACCCCCGTGCTTCTCATAAAAAGAAAGCACATTTAACTAATAAAGAATGGGGGAGGATAGCCATGGCAGCTGATTTAACAGAAAAAATAAAACAATTCCAAAAAAACCATTAATAAAACTGCTTGGTTGTTAGCTGTGATATATCTAATGTTTGCATCTCATATTTACTATTTATACTTAGGTCCCTCCCATTGTTCCTTGACTTACATTCATGTCTTTTGCGGCCTTTGTTTTTATTCCACCTGACAAAAACAATGCATACTCCAAGTTGGACCATTCTTGTGAGCCATTTTGAATATTTTTTGCGTCTGACAGAGTGTCTAGCACATTTGAATCTTCTCTGATCAAAAATGATTTGCCCGAATATGAAAACCTTAGTTGTTTTGAAAATTTTCAATTGTATTGAATTCCTTTCTCCCTTAGTTTATTTGTGCCCGGCTTCATTTGGACTCTCCACAATCTTTCATCAATTAATATGTCATTATGAACTTCTATGTCAAACCCCTCCATTTTAAAAGCACTTGTAGCAGATTTCTTAATGTGGACCATGACACTCATTTTGTCCCCCAAATTTGCAAATTTGACAAACACGTTCCTTTGTCCCGTAACACTTTTTTTTTGTCCCAATCTATATATGCTCATGATGTCTTCCAGATCAAATTCAACTCCCATTTTAAATTCATTTAACCAGGTCAAAATTCGCAATTTCAGCTGATCCAGTGATTTCTCTGGGATTTTTAAAATAACATTTTGTCGTCTCAGCTGCTCTTCCACAAATTCCAACCTTTTCTCATGGTCAACTGTTTTTATATCTCTTTCCTTTCCTTTTTCTCTCATTAATTTGACCTCCTGTTTGGTTTCTGCCGCATCTTTTACCATCTTTCCTAATTCATCTTTTGAGGATTTCATAAATTCCATCATCGTTTCCTTTATAGTATTTTGAAATTTATTCAGATTATTACTGTTTTTGACTTTTTGTTCATCCATTAACGCAAATCTTTTTTCTAGATATTTCTCCATTCTGTCAAACCTCTGCTCCATTTTATCTCTCAGTTTCTTCATCTTATTGGCCATCATTTTCTCTGAGGGATCATCCAATAATTCAGTCTGTGTGTCTTTTTTCTTTTCTTTTTCCTTCTCTTCCTGTTTCTTTCAAATTGCGCCCTGAGCCTTGGCCTCTTCTTCCCCCCCCCCCATTCCTCCTCTCAATTTTTTGCATCCTCCTGCATTTCAATTTTAAGTTGTTGAAATTGACTTTCTAGTTGTTCTGCTTCTTCCACCTCTTTTATTTCCTGTTGTAATGATTTCTGATTCTTATCTTCTTCAGTCTCCAAATATATGAAGGGGTAAAAATAAGATATATATACACCTGTAAATATGTTTCTGTAAATATACCTATAAATATATTTCTAGCTTAAACTTAATTTAACTGTCTATAAAAATCTATTGATTCCCAAAATACATCAATTTATAGTTAATAATCATCTTCCCCTTCTAAGCTACTTAATTAATACAAACCCAAATAATTTCAAAAAAATTATTTTTCACAACTTAATAATTAACTGTTCAATTATACATATCACTTGTGTCACTCAATTAATTAATTTGCATCAGTTTTCATATACGCATATACAAAATTTATCATAAAATTAAAAAGTACAATACAAAAGAAAACTTAACAAAATATATGAATGGATAAAAATAAACAAATAAAATAAAAAATATTAATTAATTATATCATAAAACTCTTCATCCCCAATTTCAAATCTAATTCATATCAATTCATTATATCTCATCAATATTCAAATCCAATTACACCATTTCATTTCATCAATACATAATCCTCCAATTCCTAACTTTATAATAATAATATCAATTTGCACAATATATTAGTTATATAAAATTAGTTGTGCCCATTAGAAAGAAAAAAGAGAAAAAAGAATATTATTCAAAAGGAAAAAAATAAACTGTTCAAAAAAACTCAATCTTAGTCTAATACCTTATGTTTTAGCAATACAAGTTATTTATTTATATAATTCTAAGTCTCTTCTTCTATTCAATTGTCTACAAAAGTTTTTTTAATGTTAAAAAATGTATATACTGTGTGTATATATGTATGTACTGTATGTGTGTATATATAAATATATAGTTATATAGACATATAGATAGATAGATATACAAAGAAAAAGAGAGTATAAAGTCTTAAAAAGGAAAAAAATAGCAATAACTAAGAAAATGAATAATGCTAAAAAAAATCTAAATATCTGCTATATCCACGGGGAGGGGTGGGGGGTTAAATCCAAGCCTCGGCTTTAACTTTTTTAAAAAACTGCATCACTAATGTATTATAATGTCCCCCATCTTCTTTACAACTGCAAACATCAACCATGTGTAAATACACAGCCAAGAAAGGCATAGCTACATATCCTCTAAGGTCTTGCCAATATCCCTCTCCAGCCTAAGGGGAAATTCCTGTCCAAGGCATTGCTTATACCTTGTTAACTGGGTTTTTTCCCTCCCACTGCCCCTTTGAGCATGTGTATCTTATTTATTCATTTCAAGTATTTATAGGCTACATTTTTGCCTGGCAAATAGCCCCCAAAGTAGACACTGAGAGAAAATGTAGACACAACAAGAATAATAGGCTGTTGTTGTTTTAAAGGTACCCGCTGACTCATGAAGCCCCAGGTAGAAGGGAAAAAATGTAGAATGTCTTCCCCAGCTTTTGCCTATAGCAGCAACAGCTTCTAGCCGCATGTAAAGAATACTCACTAATTCCTCTTTCTTATTGCTATAGGTTTTCTCAACCTAACACCTCATTGAGAAATATTTCCAACCCCAAGAGATTGCTCACCTCCACGTATGTGTGTTTATAGTGTGTACTTTACTTATCCGGTGGGGAGGAGCCAGTTTTGTGCAAATTTTGGAGACCGTGCAAATTGTAAAACTGGTGCCATTTCCCTTGGAGAAGGAAAGCACTGAATGACAAGCAGATGATGAAAAAAGATTCAAGCAACCCCTCTTATGCTTCTTAGCCATCTGTGCTATTTCATTAGCACTGCTACCACCACAAAGCACCAGGGTATTAGACAAGGTTCCCTCTGTCATAGTTTTTATAATTGCTAAAGTCATAAAACTGTCCAGACTTGACTAATTGAGGTTGGGGAGTGGGGTATAGAAAAAGATGGTGCAACAGTCACCTACCAAGTTGACAGTAGCCCCCTGAGTTGCTGTCTTTATGGGCCTCAAGTTAACACCACAGGGACTGGGGTCTCTACAGTCTGCTAATATTGTGGGTGAAACATATGTCCAGGTGTGTTAGGTTGAAGAGTGACCCTCGTGGTGCGAGGGCAAAATGCCCGAGAGCTTAGTGAGAAACACAAATAGATAGACTGTAGAGTGAAAAACAGTAGTTTACTTGTGGCAAAGTAAAGGACAAAAGCAAATGTTCTAAGGTTGTTTAAAGTCAGAACAGCAATCACAGAGATACAGTTCAAAAGCAAACATCAGATTCCTTTCTCCTTACCAGTCTATAATGTTCGTGGAGAACAATAGTCCAAATACAAAACAGCTAAAGTAGTTTGCACAGCAGTAAGCAGCAAGCAATAAGCTGTAACTGAGTTCAGACAATAGTTGAGCTCTATGTAGGGCAAGGACATCATGCAGTTGCAAAGCACAAGACAGTCTTGGACATCAAGTAGCAGTTGAGTGCACAGCAGTTCTGGCCACCGCGCAGCACTCTTGACCATCAAGCAGCAGTTGAGCATAGAGCTGAAGTGACTGTGATTGCAACCCTTCTTTTATCCACAGTACTTACAGGCTAATGACACAACACAATGAATCTGTTCTGTAATACAATTAGTACTCTTAAAGCAACAGCAGTTTTACAAGTACTGTATACATATTATCCTAACCAACCAGTTAGGGAGCACTTATATCCTAACAAGGTGGCACAGTGGAAGCAAGGCTGATTGGCTTGAAGCCCTCAGGATTTCTTGTTATTAGGGATTATGACATCATGTGCCATTCACCTGAGACTCCCTCTTTGGTGTATGCAAACCAAGACACAGGACACAGCCTCGGGCTGGGTTAACTCAGGTTTATTGCATCGTGGACAGAGGGAACATGAGGTAATGGCGGATCGATAGCTCTTTATATACAGTAGCAATACATTTGAACGTGGTTCCATGGTAGCCCATTGGCTACTGTCTGCGTGACGTCATTGCGGGTCACGCCCTTCTTGTCCAGGTGTAGGTGATGGCGGGAAAACTTCCCGCGCTGTTGCCTTTGATGAGTTTGGACCAAGGGAGCTTGGACGCTCGCTGCTGCCAGCTGGTGGTCATTAGCTCGCGTCCTCTTACAGGGTTCATATGATGCAGCTGAAGGTTACATTGTTGCTATAGGCAAGGTTACATTGGTTCAGATACATTGTGGAAGGTAAAACTATTAGAACACAACACCCCTCCCCCCTAGGACGAGACAAAGTCTCGAGCCCACACTTAAACACACTCCCCCCCCTAGGAGACAAAGTCTCTCAGCCAAGATGGCTTATTTCGAACACGCTGGGGTCTCGATGCGGGCTGCCTTTCCCCGGGTTTGCTACCTTCTCTTTGTCCCCTGGTTTCCTGTCCTGTAATTGGAGAGGGAGACTCGTTAGTGACTTGCCGCGGCTCTGCGGCGTTGTTGGAAGGTGTGCTCTTTCTTAGGGAGGAACCGGGGGCACTGGGGGCTAACGAAAAACCCCTCTTCTCGCTTGGATGGGTGGGGGAACACTCCTGAAAACCCCCCCGGCTCGCAGAATCAAAATCAAAATTACATTCGGGGGCAGCGGTCGCGAACTCCTCTCCCCCTTCCCCGGCCTCTGATAGGACTGGTGTATCAAAAGGGTATGAGTCGGGGCCGCTGCTTCTGCCTTCCCCCCTTGCTTGGGACTGTTGTCCGCTGCTGTCTCCCCCTTGGGTTAAGCGGGTGGGGGAGAACCCTAACGCTGAATCCTGTTGCTGAGCCCCACTGCCTGGCCTACTCACTCGGTGCCTCAGTTGGTCTGCGTGCCTCCTCCAGAGGAGGCCGGTGTTAGTCTCGACTCGGTACGACACTGGCCCCGTTTGTTCTACAACCGTCCCTGGTACCCAGGCCGGCCCCGCGCTGGAATAGTTCCTGCAGTGAACAGGGTCGCCGGCGGCGAAACCTTTCGAGACTGCCAACCCTATGTTTTTCCCCTTATCCTCGACTCTCGTCGGGTCTAGCCTGGACAGGATCGTGGTCAGTTTTCGCCGCATCAAGAGCTCTGCCGGCGAGAAGCCTGACGCTAAGGGGGTCACCCTATACGCTAAGAGGAATTGGCATACTTGGTGATTCAGGTCCCCCGGGCCCATGCGCCGTAGCGCATCCTTTGTTGTACGCACCAGCCGTTCCACTTGGCCATTCGTGGCCGGGTGAAACGGCGCGGATGTGACATGCCGAATGGCGTTTGCCTCCATGAATGCTCCGAACTCCGCGGAGGTGAAACAACTAGCGTTATCGCTGACTAAAGTATCGGGTAAACCGAACGTGGAAAAGACTCTCCTTAGCTGGCTAATTGTCGTGGCGGAGGACGTGCTCTTTACTGGGATAACCTCCAGCCACTTGGAGAACGCATCCACCACCAGGAGAAACATGGTTCCTCGGAAAGGGCCAGCGAAATCTACGTGCACTCTGGACCATGGCCCCCTTGCTGTGTCCCACTCCCTATGCGGAAGACGGGCCGCCTCTGGTCGGGATCCCTGGCATGCCTCACAAGTGCCGACCATGTGCTCAATGTCCGCGTCCAGCTGTGGCCACCAGAAGTAACTCCGGGCCAGCGCCTTTGAACGAACTATGCCCGGGTGGCTGACGTGCAGCAGTTCGAGCACCCTCGGCCGCAGGGACGTAGGGACCACCACCCGTTGGCCCCACAAAAGGCACCCCCTCTCTAGGGACAACTCTAGCTTTTTCCGAAAAAATGGGTCGAATTCTGTGCTTGGGGACGATGCCGGCCACCCCTTCTGTACCCATGAACTAACTTTCTCTAGCGTTCTGTCCTTGCCTGTCGCCCTAGCAATGTCGGCTGGTACTATTGGGGGTGCGTCTAAGACCTCAATTAGCAACACCTGGCGGTCTCTTTCTACTCTCGCCTTTTGGTCGTCCGACAAGGGCAAAGGAGATCTCGAAAGTGCATCAGCATGGCTGATCTCCTTTCCGGGCCGGTACTCCAACTCATGTTGGTATGCGTTGAGAAAAATAGCCCATCGCAGCATTCTCGGGGACAGGATCTGCGGCGTGGGCTTGCTTGCCGTGAAAATCCCTAACAGTGGCTTGTGATCAGTCACGATTTTGAACGGGCGGCCATACAAAAAATCGTGAAATTTTTTGGTTCCTGCTACTATTGCTAATGCCTCCCTGTCGGTTTGTGCGTAATTTCGCTCCGCTTGGGACAGGGACCTTGAATAAAACGCTACCGGGGCCTCCCTTCCGTCATCCAACACGTGGCAAAGCACCGCCCCCACCCCCACCGGGGATGCATCACAGACTAAGACCACCGGCCGTTTGGGGTCGAAATGCGTCAGGATTGTCTCAGATGTTAAGAGTTGCTTTAGTTCTTTGAACGCCCTCTCGTGCTCGTCACCCCACATCCATGTCTCCTCCTTTTTAAGTAACCGATGGAGCGGTTCGGCCACGGACGCCTTCCGCGGGAGGAATGTATGGTAAAAATTGAGGAGCCCCAGGAAAGACTGCAGCTCGGTTTTGGATGTGGGGCGAGGGGCCTTCTTTATGGCTGCTACTTTGGATTTAGACGGCTTAATCCCCTCGGGTGTGATCCGGAACCCTAAAAACTCGACCTCAGTTTCGAAAAAAACACATTTGTCCTTCCTCAGTCTCAGCCCCGCTTTCTCGAACACGGTTAGTACTTTGTCCAATCTGTTTGCCAGTTCAGCCTCACTCCCCCCTGTTATCAACACGTCATCAAAATAAGGCAACACCCCCTCCAGTCCCTTCAGGAGGCGTTCCACAAGCGACTGAAAAAGGCCGGGTGCCGAGTTCACGCCGAACTGTAAACGCGACACCTGGAACGCCCCTTTATGTGTAACTATCGTTTGTGCCGCGGCCGTGGCGGGGGTCACAGGAAGTTGCTGATAGGCTTGTGCCAAATCGAGTTTAGCGAAACACTTTCCCCCATTCAGCCTGGCCAAAAGGTGGCTGATCACCGGCACCGGGTATGCATTAGGGCGGATCGCCTTGTTAATTGTACACTTATAATCAGCGCAAATGCGCACCTCCCCGTTAGCCTTTAGGGCCGTTACAATTGGAGTTTCCCACTCCGCGGAATCAACAGGAATAAGAATCCCCTGGCCCACCAGTTTGTCCAGTTCCGCCTCTATCTTGTCCTTGAGTGCGAACGGCACCCTGCGCGGTTTGAGTCTTATCGGGCGGACCTCCGGGTCTAGGTCGAAGGCTACAGGGGGTCCCTTGAACTTTCCGAGTCCTTTCTTAAAAACGGCGGGATGCGCATCGCAAACCGCTTGTATTGGGTCCACCCCCACTGTATGCACTCCCCCTATGAACAAACCTAAGGGCTGAAACCACTGCGTCCCTAGGAGGCTACAACTTCCCCCCTTAAGGACAACTAGGGGCAGTTCCGCAGAATGTCTCTTAAAATTGACCCGAAATTTCCCGACCCCCAACACCGGAATGCTGTTTCCCTGTACCGCACGTGGGGGTCGATTTTCAAGAACTCTTTCTGGGGAATTATAGAATAGGAGGACCCCGAGTCAATTTCCATCCTAATAGGGGCCCCTTGTACTAGTACCTCAACGAAGTAATGGGACTGTCCCGCGGATACGCTGAACACTGGGGCGTCGTCCTCGCTGTCGTCCGAGACGCGGCCCACGCCATCCTGCTTCCTCGTGGTCTGGCCGCCATCTTTGGGCCTCGCTGGACGGTCCGGTCTGACCGAACGGTCTTGTGACTGCCTCCGGCCCTCCTTCCGTTTTCTGCATGCCTTGGCGATGTGCCCCCGACGGCCGCAGGTGTAACACTCGGCCTTCCTGAATGGGCATCTCGCGCGCTCATGGGCCGCTCCGCAACCATCGCAGCGTCGACCACCCTTTCGGACCTTCTGGACCTCCTCGCCGTCGCTGCCTTCCGTAGACGACTTTGAGGCCCGTCGAGTTGCGTGCACCGCCTGTCCGGACTTCCCGTGCACCGAATTTTCCGCCTTGCCGGCTCTCGGACGCCACTCACGCCACTGGTGCATCTCGTCCACTCCAGCATTCGTGGACTCTGCGGCTTCCGCGGCCTCTACGACCTCTGCCAGCGTGGGTGGCGGCTCCTTGTTCATCAAGCTGCGCTGCACCTCCTTGTCTTTCAGGCCACACAGCACGCCGTCCCTGAGGGCCATCTCCAGGATGTTGTCCCATTTGCAGGGGGCGGCGGCTATCCTCATGGCGGCCACGAATGCCTCAACCGACTCGTCCGGCGCTTGGACTCGCCTCCAAAACGCGCTCCGAGCGGGAAACATTGCCCTCGAGGGACGGAAGCGCTCTCGCAGCAGCTTCATGATGTCGTCCGCCTTAAATTCGCTCACCTTCTTCGGAGCGATGATGCCCACCAGCGTCCGCTTGGTTTCCATCCCGAGCATTCTGGTGAGGATGGCCCTCTTCCTCTCCTCGTCGTCTCCTTTGACTTTGAGTTCCACCAGTGCCGCCTGGAAGTCCATCTCAAGCAGCTCCCAGTCTTGCGGTTTGGTGATGTTGAACCCGCTCTGTGCCCTGGCTGTTCCGTGGGGATCCATTATCCCACCTTCGTCGCCAATTTGGTGTATGCAAACCAAGACACAGGACACAGCCTCGGGCTGGGTTAACTCAGGTTTATTGCATCGTGGACAGAGGGAACATGAGGTAATGGCGGATCGATAGCTCTTTATATACAGTAGCAATACATTTGAACGTGGTTCCATGGTAGCCCATTGGCTACTGTCTGCGTGACGTCATTGCGGGTCACGCCCTTCTTGTCCAGGTGTAGGTGATGGCGGGAAAACTTCCCGCGCTGTTGCCTTTGATGAGTTTGGACCAAGGGAGCTTGGACGCTCGCTGCTGCCAGCTGGTGGTCATTAGCTCGCGTCCTCTTACAGGGTTCATATGATGCAGCTGAAGGTTACATTGTTGCTATAGGCAAGGTTACATTGGTTCAGATACATTGTGGAAGGTAAAACTATTAGAACACAACACCCTCCCTCCTCTCCCTGAGTTTAGCTGAAGTCCTCAAAGTAAATGGAAAGAAATGGATTTTTCCAGCATTTGTAGCAAGGTTGTGATACAAATTATTTGGAAGTTATTTGGTTTGAATAGACCATTAAGCACCACTTATAAAAGGCTTGTATTTCACTTGTTTATATGGATAACTCCACCTGCCTTTATTTTTGGGCTCTGCTTGTGGGGGGATTCTCTTAATAAACATCTGTATTCTAGATTCACCACTACCATTCTGGTTGCTGCATAGCACGCATTAATGGGATGTTATCCTCCCTACTCGCTCCAGCTTAGGGCATTTATGAACCATGCTTTCTCCAAGGATTAAAGGGAAGTGTAATGGTTCCTTCCCATTTTACCTCCAAACCACTTTGTGAGGTAGGCTACACTAATAGTAATATCGTGTCAGAAATTATTCTGCGTTGAAAGGATTTTTGCTGAAGAAACTCTGCTTAGGGGATGCCCAAATGAGGCTTCTTTCATGTTCCCAAGCTCTTTCCCCACCAAACTGGTCTCTTATTTATCTACTTGCAATTTCTTGCTTTTGAACTGCTAGGTTGGCAGGAGCTGGGACAGAGACAGGTGCTCAAACCGTCATACAGTACTCAGGTCTCGAACTGATGACTTGCTGGCCTTCCAGCTAACAAGGTGAGCTTCTTAACCAATGAGCCACCACTGTCCCTAGGCCAACCTACGGCCCATGGGCTGGATGTGGCCCACGGAGCCATTTCATGTGGCCTTCTGCCCTCGTTCTCACCACGGCCACTACTGCAAGTGGCAGAAGCACTGAAAACTCACAGAAAATGTGGCAAAACATGCATTTCCCCACAAGAACTCTCTGAAAACACAAGCTGTGGGAGCTGAAGTTTTAAAAAGCCTACTTTCTCTGGCAGAGGGACTATTTCTGGTCTTGCATTCTGACCATGATACCACAAGGAAATGAGCACAGGTCTGTAAAGAATTAGCCAGCCTTTCTATACCTGAGGGGTCTGTATGTTTTGTTTCCGAAATGGGAAGAAGACTGATTTTGCACAGACAGTTTGAGCAAAATGTGCAGAACTTGCTGCTTGCCTCGCTGCTTCCTGGAAGCAAAGAATCTCACAGAGTTTACACAAATTCTGAGCATAATCCATATAATGTACTCTGTTAATACATATGTAATGATCATTTAAAAGCAAACAAACAAGCAGAAAAGCTCAGCCCATTCCTTTCATAAATCACAACTTCTCAGTGGGTAAAAGCACTGTGCCTGGAGACCAAAAGAGCTGCATGATAGGGGACATAAAAGGAGCCTCATTCAGGGATCCCCTACAAAAATCCTTTCAACCCATAGTAATCTCTGACATGAAAACACACACACACTGAACAAATGTAGAACCTTACAATAGATTCATTTGTTCACTCATTCTTTCATTTGTTCATTCATTTCTGGGATCCTTGCTTCAGTCGTTACTCTCTGCCATTGAGCTACCCTTGATGTAAATAACTATTTTCCATGACTATCTGAAAGAGGGGACCCTAAAACACTTTAGCCCCTTTTGACCTTTCCGTCTGTTTGTGTTCTACTGCCAATATATTTCTCCTTTGCAAAGGAAGGGCAACTAATGACCTTTCGCACCACTTTGACAACACAATGTTGACTTCCTGCT
Source organism: Bradypodion pumilum (assembly GCA_035047305.1). NCBI lineage: Eukaryota > Metazoa > Chordata > Lepidosauria > Squamata > Chamaeleonidae > Bradypodion > Bradypodion pumilum. The sequence goes on from JAWDJD010000001.1 coordinate 492,784,666, forward strand.
CAAGGAAGAGAAAGCTTAAGTAAAAATACTCCCATGGGTCATCCTCTAAGGCACAATTTATTTAAACAGCTGTACATCAAAGTTTTATATATATATATTTTAAAAAAGCATTACCAAGGTCTTGTCTTGTTAGCAATGAGGCATTTTAAAGAACACACTCTAAAATGTCATAACATTTCACATTTAATCTGCACAAGGACATGTAAACTGGCCAATGTACCGTGTATCTCAAGGCCTATAGTCTCTATGGTTTTGCAGTACAAACAAATGCTAGTTCAATACTAATTCATCCATATTTATGCTGTGGGTGAACAGACTGAGTGGTTTGTATGAGCAGAAGCACAGCCCTATTGCATCAGACCAAAGACCTGTCTAGTCCCACAACTTGTCTGCCACAATAGCCAGCCAGATGCCTATAGGAAACCCACAAAAATGGACAGATGGCAATACTTATTTCCCGCTGTTTTTATTCCCCACTGATTAGCATTCAGAGGAACAATGCCTTTGATTCTTTAGGTACCATACAGCCATCACAGCCTATATGCATTGGTGTAGCATATCTACATAAGAACATAAGAACAGCCTTGCTGGAACAGGCCACAGCCCATCCAGTCCAGCATTCTGTCTCACACAGTGGCTCACCATTTCCTTCAGGGTATTCCCAAGCAGATGCCTTCACCTGCTTAGGATTCCCTGGAAATGATATTGAGAGATATCCTGCCTATCTCTCCAACCCAGAGGTTGTCCTTAAGTATCCATAATTATAGCCATTGATACTCTTGTCCTCCATGAACTTGTCTAATCCTTTCTTAAAGCTGTCAAGACTGACAGCTGCCAGCACTTCTTCTGGCAGGGAGTTCCATATCTTTTTACTCAGACATTTTAATTTGCATAACTTTGAAGTCTGACACTGTAATTCTAATTAATTATTTTATTTTCCATATTTTATTATCTGTCAGACACTAGATTTCCTGTTCTGCATTTTTGAACAATCTATTTTAATATTCACTCTCACCGTGCAATCACCCATGATGAAGGGCAGTATAAAATGGTTGAAATAATGGCATTTTTAAAACAGGTTGAGAAACATATGTTTGGGACTGCAGCTTGCAAATCTCAGAAGTCTGATAGCTAAGGAATTATGGAAACTGTAGTCCGGGTAAATAATTTTCCAAACTCTGATCAATAAAAATATACGGTATCCATTTTATCTGCAAAAGGAGATTCTCAGATTTCCATGCATTAATGTTTTGTTGTTGAATTGGTGGTTTTGTGTACAGACAGAGAGGTTTGTCCACATGGCAAAAGCTTTGTGAAGACAAACAAACATGATGCTACAAAGTGCAAGGTAGGAAAGGTAAGAAATGCTCATTGTTGACGAACAATAAAATGATGTGTGAGGAGATGGCTTTATTAAGTGAATGCAACAACATGAAGAACCTTAATCTTATTGTGGTAAGGAAAAATCTCTGCAATTTCCTCAGCCTTATTTTGGCCACATCATAACACACATGCAATTTTCAAGAAGTGGTAAACTTGTTTTATTGCCCTTCTGAGGTGCTACTGTGTCCAATTAGTTTGGTTTGACACAACTCTAATCAGCTGCGAAAAACAACTCATGGTTAATTATATTGTACACATCAGAAAAGACTGGAAATAATTAAGAGGGTTTTCTTTCCTGGTTTAAAAAAGAACCTGCAATTCTCCCGCAGTAAACTGAAATTTTTATAGACCACAAATCAGATGCATATAAATGGTTCTAAAATCTTAGCTGCAAGATTCTAAGTTGTGGCTCTTGTGTTTATGTGTACTTCTCAGATTTCATCTGACTGTCACTACCAGGTGATACCCCATCTTTCTTCCAAGACATTAAGTCCTTATTTTATTTTTACAACAATGCCATGTGGTAAGGAAAACCAAGATTGGTTTGCTCAAGACCACTCATGGAACCTTCTGATATGGTGAGGAGGGGGAAGTGCAATCACAATATTTCAACCTAAGTCTTATTGGGCTGTTTAGTTAATATTGGTTTGGTGTATGCAAACCAAGACACAGGACACAGCCTCGGGCTGGGTTAACTCAGGTTTATTGCATCGTGGGCAGAGGGAACATGAGGTAATGGCGGATCGATAGCTCTTTATATACAGCAGTAATACATTTGAACGTGGTGCCATGGTAGCCTATTGGCTACTGTCTGCGTGACGTCATTGCAGGTCACGCCCTTCTTGTCCAGGTGTAGGTGGTGGCGGGAAAACTTCCCGCGCTGTTGCCTTTGATGAGTTCGGACCAAGAGAGCTTGGACGCTCGCTGCTGCCAGCTGGTGGTCATTAGCTCGCGTCCTATTACAGGGTTTATATGATACAGCTGAAAGTTACATTGTTGCTATAGGCAAGGTTACATTGGCTCAGATACATTGTAATCCATGTGTACAATAAAACCATCAGAACACAACACCCCTCCCCCCTAGGACGAGACAAAGTCTCTCAGCCAAGATGGCTTATTTCGAACACGCTGGGGTCTCGATGCGGGCTGCCTCTCCCCGGGTTTGCTACCTTCTCTTTGTCCCCTGGTTTCCTGTCCTGTAATATGAGAGGGAGACTCGTTAGTGACTTGCCGCGGCTCCGCGGCGTTGTTGGGAGGTGTGCTCTTTCTTAGGGAGGAACCGGGGGCACTGGGGGCTAACGAAAAACCCCTCTTCTCGCTTGGATGGGTGGGGGAACACTCCTGAAAACCCCCCCGGCTCGCAAAATCAAAATCAAAATCACAATCGGGGGCAGCGGTCGCGAACTCCTCTCCCCCTTCCCCGGCCCCTGATAAGACTGGCGTATCAAAAGGATATGAGTCGGGGCCGCTACTACTGCTTCCTTCCCCCCTTGCTTGGGACTGTTGTCCCCTGCTGTCTCCCCCTTGGGTTAAGCGGGTGGGGGAGAACCCTAACGCTGAATCCTGTTGCTGAGCTCCACTGACTGGCCCACTCACTCGGTGCCTCAGTTGGTCTGCGTGCCTCCTCCAGAGGAGGCCGGTGTTAGTCTCGACCCGGTACGACACAGGCCCCGTCTGCTCTACAACCGTCCCTGGCACCCAGGCTGGCCCTGCGCTGGAATAGTTCCTGCAGTGAACAGGGTCCCCGGCGGCGAAACCTTTCGAGACTGCCAACCCTATGTTTTTTCCTTTATCCTCGGCTCTCGTCGGGTCTAGCCTAGACAGGATCGTGGTCAGTTTTCGCCGCATCAAGAGCTCCGCCGGCGAGTAGCCTGACGCTAAGGGGGTTACCCTATACGCTAAGAGGAACTGGCATACTTGGTGATTCAGGTCCCCCGGGCCCATGCGCCGCAGCGCCTCCTTCGTTGTCCGCACCAGCCGTTCCACCTGGCCATTCGTGGCCGGGTGAAACGGTGCGGACGTGACATGCCGAATGGCGTTTGCCTCCATGAACGCCCCGAACTTGGCGGAGGTGAAACAACTAGCGTTATCGCTTACCAAAGTGTCGGGTAAACCGAACGTGGAAAAGACTCTCCTTAGCTGGCTAATTGTCGTGGCGGAGGACGTGCTCTTTACTGGGATAACCTCCAGCCACTTGGAGAACGCATCTACCACCAGGAGAAACATGGTTCCTCGGAACGGGCCAGCGAAATCCACGTGCACTCTGGACCACGGCCCCCTTGCTGTGTCCCACACCCTATGCGGGAGACGGGCCGCCTCAGGTCGGGATCCCTGGCAAGCCTCGCAAGTACCGACCATGTGCTCAATGTCCGCGTCCAGCTGTGGCCACCAGAAGTAACTCCGGGCCAGCGCCTTTGAACGAACTATGCCCGGGTGGCTGACGTGCAGCAGTTCGAGCACCCTCGTCCGCAGGGGCGTAGGGACCACCACCCGTTGGCCCCACAGAAGGCACCCCCTCTCTAGGGACAACTCTAGCTTTTTCCTAAAGAATGGGTCGAACTCTGCACTCGGGGACGAAGCCGGCCACCCCTTCTGCACCCATGAACTAACTTTCCCCAGCGTCCTGTCCTTGCCTGTCGCCCTGGCAATGTCGGCTGGTACTATTGGGGGTGCGTCTAAAACCTCAATTAGCAACACCTGGCGGTCTCTTTCTGCTCTCGCCTTTTGGTCGTCCGACAAGGGCAGAGGGGATCTCGAAAGCGCATCAGCATGGCTGATCTCCTTTCCGGGCCTGTACTCCAACTCATGTTGGTACGCGTTGAGGAAAATAGCCCATCGCAGCATTCTCGGGGACAGGATCTGCGGCGTGGGCTTGCTTGCCGTGAAAATCCCTAACAGCGGCTTGTGATCGGTCACGATTTTGAACGGGCGGCCATACAAGAAATCGTGAAATTTTTTGGTCCCCGCTACTATTGCTAACGCTTCCCTGTCGGTTTGTGCGTAATTTCGCTCCGCTTGGGACAAGGACCTTGAGTAAAACGCCACCGGGGCCTCCCTTCCGTCCTCCAACACGTGGCAAAGCACCGCCCCCACCCCCACCGGGGATGCATCACAAACTAGGACCACAGGCCGTTTGGGGTCGAAGTGCGTCAGGATTGCCTCAGATGTTAGGAGTTGCTTTAGCTCTTTGAACGCCCTCTCGTGCTCGTCACCCCACATCCATGGCTCCTCCTTTTTAAGTAACCGATGGAGCGGTTCGGCCACGGACGCCTTCCGCGGGAGGAATGTATGGTAAAAATTGAGGAGCCCCAGGAAAGACTGCAGCTCGGTTTTGGATGTGGGGCGAGGGGCCTTTTTAATGGCTGCTACCTTGGATTTAGACGGCTTAATCCCCTCGGGTGTGATCCGGAACCCTAAAAACTCGACCTCGGTTTCGAAAAAGACACATTTATCCTTCCTCAATCTCAGCCCCGCTTTCTCGAACACGGTCAGTACCTTGTCCAACCTTTTAGCCAGTTCAGCCTCACTCCCCCCAGTTATCAACACGTCATCAAAATAAGGCAACACCCCCTCCAGGCCCTTTAGGAGGCGTTCCACGAGCGATTGAAAAAGGCCGGGTGCCGAGTTCACGCCGAACTGTAACCGCGACACCTGGAACGCTCCCTTATGTGTAACTATCGTTTGTGCCGCGGCCGTGGCGGGGGTCACTGGAAGTTGCTGATAGGCTTGTGCCAAATCGAGTTTAGCGAAACACTTTCCCCCATTTAGCCTGGCCAAAAGGTGGCTGATCACTGGCACCGGGTATGCATTAGGGCGGATCGCCTTGTTAATTGTACACTTATAATCAGCGCAAATGCGCACCTCCCCGTTAGCCTTTAGAGCCGTTACAATTGGAGTTTCCCACTCCGCGGAATCAACAGGAATAAGAATCCCCTGGCCCACCAGTTTGTCCAGTTCCGCCTCTATCTTGTCCTTGAGTGCGAACGGCACCCTGCGTGGTTTGAGTCTTATCGGGCGGACCTCCGGGTCTATGTCGAAAGCTACAGGGGGTCCCTTGAACTTTCCGAGTCCTTTCTTAAAAACGGCGGGATGCGCATCGCAAACCGCTTGTATTGGGTCCCCCCCCACGGTATGCACCCCCCCTATGAACAAACCTAAGGGCTGAAACCACTGCGTCCCTAGGAGGCTACAGCTTCCCCCTTTGAGGACAACTAGGGGCAGTTCCGCAGAATGTCTCTTAAAATTGACCCGAAATTTCCCGACCCCCAACACCGGAATGCTGTTTCCCTGTACGTCCCGTAGTGTGGACCTCAACGCTTTAAGCTTGGGCCGCACACGGGGGTCGATTTTCAGGAACTCTTTCTGGGGAATTATGGAATAGGAGGACCCCGAGTCAATTTCCATCTTAATAGGGGCCCCTTGTACTAATACCTCAACGAAGTAATGGGACTGTCCCGCGGACACGCTGAACACTGAGGCGTCGTCCTCGCTGCCGTCCGAGACGCGGCCCACGCCGTCCTGCTTCCTCGTGGTCTGGGCGCCATCTTTGGGCCTCGCTGGACGGTCCGGTCTGGCCGCGCGGTCTTGTGACTGCCTCCGGCCCTCTTTCCGCTTTCTGCACGCCTTGGCGATGTGCCCCCGACGGCCGCAGGTGTAACACTCGGCCTTCCTGAACGGGCATCTCGCGCGCTCGTGGGCCGCTCCGCAACCCTCGCAGCGTCGACCACCCTTCCGGACCTTCTGGACCTCCTCGCCGTCGCTGCCTTCCGTAGACGACTTTGAGGCCCGTCGAGTCGCGTGCACCGACTGTCCGGTCTTCCCGTGCACCGAATTTTCCGCCTTGCCGGCTCTAGGACGCCACTCACGCCACTGGTGCATCTCGTCCACTCCGGCATTCGTGGACTCTGCGGCTTCCGCGGCCTCTATGACCTCTGCCAGCGTGGGTGGCGGCTCCTTATTCATCAAGCTGCGCTGTACCTCCTTGTCTTTCAGGCCACACAACACGCCGTCCCTGAGGACCAACTCCAGGATATCGCCCCATTTACAGGGGGCGGCGGCTATCCTCATGGCGGCCACGAATGCCTCAACCGACTCATCCGGCGCTTGGACTCGCCTCCAAAACGCGCTCCGAGCGGGAAACATTGCCCTCGAGGGGCAGAACCGCTCTCGCAGCAGTTTCATGATGTCGCTCGCCTTAAAGTCGCTCACCTTCTTCGGAGCGATTATGCCCACCAGCGTCCGCTTGGTTTCCATCCCGAGCATTCTGGTGAGGATGGCCCTCTTCCTCTCCTCGTCTTCTCCTTTAACTCTGAGTTCCACCAGGGCCGCCTGGAAATCCATCTCAAGCAGCTCCCAGTCTTGCGGTTTGGTGATGTTGAAACCGCTCTGTGCCCTGGCTGTTCCGTGGGGATCCATCATCCCACCTTCGTCGCCAATTTGGTGTATGCAAACCAAGACACAGGACACAGCCTCGGGCTGGGTTAACTCAGGTTTATTGCATCGTGGGCAGAGGGAACATGAGGTAATGGCGGATCGATAGCTCTTTATATACAGCAGTAATACATTTGAACGTGGTGCCATGGTAGCCTATTGGCTACTGTCTGCGTGACGTCATTGCAGGTCACGCCCTTCTTGTCCAGGTGTAGGTGGTGGCGGGAAAACTTCCCGCGCTGTTGCCTTTGATGAGTTCGGACCAAGAGAGCTTGGACGCTCGCTGCTGCCAGCTGGTGGTCATTAGCTCGCGTCCTATTACAGGGTTTATATGATACAGCTGAAAGTTACATTGTTGCTATAGGCAAGGTTACATTGGCTCAGATACATTGTAATCCATGTGTACAATAAAACCATCAGAACACAACAATTGGCCATGCCTGAACTGAAAGGAATAGCAATTTCACTAGAATTTTGCCACTTTTCACACAGTGCATCAAATGAAGGAGATTTGTAGAGAAGGGTAACCCATGACTGATAATTTCTTCTGTGACCAATCCAGGAATCTTTGCCAGTTGCCCATACAGCCACTTACAGATGTATTTTTCTCCATCCAAACCCAACCAAAAGCACCTCTATTCAAATCAAACCACTCCCCAAAATACCATCATGGTGTGTCTTCACACCTTAGTCTAAGATAGTATGATTTTAGAGAACACTGTGAGAGGACTTCCTGGCGGTTGGGGGAATAGAACTACAGTTGTCTCCTTCAAGCATGGCCAGTAGCCATACTGACTCAAGTGGGGAGAATGATTTGAGAACTGTAGTTCAAAAACTAATAATAACTTCCATAATATTTCAAGAGGATTCTTTGCTGCTGCTACTGTTTAACATCTAATTAATCTGTTACTGCTTAACATCAAAATATTAATAATTCTAAACAAAACTAGCTTTGGCTACCATACTTCAGAACAAGCAGGAAAAAAAATTGTCTGTTGTATGTTACCAAAGATGACTCAAAACTATATGCAAAAAGTCCTGGAGTGAATTAGACAAATTGGATAAGAAAACATGGAAATTTATGGACATGCATCATATACTACACCCAAAAGGTGATTTGGATAGGTTATATTTAATGATGACAATTAGACTCTGTGGATTACTAAAAATACAACAGGCAGTAGATGAAGAAAAAATAACCTAAATGAGTATAAAGGCAGTAAAATCAGAGTAATATTACTTAAGGCAGTGAAAATGAAAACATTTTAAAAACAGCAGAAACAAAGACAGAATCTAAAGAGCAGCAATTGGAAGATAAGTTAAATAACTCCGCCGCTGTCCCCATTCTTCCTTGCAGCTGCGGTGAAGAGGTTGCTGCGGCGACGGGCGATGGGACCCTCCACCACCACCGGCATCCTGGCTCCTGCCCCGGCCCAGGGAACAGGACTTCGCCGCCACCACCCTTGGACTTGCCTGTGGCTGGAGTGGAGAGGCCGTTGTACTATGGTATTGCTGAATTGTTTTATATTATATGTGCTTTTGTAGGATGAATATGGTATAATTATTGTCTATATTGTATATTGTATTATTGTGTTTACTACATAATATTGTGTGAGCCACCCTGAGTCGGGTTTCCTGATTGGGCGGCATACAAGTGTGCCAAAGGTTATAAAAGTGGGCTTCACAGTATGATAGGGGCTCAGTCTTTTGGAAGTTATTCCACTGAAGCCTCTGCTAGCAGAAAATAAAAGTCTTTTGCTGTTTTCACCGATGTCGTGGTCCGAATTCGTCTGTGTCCAGCTGCTGACCACTACAACTGGACAAGGAATAACATTAAAGGAGGAGATAGCTGAGGAACCCAACCTCCCCTACATCACTTGGAGGATCCTGAATAGGCTGAGAGTTGGAGTTACCAAATGTAAGACCAACACGCTCAAGTGGGGGCTTCTGGCGGACAGCAACACACTATGTGAATGTAGAGAGATACAGAATCTGGCTCATTTACTGGCCTGCTAATTACTACCAGAAACATGTTTCAATGAAGATTTAATTTTGGTCAACAACAAAGCCAAGAGGATCACTTTATTTTGGCATTCATTTTTGAAAACAAAACCTGGTTACTTACTCTAAAAAAAAGGAACTCTGGAGAGGCATTCTTTGTGTTACTGCTTTTATTATACAGGGACAAGAATCCTATTGTATATTTCTGGTAGCAAAAGGAAAGTTATAGGTTTTAGCCAAATTCTCAACTTGTGGCAATCTTCCGGTGACAAGACATGACTAGCTGTATACCAGAAGGTGTAGCTAGTAGGCTTCTGATCAGAATCATTACTGTTAATAATAATTAATTTATAATTAAATCATAACGCAAGAGTTCGGTTGGTCTAATTGCTTCACCATTTTGCAAACAAAAGATGGCTCCACCTATACAAGCAGTGGTAGGAGCTGTTGGAGTTTAGAGTACGGGTAGCTGTAAATCCTGCTGACCCTTTGCTTCTGGACTGGCTTGTTTCACCTGGACTGGGAAGGTGCTTCTGGATTGAAAGGATTAGGTAAAAGTAAAAGTCACTCTTGCTCAAAAGCCAGTCATATCCGGCTCTAGGGTTCAGTGCTCATCTCTGTTTCAAAGCCGAAGAGCCAGCACTGTCTGCTTCTGCAGACATTTCCGTGGTCATGTGGCAGGCAGGACTAGACACTGGAGCACACAGAATGCTGTTACCTTACCACTGAAGTGGTCCCTATTTATCTCCTTGCAATTTCTTGCTTTTGAACTGCTAGGTTGGCAGGAGCTGGGACAGAGAAGGGAACTCACTCTGTCATGCAATACCTGGGAATAAAAAGGGCTAGCAGAGGACCCAGCATTGCCCGGGGGTACCCTACCCAGGCCAAGGAGAGACCTGGGCCGGCCCCCACCCCCACCCCAGCTGCCTTACCTTTTTGTCTGCTGTTGTCGCAGCCGCTCTCTCAGCACCGCATCTCAGCCAGACTTTGGCTGCTGCCGGCAGCCTCCCCAGCAACTACAGTCAGTGGGTAGCCATCACAGCCCGGCCCCTCCGTCCTCCCATGGGTTGTATCAGGTGGAAGGGAGGCTCCATTTGGGCACATGGGCAGAGGACCCATTGGGGGACCTGCAAAAGGTGGCAGCCCGGTCCCATCCTCCACCCGCCCCCTGACTGTGGGTTCTCCCTTCCCCTGAGGTGTGCCTCAAGAGTGCAGAGGAACCATGACGTGGTGGCCGCCCGCCAACAGTAGTCGCTGGGGCGGGCCACATGGAATGCTGGGCAGACTTTAGCCCATGCCTGGAATTTCACACATGCGCCACAGCCTGGAATGCCAGGCAGAGTTAGGCGCATGCATGGATTCTCGCACATACGCAGTCACCTCCACTGGTAATTTCTGCCAGCTGGGGGTGGGGCATTGCAGCCCCTTTTCTGGGGCAAGGACCTTAAGGCGGGCTGCCGGTTGCCCATGCCAGCCACCCCAGACATTGAAGGTAAGCGTGCACGCAGTTTCCAGTGCAATTGGTGCAGGGGTGTCGCTTTGTATGAGGGAGCCCTGTGATGTCGTGGAGCCCCAGATCTGGTCAGCTGGGAATTGGTTGAGATGTGGTGATGACATCACAATCCCCCCTGGTTGGCTTTTCCCCCTTGCTTTTTCTCCTGTCGGTGGGGACGTCCCCTTTGCAGATTGATTTAGGAGACGTACCCCTCCCCATGGGGCTTGACACGCCCGCAGTGACCGTCTCTTTGGCCCAAGGTATGTATGTGCCGAGTTTCAGCATGATCAGTGCAGGGGTGTGGATTTGTATAAGCAACATACAGTACCGGACCTTGATTTTAGTTATATAGATTAGGCGGTGATAATAAATCACCCTTGCCGATGGACGCCCAATTACTGAAATAGCAATCTTCAGGAAGGCTACTTTCATGTCCCCATCAAATGCAGCTGATGTAGCCCAATACTGGATGGATGTCATCTATCACTTTTAATTCAATTTTGTTTTAGATGTGTTAATTTTAGCTTTGTATGTTATTATATGCTGGCGGTGCATCAGACATGAATAAAGGAAAGACCTGGACTAAGTGGATGGGAATTTGAAAGCTATTCTGCCATAAAGGCTACCTAAAAACCATGAAGGTAGGACCTTCCAGAGAGAGAGACAACATTTAGATGTATATTGCCTGTGACAACATTTAGATGTATATTGCTGTACTTCTGGTGTTTCTTTTATCAGTCGCCTTACTTCTTCTTCTGTCTCTAGGCCAGATGTGAAACAGGCACTTTTTGGTGAGTTAATGCTGCAGTTCCTTTCGCCAGACTTAGTGTGAGAAAGATTAGCTAGCAACACAAGGTTGCCATTACTAGGGTGTGCCCGACTGTGTTTCAAAAATATCACAGTCTCCAAGGAGGCTCTTTCTGTACACCCTAGTGGCATTCTTAATGGGTTGTTTAATGGTTAATGGGTTGTTTAATAGTTTTGTATATGTATTATACTGTGAACTATTTGTCTTGTAATTATTGCGTACTAGAAAACTGTTTGAAAACAATGTTTCAGTTTTTTGTTGTTGGGCATTTTTATTTTTTGAGAGGAATGGTCCCCCCCCCATGTAACTTTCCTTTCCTTCTGCTACTGGAAGTGGCTTTGATTACCGTGGATAATTAGTGCCAAGTAAACAGGATATTAAAAACAGACATAGCTGGTGTAATTCTGGATGCCTCAAGCAGGATCTCAAACTTTGTGTAGGCTTTCAAACTTGATGCAATCCCTATTTCTTGGAGAGCCTTACCTGTGGAAAATCAGCATCTCCCGCAGCACTGGATTATTACAAAAGAAACAGCAATAAAAGGAAGGAGTGCATAATACCTTGAACTACAGGCCCTACAAGTGAGGGGGAGGAGAGTCTTTTGTTTTGCATTAATTAAACTTTGTAATGGAGGCTTCTGAATCAGTTAGGCAGATGAGATTATGACAGTCTTGAAAGAATGAAAGTGAGGCAGAAAGGAAGCCATGAAGGAAGAGTTCAGGATGGGAAGAGAAGAGGGAGAATGTCTTGGTGTGTGTTAAGCTTTTTATATGTACCGCAGATACACAGCAGTAGGCGGGGCAGCTTATCATATAGTTATACAGTATTTAGCAAGTTGTCTCCCATTCTAGCCCAGCAATTAAAACTCTCCACATCTTTAAGTACCTGTATAAGAAAAATGTTCTTTACTTACACTTGTATTTCTTTAGATAGAAGATTAATCAGTTGCTTTGTTGATAAACAGTTCTGTACAATGGCTTTCATTTAAACAAACATACTTTGCTTGTAAGGCAAACTGGAAAGTGAGAGAGACAGGAGAGCTGAAAAATAAACTGGTACACTCAAGACAATTGCAAAAACACAGAACTGAACAAAACCTAAGAGCAAATAGCCTAATCAGGTCAGGTGATCCTAGAGAATTATTTATTTATTTATTTATTCCAATTTTTATTACGCCCACTCAGGTAAAAACCCGACTCAGGGTGGCGTACAACAGTTAAAAACATATTAAAACATAAAACACCCTCATCCTCCCATCCATCCACCCTCATTACTCCCACCCCCTTTAGAACCAAACTAAAAGCTAAGAAGGAGGGGGGAATGCAAAGACACAGAAGGAGGACACAACTGGGCTAGTTGGGGATGAGCCAGCAGGCCGGGCCGTATTCCCATTAGGGCCCCACACCTGCCCCGCCAGCCAGGTCTTCAAACCTTTCCTGAAAGGCAGCAATTCTGTCTGTAGCCTCAATTCTGTTGGCAGGAGGTTCCATAGGGCTGGAGCGGACACGGAGAAGGCCCTCTTCCATGTGCCAGAGAGGCAAGCCCCTCTAGCTGAACGCACAACTAGGGAGCCCTCCGGTCTGTTCTGGTTGGATGGGCAGACACTCTTGGGACAATGCAGTCTCTCAGGTAACCTGCCCACTGCCATATAGGGCTTTAAAGGTCAAAACCAGCACCTTGAATTGCACCCGAAGGCAAACTGGCAACCAGTGCAGCTCCCGGAGTAGTGGGGAGGCGCGGGCATAGCGCCCTCACCCCATCACCACCCGAGCAGCCACATTCTGCACCAGCTGTAGCCTCCAAATGGTTGTCAAGGGCAGCCCCATGTAGAGTGCATTGCAGTAATCTAATCTGGAGGTGACCAGAGCATAAGTGACCATGAGCAAGGAGTCCTGGTCCAGGAGCGGGCGCAACTGGCAAATTACTCTAAGTTGAGCAAAAGCCCTCCTGGCCACAGCCGCCACCTGTTCTTCCAGCAGCAGCCGTGAATCTAAGAGGACCCCCAAGTTGCGCACTGGCTCTATCTGGGGCAGAACTGCCCCATCCAAGACCAGAGATGGTAACTCTCTGGATAACCCCGGACCTCCACCCCATAGCCACTCAGTCTTGCTAGGGTTCAGCTGAATCCTGTTCCCCCCATCCAGACCCCAACAGCCTCCAGGCATTCGGACAGGACTTTGACCACATCACTGGGGTCCCCACGGGCCGAGATGTACACCTGGGTGTCATCTGTGTACTGATGGTACTGCGCCCCATGGGAACAGATGATCTCGCCCAGTGGCTTCATGTAGATTTTAAATAGGAGAGGAGAGAGCACCGAACCCTGCAGCACCCCATATTTAAGGGGCCTAGAACTGGATTTCTCCCTCTCCAACCAGGATACGGCCCTCCAGAAATGAGGAAAACCAGGACAATACTGTCCCCTGGATCCCCAATCCTTTGACTGGTTATGTACATAATTTGCATTAACCCATTGCAATTTGGGGTTGCAGCAATATATTCAACAGTGTGGAGGTAAAATTAATGGCTATTTTAAAACTCAGGTGAGCTTTTTGTAGTTTGGTCTTTCCAAGTATAAGTACAAGGACATAAACTTTGAAATTTATATAGACACGCCGTAACTACGTGTGTGCATTGGTTCACACATATATCCTGTAACTCTATCATACCATGGTTTGGGTAATTTTGGTAAATGATCTTGTTAAATTGTAATTCATGTTTCTAAAACACAGGTGAAAGAAAATATGAGTAATCCAAAATGAGAAAATGGCTTCAATGACAAAGGTCAATATAGTATCTGAAGTTTTTTTTATAATAGGTACATTATAGTTTTCTATCTCCATCCATAAATGTATTATTGCATCCAGCAACTGCATCCTGGAGAGATGTCCATAATTCAAAACAGGGAGGCAAGCTAGGCCTATACAATAGAACCTCGGATAAAGTCCAAACTCTGTTCCACAAGTTCGGACTTTATCCTATTTTGGACTCCATCCGAATCAAATGGGCAATGCATCGGATAACGTCCAAAAAATGGACTTTATCCGAGGATCCTATACCAAATACCTAAGATAACATCCATTTTTAGTGGTTTTGGACTTTATGCGATGCATCACGTGTGCATGAAAACCGCGACTTTATCCGAATCGGACTTTGTCCGAATCGGACTTTATCCGAGGTACCACTGTATGTTCAAAATCTCCAAATGAAACTTGTTGCTTTCTGCATGCAGATTAATACTGGAATTCTGACTTTGCATAGGAACAGGAAAAGCCTTTAGATTTAACTCTGGTCATTCTAAGAATAACATCTCATAGTTATGTGCCTAGCTGCAGTCCAGGTGTCTGGTTTCTTAGGGGACTGACGGTTAAAGAGATTCATGGTTTTGTCTTATCTAAAACCAAAAGTAAACTCAGACAGATTGAGACATCATCGGTATTGCAAAAGACCCCATTTGGCTAATCACTGCTGTAGACCATTCCCATAAAATTTGGTGTTATTCATGCATACTGCATAGCAAAAGAGAGCACGTGTCTAACCTCTGATCTCCCAGCTGTCCGGAGCAAGCTGGAACTATGCTGACCTGCCCTAGATCATCACTTCCTCTCCAGAGATGTAAGAGAAGGATATCTCTTTCTAAGTAAATAGCAGACGGCCTTGCCCTCTTCCTGAGTCACCCACTCAAGTCTCAGGGTGTTCCCATCTCTATTTGTACAGCTTGTCTCAGGGTCTCATGAATTAAAGGTTGGGAAGGTGACATGTGCCAAACTAATGCTAACCTACAGGACACATCATCTGATAAAATGCAAGTCAGCTTATATACACTTATCTCGGGCAGCCGGAGTCTGTATTTCCTGAGTTCTTATTAAACAGTTTTCAAAACAGGCCCCAGGCAAAGAGAGCTCCATTTGACCCCACTAGAAAAAAAATCATTCTGTCTCTATTAGCTACTGGAACAGGTGTGTTCTCAGCTAGCACAAACAGCACCACTCTGTTGCAAACAACAACACCTGGATGATTTATGTCACCTGTGGCTCTGGCAGGAACCTAAACATGATGGACCATGGTAGGTGATCATCACAGAGATGTCAATGCTCCATCTGGCCATTCTTTCTTTTCTTTACATAGAGCAAGACTGGAAGAACAATTCTTCTTCTTTTGTGTTCCAATAAAACCTTGGACAACCAAAATGAAGCCACTTTCTTGGCTTTGCCATTGTCCTCCATCTGGTCATTCTTTCTTTTCTTTACATAGAACAAGACTAGAAGAGCAATTCATCTTTTGTGTTCCAATCATAACCTGGACAGCCAAAGTGAAGCCACTTTCTTGGCTTTGCCATTGGTCAAATTTAAGTCCTCATTGGTGCATGTTCATGGCAGTAATCGGCAGACCAGTAGATGAGCTGAATTCTGAATCTGTCCACATTCACACCATGTGTTATTGCCCATCAGCAGCCCCCACTTGAGCATGTTGGTCTTACGTTTTGTGACTCTGAACTTTATCCTGTTCAGGGTCCTCCAAGTGACATAGGGGAGGTTGAGTTCCTCAGCTATATCCTCCTTTAATGATGTTCCTTGCCCAGTGTGTAAGGCATCTGCTATTCTCTCAGCGTCCACTGCTATTTCTCTCCTTATCTTAGGTGGAACAACATCAACAAGAGGGTATATTTTCTCAACTAGTTTGAAGCATCCTGTCGCTATACACATAGCTTCATTAACAGCGATGTCAACTTGTTTTGAGTGCATAGATGCACTCTATGCTGGAGCAGCAATGATTTCATATTAGTTCCCCTCAACTCTCTGAATCCTTTCTTCATGGGAAATGCAAAGAAACAAATTTAAAAATGAAAACTAAAATAAATGTAAAAGTAAGATAAATTAAATAAACGATCTTCCACAAATTTCTAGAACAGTGTTTCACAACCTTTTTTGGGCCATTCCCCACCTAAGCATCTCTAAAATCCTGACACCCCCCCATCCATGACACATAATTCTTATTATTCAAAAAGTGAACTCCTAGTTATGTGGAGGAAGCCTAAAAGGCCATTCTCTGTTTATAACTCATTCTTTAATCCACCTCACTTAAAAATCAAATTGCCCCATTTATTTTTATTTACTTATTTATTGTTAGATTTCTATACCACCCACTCAGCCAAAGCCGACTCCGGGTGGTTCACACAGTGGGTAAAAACAGATAAAAACAAATAAAAACAGATAAAAACCAGCAATAAGAACCCACTCCTAAAAAGAGAGGAATGCAGGAACCGAAGAAACCGTGGGGCCGGCATCCTCCCCTATATTAACCACCCAACGGAAGCCACCCCTCCACCTGCACCCCAAACTTGGCCCACCAACCAGGTTTTTAGTTCTTTTCTAAAGGGCAACAACTCCATCTGGAGACGCAGTTCCACAGGCAGGAGGTTCCAAAGGGCCGGTGTGGACACAGAGAAGGCTCTCCTCCTTGTGCCAGATAGGCGAGCCCCCCTGGCCGATGGCACTATTAGAGAGCCCCTCCGGTCCACTCTGGTTGGAAGGACAGATGTCCTTAGGGCGATGCAGTCTCTAAGGTAACCTGGCCAACTACCATATAGGGCTTTAAAGGTCAAAACCAGCACCTTGAATTGCACCCAGAGGCAAACGGGTAACCAGTGCAGCTCCCGAAGCAGTGGTGAGGCATGGGCATAATGTCCACACCCCATCACCACCCAGGCCACCACATTCTGGACCAGCTGCAGCCTCCGAATGGTCATCAAGGGCAGCCCCATGTAGAGCGCATTACAATAATCTAGTCTGGAGGTCACCAGAGCATGAGTGACCATGAGCAAAGAGTCCCGGTCCAGGAGCGTGCACAACTGGCAAATCACCCGAAGTTGGGCGAAGGACCTCCTGGCCACAGCCGCCACCTGTTCTTTTAGCAGCAGCCGCGAATCCAGGAGGACCCCCAAGTTGTGCACCGGGTCGGTCTGGAAAAAGCCCATTCACTGAAAACCATGGTTCTACAATATGGGGATATTTCTCTTCTTCCCTTGATGCCTTCTCTCCTATTTTCTGAATCCAACAGGGCAGACCAAAATCATCGAAGAAATCAAAAAGCCAAGACAAAAGCAAATGCAAAGAGGAAAAAACTAAAAAATAATCTCAAGGATGGACTCTGACACAGGCAAGATGCCCAAAAACAGTACAATTAGTTCAAAGAAGTGGGGGGGGGGGTTAAAGAAGGGGGAGAAATTGAAAGGAAAAATAAGAAAAAAAGAAGAAAGGGTTGTGGCTGGTATAACCAGGATTTGGGCAACACACAACAATCTGACTACCTGTATGTAGACTCTTATTTGAAGACAGTTACATATGACCTCCTTATTTCATTTGAGTTTCACTATGGAATGTGAGAAAACACATGCAGTTGAAATCCAGTTCACATAACTCTTTAGTGTGTTTTCAGGCCCCCAGTGATCTGTAGAAACTCAAATATTTGTTTCAAAAGGCAGATTCCAGAGAATATCCATCATTATCATTCTTCATTGCTGTAGAAGCAATGTGGAGTAAGAAGCTGACTGTTGAAGCCCCAGGCTATTGGCATTTCTGCCTAATGAATGAAGAAAAGCAAGACCAACCTCCACATGCATCACAGATCATCAAAACCCACATTTTGATGAGTGCTCTGGGAAATACATTTTCATAGTATATTAAGCATAAGAAGCTCCTTTTTTATTATAATTATTACGACTCCCAGAATCCCTGGGGGACTGCAGAAGTTGTAGCCTGAAAAAAATCACTTTTCCCAAGCTAGCAGTGATATAAAGGAGCTCTGAAAGAGATGAGAAAATGTATCTCACTACAGTTTTGTCTTTTTCTGTGGTTACTAAGAGTTCTTTTATGCCCTCTCTCCACCTCAGAGGAACAGCTCCTTCAACTATATGTGCACACATGGACATGGACATATACAGTGATGAGCTGCAAAAAAAATTACTACCCACACTCTGGGCATGGCTAACTCTGTGGGCGTGGCTAATTCTGTGGGCCACACCTACTTGGCCAGCCACACCATGGCCTGGGGTAGGGAGGTGGGCATGGCTAACCAAGTGGGCGTGGCCTGGGGAATTTCCACTACCGGTGCCCGCGCACTGGTGGGCACCTAGAGCAGCGCATCACTGGACATATAGTGCAGTAGGTCTAGCACTTTTTGTGAATGGCTATAAGATGGTAAGATGGAGGAAGGAGCTCACTGGACAAGGAATCATGTTAAAGGAAAATATGGCTGAAGAACTTCACCTCCCCTATGTCAACTGGAGGACACTGAATAGGTTGAGAGTTGCAGACACTAAATGTAAGATTCACATGCTCAAGTGTGGGCTGCTGGCAGACAACAACACACTGTGTGAATGTGAAGAGATACAAATTTGGCTTATTTGCTGGTCTGCCGGTTGCTACCAGAAACATGTACTGATGAGGTTTTAAGTTTGGCCAATGACAAAGCCAAGAACGTGGCTTCATTTTGGCAATTTAAAGGTCCGACTTGGACACAAAAGAAGAAACCACACATAACAGATGACATTGTCATAAAGTTAATCTCTTTCTAGAGATCTTATCATGCTTTCCTGCCACACTTCACCCTCTGCCTCCTTACCATCTTAGGGGCTCCCCTGTGTCCCCACGTGGCTCCCAGGCTAGTGAATGCACAAGGTCAAATTATTGTTTAGGTAGCATAAATGTGGCCACAAGCGTGGTCCAGTCAGCCCTTGGATCCCAATTCAATAGACACAAAGGAACTATATTTAATAAGGTTTATTAATTAAGTTAAAGAAATGAGTATAGCATTAGGAAAACAGACTTGCAAACTTAGTCATTCAAAGTACATACAAAAATAAGAAAAAGCTTAACTTTGTTTCGGCCCGGGTGGCATTAGTTATATTCACACCCCATATGTGAGGACCTTCCCCTGGACTTTCCCATCTCTCCCACTCTAGTTTTATGCTTTTGATATCAATCTGCCCACGTGGGGAATCTCATCCAATTGGAATTAGGTTACATTCCATTCTGTCTCTTTTGTATGTGGCATATACCACACACACACACACACACACACACACACACACACACACACACACACACACACACACACACACACACACACACACACACACACACACACACACACACACACACACACACACACACACATATGTGGGTTTTTTTCTTGGACTGAATACAGATGGGCGTTTGTTGTGATGTAGGGATTTTGTATTCTTATGCGATATGGTTTTGTATTTTTATGTATTTATTGATTTTTTTATTCTGGATTCATTATTGTATTATTGATTGTACTGATTTATATATTTACTTGTATTACTTTATTGTGACTGTTTAAACCGCTTTGAGTCACCTGCTGGGTTGAGTAAAGTGGTATAGAAATTAAACTACAAATGAAATTAAATGTGGCATACAGCAATTCCTACGTACTACAATCTCCATTTTGAGAGGGCAAAGCACAAGGTAATCTAGTGGGCAAAATCTCATGAAAAAGCACAGTTCAGAACTGGGCCTGTTTCATGACAGACATGCAGGGCAGACTTGAGAAAATTTGCCACTGGTATTAACTGCAAGATGGCGCTTTCTTCTGGTGCATTTGCTGAAACTCACTGCACTAGCCAGAGTTCCAGTAGTTTCTTCTGTGTGATTGATGGGACTGTGTCTTCGACTATACTCAAAGGTACATGGATTGTTGAGTAAGGCCATGGGGCATGAAGCTCCACCACCCTGTTCTTGTCTCCCAGTATTTGGTGACTGAGGAAATTACCTCAATGTGCTTCAAAGTAAAACACAACATATTGTTGCCCAAGAAGGAATAGCGATTGCTGTTCTCCTATCAACCCAAGTCAAGATACATAATACTGTATTCAAACTAACCATTGTGGCACATGGGAGCCAGGAAACACTTCTCTCATTTCAATAATAATACATTCAATAATACTAAATCAATGCAGTGAAATAAATTACATAGCTATCAATTCCAATAATTAAATATAATTTTGAATTAAATAGTGAATAATTTGCTTTTCTTTCATGCAATATTCTGGCAGGCAAAGACCTTTCTCTTTAGGCAGACCTTTCTCCAATTACTGGCTTCTAAAAAGGGTTAAAAAGAGTCATATGCCTTGTCATATTTGTATGCTTTTTTCTCCCTCCCCCCGCCCCCTTTGGACAATAACATTATTGTTTTCCTAGTATTGAATGAAACTTGCATGAAAGAAAAGCAAATTAGTAGCTATGTAATTGTTGGTTTGTTTGTTTTTTAGTTTTTTCCCTTTTAAGTGATTGGTAAAAAAAAATTACAATAAATAATTGTTTTGTCCAAGAATAGCATTATTATCTAACTTTGGAAATATGTAATTAGAATGGCAAAAGAAAGAAATGATTATAATATTAGTTACAGCACTAAGATTAATTATAGTAAAAACAAAAGTAGATTTTCATTTTGAACTTGACAACTAGTTTACTTGACAACTAGTTTACTTTATTTTGAACTTGACAACTAGTATGAAATATAGCTGTGGATAATAAACTAACATGAGAAATTCAAGTTAAAAGGGGGGATTAGTGAAAGAAAATGCTTTTAGAGATATACAGTATGAGGGAAATGTTTGTGTTATATATTAGGGAAAGGGAAAGAGACAAAGCCAGACCAAGATATATTGTCTTTTTGGAGGTGTAGAGGTGAACTGTAGCAATGTAAGAATATAGAAAATAATCACATGGCAATGTTTTTAATTCCCACAGGTGGTGGGAGCATGTAGATGTTAATGATATGTATATGTTGTTTATGTATTTCTTTTAATATGAAATATGTTATTATTAGATAAAATACAATTATTTAACCTGCTTTTAATATGATACCTGCTTAATTACTTCTTAATATTTATTTATTTTTATTTATTTTTCACGCTTATATACCGCCCACTCAGGTACAACCCAACTCAGGGCGGTTTACATAGCGGACAGTAAATACATAAAAGACACATGATAAAAAAGTTAAACGTTTTTTAAAAACCCCACCCCTAAAAGGTGCGCAAGAAACGAAGGGACCTTGGGGGAAGGCACACTTCTCTATACCAACCACCCAATGGTACCCCCATCCCCACCCGCACCCCAAACTTGGTCCACCAGCCAGGTCTTTAGATCCTTCCTAAAGGGCAACAACTCCGTCTGGAGACGCAATTCCACAGGCAGGAGGTTCCAAAGGGCTGGTGCGGACACGGAGAAGGCCCTCCTCCTTGTGCCAGAGAGGCGAGCCCCCCTGGCTGATGGCACAATTAGAGAGCCCCTCCGGTCCGCTCTGGTTGGACTGACAAACGTCCTTAGGGCAATGCGGTCTCTAAGATACCCTGGCCCACTACCATGTAGGGCTTTAAAGGTCAAAACCAGCACCTTGAATTGCACCCGGAGACAAACTGGTAACCAGTGCAGCCCCCGAAGCAGTGGTGAGGCATGGGCATAACATCCACACCCCATCACCACCCGGGCCGTGGCATTCTGGACCAACTGCAGCCTCCGAATGGTCATCAAGGGCAGCCCCATGTAGAGCACATTACAGTAGTCTAGTCTGGAGGTCACCAGAGCGTGAGTGACCATGAGCAAAGCGTCCCGGTCCAGGAGTGGGCGCAACTGGCGAATCACCCGAAGTTGGGCGAAGGCCCTCCTGGCCACAGCCGCCACCTGGTCTTCTAGCAGCAGCCGCGAATCCAGGAGGACCCCCAAGTTGCGCACCGGGTTGGTCTGGGGCAAAACAGCCCCATCCAAAACCAAAGATGGTAGCTCCCGGGATAACACAGGACCCCCTATCCATAGCCACTCAGTCTTGCTAGGATTCAGCTGTAGCCCATTTGCCCCCATCCAGACCCCAACAGCCTCCAGACAGCTGGAAAGGACTTTGCATCACTGGGGTCCCCACGGGCCGAGATGTACAACTGTGTGTCATCCGCGCACTGGTGGTACCGCACCCCGTGGGAACGGATGATCTCACCCAGCGGCTTCATGTAGATGTTAAATAGGAGAGGAGAGAGTACCGAGCCCTGAGGCACCCCATATTTTAGGGGCCTAGGACTCGACCTCTCACTCTCCAACCACACCGACTGGGTCCGGCCCCTCAGAAATGAGGAAAACCAGGACCACACCGTACTCTGGATCCCCAATCCTCGGAGCCGTTCCAGAAGGATACCGTGGTCAACGGTATCGAAGGCCGCTGAGAGGTCAAGAAGAGCAAAGACGGACGGATGACCGCCATGCCGCTCTCGCCAGAGATCATCCATCAGCGCAACCAATGCAGTCTCAGTACCATATCCAGGTCTGAATCCTGACTGGAATGGGTCCAGATATTCCGCTTCATCCAGTACCCCCTGCAGCTGACGTGCCACTGCCTTCTCCAGAACCTTCCCCAAAAAAGGAAGGTTGGATACAGGTCTGTAGTTGGTTAGGATTGCTGGATCGAGGAATGGCTTCTTCAGGAGGGGGCGCACAAGAGCATGTTTCAGCAGTGCAGGAAATATCCCCTCTCGAAAAGATGCGTTAATTATAACCCCGACCCAGCCACCTGTCACCGTCTTAGAGGCTTTTACCAGCCAGGCTGGACAGGGATCCAATGGACAATTAGTGGCACGGACCGCTGCAAGGAGCCTGTCCACTTCATCCGGGGCAACAGGATCAAACCGATCCCAGGTAACACCGCAAGACTGCGCACTGGCTCCCCCCGGACCCTCCCCGTCCACGCCAAGTTTGAACCCCGAGCGGATCCGATCGATTTTCTCCACCAGATGGTCAGCAAAGTCCTCAGCCGATCCCTGCCAACCAGGCACAGGCCCCGCCCTACCCAGGAGGGACCTGGTCACCCGAAACAGGGTGGCTGGGCGATTATCAGTGGAGGCAATAAGGGAGGTGAAGTACTGCCTCCTCACCACCCCCATCGCCACTAGGTAGGCCCTAATAGCGGCTCTAGCTAGTGTCCAATCGGAAATATTGTACCAAATTTATTGTACTTTTGGTTTCTATATTGTCTGTTTTAATATGGTAAGTTGTTCCTGGTCATTTTCAGGAGACAGGTAAGGTATGAAGAATGAAATGAAATAAAATGAATGTATCTGTGCAAAATATTGCCATAACATAAGTGTAAGTTAAGCATGGCCCATTGGGCACCCCAAGAAGAAACAAACGATTTTGATCCTACAAAATCTGCCCACAAATTAGCATTAAGAGCATCAGCTTTCTGTTCCTAGAACTTGTGGGGTATGTTTTCTATGATTTCTTCAAACACAAAAAAAAGTTAGCCTCTACAAAAAAATTTAGAAAAGCTTGAACTTCCTGTTTTCTTCTTCTCAAATTGCTGTTTTCAGCCATTCCCAGCTATGATGTACTCCACAGAAAGGGGAATGGGGTTTTGACTGTGCTTACCCTAGCAATTACAATTATACTTATATACCACTCCACACCTCTTTGTGTACTCTCTGGGTGGTTCACAAGTTAATTAGCATTTTGCCCCCCACATGCTGGGTACTATTTTACCGACCTTGGAAGGATGGAAGGCTAAATCAACCTTGAGTCCCATCAAGGTATAACTTACAATGTCAGCAGCTTTGGCTTTAACCACTATACCACCACTGTCATAATAAATTGTAGTGCCTCTTGTAGATAGATATACTGGAACTCTGTACAACTTTTCCTTGCAAAAACTTTGCATAGGAGTCTAATTATTTTTGTCATATAACTGCCTTTGCTCTGAGCCCAAGTGGAGTGCCTCACTCTGATGTTGAGGTGCAAGGCATTCACACACACCTTCATTGTAAATATCTATGCCACACAGTTACTTCCCACATCTTGTTTGCCACACACATACACTCATTCCTAAAATTAGGATCATACATAAGCAAGCCATATGACAGCCTCAGTGAGGCCTAGGTAGCTTTCAGATTTGGAGGGATTCTTGAAATACCTTGAATTTATCGCAGCATCATGACAGCAGAGCTGGGAACTCCAGTGTTCCTCAGTTCTTACAACCAATCCACCACATATCAGTAACTATGAATAATGACTAACAATCTGTGTAATTGGCAGCAGTATAGCTCTTACAATAAGACAAGGATGATATTGATTGAGATGGAAATTAACATTTGTGACAAGGTCTCACTCTGCTGCTCTGAACTGATTTTCTACTGATCAGCAGCCAAGATTTGAGGCTTCCCTTAAGCTTGAGGTCTACAACAATTGGCATTGGTAGCCCCCACTCTGAGGGTCTGTTCACAGGCCAAAGACTGCTTCCATTAACTCCTTTTCTCATGCCTTTTATCAACCAAAGCCCATAAAGTGTCCTTGGAGCCTGACTGAATAAATAGAAACGATTAATGAAGATTTAGGTCACCAATAAAGGTCACTTCAGCCCATTTCCCACTCAACTGTGTCTGAAAAGTTTGGTTAGACTCACTTTACACTTCAGTCCTATGGGTTGACAAGATAGTAGACACTGTTATCCAAGTTAATCCTCTTTCCAACGTCATAAACTTGCCAGGAGAAGAGTGTTGCTCTCAGGGAATTGTCATCACTTGTAGGTTATCAAGCCTCTCGTCACAGGTATTTAAAGCATATATGTTATAAGGAAGTGGGAAATCTGCCTTTTAAAAAAGAGCGTTTACATTGCAGGTCATTGAAACTTTCTCAACAATAACACTGTTGGAAGCAACAGTTTCCCCAGTTTTCCCAGAACTCAAAAATCTTAATGCAGGATTAAGGAATATTAATATTAATCCTGCTGTTTGGTAAAATCTTATATTGGTTTTTGTTGTTCAGTCGCACAGTCGACTCCGACCCTTTGCGACCCCATGGACCATTTTCCTCCAGGCGCCTCTGTCCTCTACCATCCCCCTCAGCCCTCCCAGCTCTGTGCCCATTGTGTCTATAATACCATACATTTGATAAAATCTTACATTTGGTAAAATCTTACATTGGTCTGCCTGGCCGGACTCAACACCGAGTGTCAGGTGGTGGTTAACTAACCTGACTCCCTAAAGGGGCCAACAGCAGTCCTGGTGTTAAATCCTGCATGTCTCATCTCATGTGTTCTGCAGGAGATGACTCCATGATTATAATGTGTGAGTCATTTCATCTCAAGCTGGGATCCACCTTAAACAAATTCATGCCAGTGATATTTTTCTTGCTCCAGGAAAAAAATGCATTCTCAGATATGAGTTGCAGTTGATGATGACATTGGTACCATGTTCCACTCATGATTTTTTGAGAATTGTCTTGCAATAATGTAATTCAACTTACTTGAAAACTTAGTCAACATCTGAATTTCAGCATCTTGTAGAATACTGGAACTCTGTATGTTTGAAGCATTTTTGATTGTTCAAGGAAGTCCAAAAATGTTTTGAAGAGAACAGATTTATCTAGAGTGATTTTGAACACAAATCCTCTTTTTTTTCTACATCACAAATATGAAATAGGAAACACCTAGGATGTCAGCCTTTTTGTACACTGCAATGCAAATAACCTGACATCAGAACAGATTCGAACATTATATTAAAATGATACAGTAATATTTTTTAATCTGGGAAACAAAACCAGAAAGAATTTGATACATGATTTGATTTTCTTCCAGATCAGGAAAAGAGGTTGAGAACTGTACTGTTTCAGGAAAAGCCTGTAACTCTGCAAGATGGAACCAGGAAGTCAGGCCAGGTTGGAGCAACACAGCAGAATGTATCACACTTTTTGTTTAAGTAAACATATTTTATGTTACTTATCAGACAATATATTGCACCCAGCTGATTACATGGCTGTAAATTTGTTCAAAGGGCTGAACAGAGAGCCATAAAAAGATAGCTAGGTTTTCTTATTTTATAGGGTTGCTGGGTTCTGAAGAACTAGCTACTCCTTTGATATTTGAACTATATTTGGCCATGGATACTCGTTAATAGTCAATGGATGTATTTGTTTCAATTTCAGAAACCCACATGCTCAAACAGTGAAATTTTAGTTTAAACAAGGTAGGGACTTTATCTCTATCTGGGTACGCTCCTCATTCTTTTACCAAATGCTGACATAACGAAGAATAACTTTCCCAGCACTGCAGAGGGGGGAAGGGGGGGGGAGAGAAAAGAAATTATCCTGTAGCAATACATGCTACATAAAATATACCAGCTGGAATCTTGACTCAATTGTTATCAAGCACACTCCATTTAACATGCTTTTACCTACCTAGTTTCCCTTTAATTTGTTCATTTTATTCAGTTAGATTTATAACTTGCCTAGTACTCAAGGGCTCAAAGTGTGCAATCTCCTTAATAAAAACAAATTTCACTGCAATAAAATATGGTAGACTATAAGATAAAAATAGATGAAAACATGTATTTAAATGAAACTAAAGGAAATTGTAACTTATGCTCTAGTGCCCTCTGTTTAACAAGCAGAAGCACATTCACTGCATTGCCTTAGGGACAGATTGTGGGGATACCTTATGCATATTTAGGGGTTTCTTAGTGATAATAATGAGTGGAACAACAAAAAATTGCTTGTTAGATGTGTTAGATATGTCAGCAAAGATGCTGAGTTAATACAGTGATACCTCATACAACGTCCAAACTTGGTTCCACAAGTTTGGACTTTATACGGATTTGGACTTTGTATGAGGTGTGCAAAATCCTAGCCCCGATGCCTCATACAACATCCAAATCCTTGCCGCGATGCCTCATACAACATCATTTCCATAGAGATACATTGTACTGTAACAGCACAGACTTCGGGGCAAAGTCAAGGAAACAGACAGGAAACTGTCAGAAATTTAAGAAATCATTGTCTAAAGGCTAAATACATTACAAAAACATGTCAAACAACCCTGATTGTCCAAGAACCTGAAGAATGCTGCAAAAATCCCAGGAATGCTTCTAAAAATTCTGATGAAAAAATTCAAAAAAATCCAAAATCGTGCTCAAAACCACTCCTAAACACCCTTCGCCTCATGCAAAACCCACAAGAGCAATGCACGCATGTGTCCTGCCTTTTATACTGCCCAGGCACAAGGTAACCTGGGGAAAACCCCAATGCCTCATACAACGTCACACGACTTTGTATGAGGCAACTTATTTCAAGGAATTAGGCGATGTTGTATGAATCCGATGTTGTATGAAGCGGACTTTGTATGAGGTATTACTGTACTAGACTGAAGAGTTCATTAAATATACCTCGAAGATGTTTCTGCAGTTTATTTTCAGTTTTAAGTTAATATCCATAATCATATTAGCTCAGAAAATAAACCAAGCAATATTTGGTCTATAAGGAATCAGTTTAGCTCACTTGTGACTCAATCTGATTCATGCTGGGGTCAATTCTGTTACCAAACTGTTCATTCAACTATTCAGGCACTCTACAGATCAGGCACAAGTAACCTGGTATCCTATACATATTCTGGACTACAGCTCCCATGACTCTCAACCAAGGCCACACCATCTGGGATTGATTACAGTTCACAATAACTTTTTGAATGCTAACTGTTCACCACTCTGCACTGGCTGTTCAACAGAAGTCACTGGGTCCTGTGGCCAATGTATTATTGAATGACAAGGAACCCCAACATACGAAGCAGACCTTGTTGACTTGAGTGATGACTCCTCCGATATGGATTTCCTTTTAGTCTTTCTCACCATATTTTATGGGTATGGGAACTTTAGTCTGGCTCATCAACACAAGCTTTTCTGGCATAGGTAAGCCCTAACCAGTATAGCCTTTTGTCTCACAGGAGCATACAATACCCACCACCATGCAATGGCAGTGCCCCTTGGTAGAAGGTTCATTATAAAATGTGTACATGGTGAAGCAGATGTTTGGACTGCAGTTTGGAACCTCACTGCTTAGCTCCTACTTCTGGGCCTAAGAGTCAGTGAATTGTTGCTTGATAATGTTGGATTACTCTCTATAGCTGTTCTATCATGATCATCAGTACCAATTACACTCAGATGTTTTCTCAACCCTTTTGGAATTGCTCCCCACACTCCTGTCACTACTAGTATCACTGTTGCTTTTTTCTCTCCAATAGATGCTATACTTCATTTCCCAAATACTGGTATCTCATGATCTTTTCAATCTCTTTTTCTTCCACCCGACTACCGCCTGGGATTGCCACATCAATCAACTCAACCAATTTTTTCTCAATCGCCGTAATGTCTGGAGTGTTGTGTTTGAACTTCTTAGCAGTTTGTTCTTAAAGTCCCACAAGATCTTAAACATCTTATCCAAGGGGGCACTATCTTTGCGTAGTGATGGGGACTGCATGCTCCAATGTGGCAGAAGGCTATGCTGGTAGATCTAACCATGGCAGAAAGGTTTGCACTAAGGGATCAAACTAAAAGTGGCCTTAGCAATAAAATATGGTAAGAAAATGTAAAAAGAAATCCATACTGGCTGGGCTGTTGCCTGAATCAACAGGGTCCGCTTTGTATGTTGGGGTTCCTGGTCATTGTATATCAAGTGGGCCACAAGACCCAGTGACTTCTGTTGAGCAACCAGTACAGAGCATTGAACAGGAACAGGAAGAGCAACCACAAAGAAAATTGTTGTTTCTGTTACTGCTGCTGTTATTAATCTACCATTTGATTCACAGTCAAAGACTGGCATAACATTAACAGTTCAAGACCTAACCAAGGACCTAAGAACTGTTACGGTAAATTGATACTGTTGCTGCTGTTGTTGTACAAATCTACCATTCAATTCACTTCATTTGCTAAGAATTGCAAAAAAAATAATGTTTTTGTTGTTGTTGTTGTTACAGTATTGGTATTATGTTCCGCATTCCCAGTAAGTGACTGAGCACCTCCTGAGTCCAGCATTAAGTGCCATTCTCTAAGGTCCAGGGCATGCGATGTGGAGCCCCCAGACCTCACATGAAAAAGTGAATCTGTGAATGCCACTCAAGTGTCTTCCTGGTTATTAAACAGACAGGCTGGCAGACAGACAACACTCAACTTTTCATTCTATTATTTTTTAATAAATGCGTGGGTCTCTGTATCTTCTTAGCAAAACTGAACTGCATGAAATTCTCAAGTAGCTGCACTGGTAAAATTGATAGGTACAGCTTTTTTTTCAATGTCATACTATTTGCCTTTCTTAGATATAAAAGAAAGTGTGAGGAATAAAAGAGGTGGAAGCTCTACCCCCCCCCCCCATACACACAAATATGATATATTAGATACAGACTTCAAATAACTAAATCAGGGATTCTCAACCTGCGGTCCACAGGGCAGATGTGGCCCATGGCACCATTTCATGTGGCCCACCACCACCTCCACCACACCTTGAACTGCCATGTGGTGGAGTAAGGGCAAAATGGCTGTCTGGCCCCTGAAGCTGTCTGAGGGACCATGACCCGGCCCCCAACTTTAAAAGGTTGAGAACTCCTAAACTAAATATTCAAAGCTCTCTGACAGGCAAAAAATCAGTTTTGCTTTCTCTCGTCTTTTAAAAACATTTCAAGTTTTCTACTTCAAATGTATGTATAAAAACACATATTTTGGAGAGTTTTTATTTTAAAAGACACATTCTCACTCGTCAAGTCCTCAGCAGCAGCAATGCACAGATTACTCATCCCCAATAAAGATTTTGAGGGTGGGGTATACATGACAAGTCCAAAAGTCTTCTCTGCATTTCTAAAATATGTTCCTAAATTCTATGTAAACTAGCTCTCTGGGATTAAAGCATGGAAACCATATCAATCATCTGATATTTCTTGTGTTATTTCTTCAAAGCCCAGCATGGATCACAACTGTTTGTTTATAACCCACAGTTCATGAACTCGGCTTTTTTTCTACCACTGAGCTCCATGCCACACTTGATAAATGTGTTCCACCTTCATAGATGGCAATTTTAAATACCCCATGGTCATCCAATGTCTGTAGTTTTTTATTTGTATTTTACTATTTGTGTTGAAAAGCTAACAGTGAATAAAAGTATTCACTGTGCAAAACTAGAAATTAAACTGAAGATAACAGCATCTTTTTTATTGTGGACAAAAGAATAAATTTCTCCCTAGTGTTCCGATTGTAAGCTTTATGGTTGAGTGTTGAATGGAGTTATTTGTGTTACATTATAGCACATATTAGATTTGATTGGCATCTCTTATTTAGGCATCTCACTGCAGGATGTCTTCAATGCACCAGAGATTTTTTTAATGACTGTTGCAAGAGAACATCCATTGAACATATTTTTTGAAAAGGGAGAATATGTGGCAACCATGTGAAACTGGCACTGAAAGCCAGATTTCAATTATGCGTCATTTGGGTAGTGACCCTTAAGGATTCCTAAAACAATGTATGAAAAAATAGACAGCCTTTTTTAAAAAATCAGTTACATTAACCATATTGCCACAACATCTTCACTGCATTTTGAACCCTTCCTTGTTATACGCCTAAAGCAGGGGTCTGCAACCTACAGCCTGTGGGCCAAATCTGGCCCACACGGTGGCAAATCTTTAGACTCCCGCCATCGCTCCAACCACCACCACCACCACCATATTTATGGTGGCTGCAGATGTGTTTACGGCTGTTGTAAACGTGTCTGCAGCCGTGGACATGTTTACAACAGCCGCAGATGTGTTTATGGCAGGGGGACTACCCGTCCGGCCACTTCAACTATCTGAGGAAGCATGACCTGGCCCCCAACTTAAAAAGGCTGCCAACTCCTGGTGTAAAGGGAACCAGGTTGGGATGCATCACACAGGAGCTTGATACTTAAGAATTACTGAGGGGAGCACCTTAAGTGACATCACCATTTAATTTAATTTAATTTAATTTAATTGTCACATTTATATACCGCTTACTCGGCCAAAGCCAACTCAGGGCGGTTCACAATAAAAATAAAAAAAACATGTTAAAAACAGTTAAAACTACCCACCCCCTAAAAACAAGGGGTGCAGGATCCAAAGGCACCATGGGGAGGAGTTCTTCTACACCAACTACCCAATGGAGGTTACCCTTCCACCTGCACCCAACACTTGACCCACCAGCCAGGTTTTAAGTTCTTTTCTGAAAGGTAAGAGGAAAGCTAAGAGAAAAGAAAAGGAAATTGGCAGACATATCTTTCAGAGGAGGACATCACAAAGGTTTCACATACTTTACTTCCTTGTAGGAATGTCACAGAGGCTGAGTTTATGAGCTTGAGAAACGAAGAGGAAATCTGACTTGCTTAAGTTGAACCCTTTTACTTGTTTGTGGTACAGGCAAATTTTTTGTCATGGGTTTTCTGATTCATAACTCATAGCGCAATCCTGTTTGTGGCAGAAAAAAATTGTCTTAGTGTCATAAAATCATGAATCATAGAATAAAGGAGTTGGAAGAAGCCTATAATGCCATCAAGTCCAAGCCCCTGTTCACTGCAAGAATCCAAATCAAAGTATCTTATAGATAGTTGTCTAATTTTTTATTGAATGTTTCCAATTTTGGAGCACTCACTACCTCCCAGGGTACAAGTTCCATTGTCATACCGCTCTGTTAGGAGGTTTTTTGTGATATTCAAGTGAAATCTGGCTTCTTTTAACTTAGGGGTCATTCAACAATTACATGATCCTTGAAAGGGGGATGGGGTCTGCCATCTGAATTATGGAAAAATTACGTGGAGGCGGTGAGTCAGGTCAAAGATTATGTAATCCATTTGGAGCTGTTGTGCATTAGGCACCAATAGTGAAAAGCTTTAATAATTAGAATTTGGATACAAAAGCTCTGGAGAGACTGACCGCAAGAGATTGACTGCAGATGTGAGGCGGCCCGGCATGGCCATAAGAAGTTCTGCCATGCCGGGAAGCCGCCAATGCTGCCAGACTCTCCGGACACTTCCCCTTGGGGAGAGCAGGGTTGGCGGGAGCGAGTCTAGATGCAGCTGTTAATTGTGATTTTGTAATTGAATAATTAATTGTATTATTGACTGTGACTTGATATTTTTAGTAAGTTTATTGTGATTCGTATTATTATGGTATTTTGCATTGTATTTCTGTATGGTGTTGTATTTCCCCCTCCGTCTTCCCCTCCCCCTTCTCCCTCCCCTCCCCCCTATTTGTTTTTGTTTGTATTTATTGGATTGCTCTGTAAATGGCTTTCAGTTGTCAGTAGACAAGTAAAGCGGTATATAAGCACAACAACAACAACAACAACAACAACAACAACAACAACAACAACAATAATAATAATAATAATAATAATAATAATAATGATGATGATGATGATGATGATGATGATGATGATGATGATGATGATGATGATGATGATGATGATGATGATATTTTAAAGGGGGGAGGGGGTTGGATTATGTAGAGGGGAGGGGTCAATTTTGCCCCCAAAATGGATCACTAGTATATATTCCACATTTAAATAATAAAGGTTTAAGTAACTGTTCGAAATGAGATATAAATGATTATGTGCTATCCTTTTATTATAGATTTATTATTATTATTTTTCTTATTTTTGGTGTATGCAAACCAAGACACAGGACACAGCCTCGGGCTGGGTTAACTCAGGTTTATTGCATCGTGGACAGAGGGAACATGAGGTAATGGCGGATCGATAGCTCTTTATATACAGCAGTAATACATTTGAACGTGGTGCCATGGTAGCCCATTGGCCACTGTCTGCGTGACGTCATTGCAGGTCACGCCCTTCTTGTCCAGGTGTAGGTGGTGGCGGGAAAACTTCCCGCGCTGTTGCCTTTGATGAGTTCGGACCAAGAGAGCTTGGACGCTCGCTGCTGCCAGCTGGTGGTCATTAGCTCGCGTCCTATTACAGGGTTTATATGATACAGCTGAAGGTTACATTGTTGCTATAGGCAAGGTTACATTGGCTCAGATACATTGTAATCCATGTGTACAGTAAAACCATCAGAACACAACACCCCTCCCCCCTAGGACGAGACAAAGTCTCGAGCCCACACTTAAACACACTCCCCCCCCTTAGGAGACAAAGTCTCTCAGCCAAGATGGCTTATTTCGAACACGCTGGGGTCTCGATGCGGGCTGCCTCTCCCCGGGTTTGCTACCTTCTCTTTGTCCCCTGGTTTCCTGTCCTGTAATTGGAGAGGGAGACTCGTTAGTGACTTGCCGCGGCTCCGCGGCGTTGTTGGGAGGTGTGCTCTTTCTTAGGGAGGAACCGGGGGCACTGGGGGCCAACGAAAAACCCCTCTTCTCGCTTGGATGGGTGGGGGAACACTCCTGAAAACCCCCCCGGCTCGCAAAATCAAAATCAAAATTACAATCGGGGGCAGTGGTCGCGAACTCCTCTCCCCCTTCCCCGGCCCCTGATAGGACTGGCGTATCAAAAGGGTATGAGTCGGGGCCGCTGCTTCTGCCTTCCCCCCTTGCTTGGGACTGTTGTCCACTGCTGTCTCCCCCTTGGGTTAAGCGGGTGGGGGAGAACCCTAACGCTGAATCCTGTTGCTGAGCCCCACCGACTGGCCCACTCACTCGGTGCCTCAGTTGGTCTGCGTGCCTCCTCCAGAGGAGACCGGTGTTAGTCTCGACCCGGTACGACACTGGCCCCGTCTGTTCTACAACCGTCCCTGGCACCCAGGCTGGCCCTGCGCTGGAGTAGTTCCTGCAGTGAACAGGGTCACCGGCGGCGAAACCTTTCGAGACTGCCAACCCTATGTTTTTTCCTTTATCCTCGACTCTCGTCGGGTCTAGCCTGGACAGGATCGTGGTCAGTTTTCGCCGCATCAAGAGCTCTGCCGGCGAGTAGCCTGACGCTAAGGGGGTTACCCTATACGCTAAGAGGAACTGGCATACTTGGTGATTTAGGTCCCCCGGGCCCATGCGCCGCAGCGCCTCCTTTGTTGTACGCACCAGCCGTTCCACTTGGCCATTCGTGGCCGGGTGAAACGGTGCGGATGTGACATGCCGAATGGCGTTTGCCTCCATGAATGCTCCGAACTCAGCGGAGGTGAAACAACTAGCGTTATCGCTGACTAAAGTGTCGGGTAAACCGAACGTGGAAAAGACTCTCCTTAGCCGGCTAATTGTCGTGGCGGAGGACGTGCTCTTTACTGGGATAACCTCCAGCCACTTGGAGAACGCATCCACCACCAGGAGAAACATTGTTCCTCGGAATGGGCCAGCGAAATCTACGTGCACTCTGGACCATGGCCCCCGTGCTGTGTCCCATTCCCTATGCGGAAGACGGGCCGCCTCAGGTCGGGACCCCTGGCATGCCTCGCAAGTGCCGACCATGTGCTCAATGTCCGCGTCCAGCTGTGGCCACCAGAAGTAACTCCGGGCCAGCGCCTTCGAACGAACTATGCCCGGGTGGCTGACGTGCAGCAGTTCGAGCACCCTCGTCCGCAGGGGCGTAGGGACCACCACCCGTTGGCCCCACAAAAGGCACCCCCTTTCTAGGGACAACTCTAGCTTTTTCCGAAAGAATGGGTCGAATTCTGTACTCGGGGACGATGCCGGCCACCCCTTCTGTACCCACGAACTAACTTTCTCCAGCGTTCTGTCCTTGCCTGTCGCCCTAGCAATGTCGGCTGGTACTATTGGGGGTGCGTCTAAAACCTCAATTAGCAACACCTGGCGGTCTCTTTCAACTCTCGCCTTCTGGTCATCCGACAAAGGCAAAGGGGATCTCGAAAGTGCATCAGCATGGCTGATCTCCTTTCCGGGCCGGTACTCCAGCTCATGTTGGTATGCGTTGAGGAAAATAGCCCATCGCAGCATTCTCGTAGCGTGGACCTCAACGCTTTAAGTTTGGGCCGCACGTGGGGGTCGATTTTCAGGAACTCTTTCTGGGGAATTATGGAATAGGAGGACCCCGAGTCAATTTCCATCTTAATAGGGGCCCCTTGTACTAATACCTCAACGAAGTAATGGGACTGTCCCGCGGACACGCTGAACACTGGGGTGTCGTCCTCGCTGTCGTCCGAGACGCGGCCCACGCCGTCCTGCCTCCTCGTGGTCTGGGCGCCATCTTTGGGCCTCGCTGGACGGTCCGGTCTGGCCGCACGGTCTTGTGACTGCCTCCGGCCCTCTTTCCGTTTCCTGCATGCCTTGGCGATGTGCCCCCGACGGCCGCAGGTGTAACACTCGGCCTTCCTGAACGGGCATCTCGCGCGCTCATGGGCCGCTCCGCAACCCTCGCAGCGTCGACCACCCTTTCGGACCTTCTGGACCTCCTCGCCGTCGCTGCCTTCCGTAGACGACTTTGAGGCCCGTCGAGTTGCGTGCACCGACTGTCCGGACTTCCCGTGCACCAAATTTTCCGCCTTGCCGGCTCTAGGACGCCACTCACGCCACTGGTGCATCTCGTCCACTCCAGCATTCGTGGACTCTGCGGCTTCCGCGGCCTCTACGACCTCTGCCAGCGTGGGTGGCGGCTCCTTGTTCATCAAGCTGCGCTGCACCTCCTTGTCTTTCAGGCCACACAACACGCCGTCCCTGAGGGCCATCTCTAGGATGTCGCCCCATTTACAGGGGGCGGCGGCTATCCTCATGGCGGCCACGAATGCCTCAACCGACTCATCCGGCGCTTGGACTCGCCTCCAAAACGCGCTCCGAGCGGGAAACATTGCCCTCGAGGGGCAGAACCGCTCTCGCAGCAGCTTCATGATGTCGCCCGCCTTAAATTCGCTCACCTTCTTCGGAGCGATGATGCCCACCAGCGTCCGCTTGGTTTCCATCCCGAGCATTCTGGTGAGGATGGCCCTCTTCCTCTCCTCGTCGTCTCCTTTGACTCTGAGTTCCACTAGTGCCGCCTGGAAGTCCATCTCAAGCAGCTCCCAGTCTTGCGGTTTGGTGATGTTGAACCCGCTCTGTGCCCTGGCTGTTCCGTGGGGATCCATCATCCCACCTTCGTCGCCAATTTGGTGTATGCAAACCAAGACACAGGACACAGCCTCGGGCTGGGTTAACTCAGGTTTATTGCATCGTGGACAGAGGGAACATGAGGTAATGGCGGATCGATAGCTCTTTATATACAGCAGTAATACATTTGAACGTGGTGCCATGGTAGCCCATTGGCCACTGTCTGCGTGACGTCATTGCAGGTCACGCCCTTCTTGTCCAGGTGTAGGTGGTGGCGGGAAAACTTCCCGCGCTGTTGCCTTTGATGAGTTCGGACCAAGAGAGCTTGGACGCTCGCTGCTGCCAGCTGGTGGTCATTAGCTCGCGTCCTATTACAGGGTTTATATGATACAGCTGAAGGTTACATTGTTGCTATAGGCAAGGTTACATTGGCTCAGATACATTGTAATCCATGTGTACAGTAAAACCATCAGAACACAACATTATTGTATTTCTATATTTTTATTTTATTTTTTTGATTGGTGGAAAGTAACTTTGTATTTTAATGTTGTTTTGTATTGTACTTTTTTGTATAAGCATTTGCTGTTTATTTCTTTTTGCAAAATTTAATAAAAAAATATTATATATATAAAAACGGATCACATAATTGTTGAATGGCTTATTATTACGTGTTCTGAATCCTGGGATGATTAAGATCAGATCTTGCCCCTCCTCTGTATGGCAATCTGTCAAGTATTTGAAAAGTGCTTTTGTATCTCAGTCTTTTTTTCTCAAGCCTAAATATGCCCAGTTCTTTCAGTCTCTCTTCATAAGGCTTGGTTTCCAGCCTCCAATCATCCTTATTGCCCTCCTCTGAAATTGTTCTAGCTTGTCAGCATTCTTCTTAAAGTGTGGTGTCCAGATCTAAACACAGTACTCAAGATGAGTCCTAACTAGTGTCACATTTTGTCTGTCATCCTCAGACAGATTTGATGTGAGAATGATAGTGTGCAAATTATGAGATCAATTTCTTACATTGAAATGTAATACAGTATGTGGAAATTTTAAAAGGAAGAACTCTGATTATTTTGATAAATCAGCCAGTCCTTCCACGCTGCCGCATGTACACATCTAGCTTCGCAAAGGGAGAAGACGCAAAGACATTTTGCAGAAAAACTGCTGGCGAAAAACACTTCTCATTCTTGCACTGAGGTAAGAACTTCTGCAGTGACAAGTAACTTCTCAATAATCTTTCTCATGGAAAACAAGGAGTGCTGTAAGAATTCTTCACATCCCCATTTTGCCAACTCAGAAATAGGTCTCCATTGAACTCAATGTGTGTCAGACTGCATCAGACACGTCCAAGCTGCAATCTTCTGCTTTTCTTTCTAAGAATGGACCCTGCTGAACTTACTTCTGAATATATCTGTATAGGATTGTGCTGCCCTTATTAAATGGAACCCAGTAGGGGAGGTACATTCTCATGAGAATACATACTGCAAGTGGTTTAGGCAATTGGTAACCAGCAAAAATTATATAAAGCAGTGGCCTTGTTGTTGATTCCAATTTGAGGATGAGATGAAATGTCAATTGTTAGGAATCTGGAATAGAGAGAAAATAAATCTGACCAACAGAGGGATGTAAATAACATTTGACAATGCATAGTCCGTCTAAACGACATCATAAAAGCATATCAAGCAATAACTGTGTTTGATGGAAAGATTAAGAGGAGGTAAACTGTTCATGACTCAGAGTGGCTTGTGCTTCCATGCACCATTTATATCAGATTTTTACTCTATGCTAAATACCTCTGCATTCTATTTTTAATTCCTGTTGGCTGTCAGAGCTGTTCTCCCAAATGTCAGGCTTTCAAGGCCAAATATAAGCACAAAACCTACATATGCAAGTGGAGGTTTATGTAATAGAAAATGCAAGTGTATGGAGGCTTTAGAGAAAGACATGGTATTTAGATTAAAA
The DNA here is from genome assembly GCA_035047305.1 of Bradypodion pumilum. Classification (NCBI taxonomy): domain Eukaryota; kingdom Metazoa; phylum Chordata; class Lepidosauria; order Squamata; family Chamaeleonidae; genus Bradypodion; species Bradypodion pumilum. The sequence goes on from JAWDJD010000001.1 coordinate 492,822,543, forward strand.
GCAACACAGGCTTAAAAGAGTTTAGAGTCTAATAATGTTTAGAAGTCCCTAAACATTTTGTGTGTGTCTAGTCATGCCTGCCACATGACCACAGAAATGTCTGCAGAAGCAGACAGCGCTGGCTCTTCGGCTTTGAAAAAGAGATGAGCACTGAACGCTAGAGTCGGATACGACTGGCTTTCAGGCAAGGGAAACCTTGTATGTGGTGGTGGGAATATGCTGTGCACCTCCAGCCACCGCCGGGCAACCACCCCCAGCCAGGGGGTGAGGAGGAGGAGGAGAGCCGGCCGAGCGGCGGAAAGGCCAGCCATCACTGCCACCGGGCAACCACCCCCAGCTGGGGGTGAGGAGGAGGAAGAAGAAGAGAGCCAGCTAAGCGGCAGAAAGGCCAGCCATCACCGCCGCTGGGCAACCACCCCCAGTGGGGAGGGGTGAGGAGGAGGAGGAGGAGGAGAGCTGGCTGAGCGGCAGAAAAGCCAGCCATCACCGCCGCCGGGCAACCACCCCCCAGCCAGGGGTGAGGAGGAGGAAGAGAGCCGGCCGAGCGGCGGAAAGGCCAGCCATCACCGCCGCCGCAAGGTTTCCAGCCGGGGGTACCCACCACCTACAGGCTCCAGCCGAGCACCGAAGGAAAAGACCCATTGGCAGAAGGGAAGAGGGCAGAGGAGGAAAAGCATGGGGCGAGACTCAGAGTCCCATGTAAAGGATAAGTAGCCGATATGAAAAATGTAGAAGACTTAACATAGCAACTCACATAGAGACTTTATACTGACTTAACATAGAAACTGACATAGAGACTGTGTTTTCAAAGGGTGATAATATGCATGATAGTATGTTGTTTAAGCTGCTTTAAACTTTTTAAAACTGTGATAAGATGTATGATGCGAGAAAAATGGCGTAGAAACCGGCAAACCACGCCACAAAGCTTGCTAAGAGAGCCCTATTGACCAAAACAAAAGGCAAAACAAAGGAACAGGCTAGGTGATACAGGATGATTAGCACCACAGAGTGGAGGAAGGGGAGGGACAGGAAAGGGGGAGGGGAAATGCAATGTTGCAAGGAACAATACTGCATAGGGACATGGAATGTGAGATCAATGAACCAAGGTAAACTGGAAGTGGTAAAAAATGAGATGGAAAGAATAAGCATTGACATCTTGGGCATCAGTGAGCTAAAATGGACAGGGATGAGTGAATTCAGCTCTGGAAACCATCATATCTACTACTGTGGGCAAGAAAACCTTAGAAGAAATGGAGTAGCCATAATTGTCAATAAAAGAGTGAGAAAAGCAGTAATGGGATACAACCTCAAAAATGACAGAATGATGTCAGTCAGAATTCAAGGCAAACCTTTCAATGTCACTGTGATCCAAATATATGCACCAACCACTGGTGCAGATGAAGCCACAGTGGACCAGTTCTATGAGGACCTAGAACACCTCATAGAACAGACACCAAGAAATGATGTCCAAGTTATTTTAGGAGATTGGAATGCGAAAGTAGGAAATCAAAAAGTGGAGGGAATAACAGGCAAGTTTGGTCTTGGAACACAAAATGAAGCAGGGCAAAGATTGATAGAGTTCTGCCAAGAGAACGCACTGGTCATAGCAAACACTCTCTTCCAGCAACACAAGAGGCGACTGTACACATGGACATCACCAGATGGCCAACACCGAAACCAAATTGATTACATACTCTGCAGCCAAAGATGGAGAACCTCCATACAGTCAGCAAAAACAAGACTTGGAGCAGACTGTGGCTCAGATCACAACCTACTGATCGCAAAATTCAGGCTTAGACTAAAGAAAATAGGGAAAACAAGGAGACCAGACAGATATCACCTAGACAACATCCCTAAAGAATACATGGTGGAGGTGATGAACAGATTTAATGGCTTAGACTCAGTAGACAGAGTGCCAGAAGAATTATGGACGGAGATGAGGGACATCATGCAGGAAGCAGCAAAGAAAACCATACCAAAGGAGAGGAGGCGTAAGAAAGCAAAGTGGCTGTCTGACGAGGCTCTTGAAATAGCAGAGGAAAGAAGGAACGCAAAAGTAAAATGAGAAAGGAAAAAATACAATCATTTGAACACATAATTTCAAAAAAAGGAAGGAGAGATAAGGAAAACTACCTAAAAGAACAGTGCAGAGAAATTGAGGAAAACAACAAAAGAGGCAGAACCAGAGATCTTTTCAAAAAGATTGGGGAAATCAAGGGAACATTTAAAGCAAAAATGACCATGATAAGGGACAAAGACGGAAAGGAGCTAGCTGATGCAGAAGAAATTAAGAAAAGATGGAAAGAGTACACAGAGGAACTGTATAAAAAGGACCTCAACACTCCTAATAATCACAATGATGAAGAATTTGAACGTGAGCCAGACATCCTAGAGAGCGAAGTCATAAAGGCCCTAAGAGCACTGCAAACAACAAAGCTAGTGGAAATGATGGTATCCCAGTTAAAATTTTCAAAGCGCTAAAAGATGATGGCGTCAAATTACTGCACTCAATATGCCAGCAGATTTGGAAAACAAAACAGTGGCCACAGGATTGGAAAAGATCGGTATACATTCCAATCCCAAAAAAGGGCAATGCCAAAGAATGTTCAAACTATCGAACAATTGCACTCATCCCACACACCAGCAAGGTGATGCTCAAGATAATACAGACTTCAGCAGCATGTGGAGAGAGAATTACCAGAGGTGCAGGCTGGTTTCAGAAGAGGCAGGGGGACTAGAGACCACATTGCCAACATATGCTGGATCGTGGAGAAAACAAAGGAATACCAGAAACAAGTCTACTTTTGTTTTATTGACTACACTAAGGCATTTGACTGTGTGGACCACAACAAGATGTGGCAAGTAATTAAAGAGATGGGAATACCAGAGCACCTCATATGCCTCCTGAGAAATCTGTACACGAACCAAGAAGCAACAGGTAGGACAGAACACGGAATGACAGAGTGGTTTGGAATAGGAAAAGGAGTAAGACAATGATGCATTTTGTCACCCTGCTTATTCAACTTATACACAGAGCACATAATGCGCAATGCAGGGATGGAGGAATCACAATATGGGATTAAAATCGCTGGGAGAAACATCAACAATCTGAGATATGCAGACGATACCACCCAAATGGCAGAAAGTGAGGAAGACCTAAAGAATCTCTTGATTGGATTGAAGGAGGAGAGTGCAAAAGCTGGTTTGAGACTCAATATCAATAAAACCAAGATAATGGCAACAGGCTCGATCAGTTCCTGGAAAATAGATGAGGAAGAAGTAGAAGCAGTGACAGATTTTACATTCCTAGGATTAAAGATCACTGCAGATGGGGATTGCAGCCATGAAATAAAAAGGCGACTGATTCTTGGGAGACAAGCTATGAGAAACCTGGGGAACATAGTGAAAAGCAGAGACATCACATTGCAAACAAAAATTAGAATAGTCAATTCCCAGTGGTAATGTATGGATGCGAGAGCTGGACAATTAGGAAGGCTGAACGCAGAAGAATAGATGCCTTTGAAATGTGGTGTTGGAGGAGGGTTTTGAGAGTCCCCTGGACAGCGAGGAGAACAAATAGGTCAATCTTAGAAGAAATTAACCCTGACTGCTCATTGGAAGGTCAAATAGTAAAGACGAAGCTAAAATATTTTGGACATCAAATGAGAAGGGAGGATTCACTTGAGAAGGCCTTGATGCTGGGAAAGGTGGAGGGCAAGAGAAGAAGGGGGCGTCCAAAGATGAGATGGATAGATGGTATTGTGGACGCAGTGGGCACAGAGCTGGGTGGGCTGAGGAGAATGGTGGAGGACAGGGCCGCCTGGAGGAAAATGGTCCATGGGGTCGCAAAGGGTCGGAGTTGACTGTGCGACTGAACAACAAATGCCTTGTTAAACATCACTTTCTCTATATCCAGTTCTTGACCCTCAGGGGGTGAGAGTGCAAGGACTTGGATTTCAGTATATTTTTGACCATGACTTCAGCCTAATCTGTGTGTGCAAGGTTATAGGGCAGTTGAGTGAGATGCAAAAGAGGTGAGTATGAACTGCTTGACTACCTAAGTAAGTAAGTAAGTAAGTAAGTAAGTAAGTAAGTAAGTAGGTAAGTAAGTAGGTAAGTAAGTAGGTAAGTAAGTAGGTAAATTAGGGATGGTGCCAATTTAGAGAGTTCACATGTTCTAAATTTTAGGTATAGATGCACATTTAAAAATAGCAATTATTATTACTTAAATGGAAATGCAATGCAACTCATATGCCTGCTCGTTCCATAGTTTGGTAGTTCACATGTAACTTCAAGATGCCTGCTTTGCTTTCCTTAGGATCTTTTATGTTTATATTGGGTCTGTATAAGAACATGTGACCCAGACCATTAGTTCATATAGCCCATTGTCAACTTTGACTTGCAGAGACTATCCAAGATTTCTTCCTATCTCCACTTGGAGATCTTGTATATTCCCTTGAGGTATCCAAACCAAACTGTAAAACAGGCCTACCCCTGCTTAGCTTCCATAAACAGACAAAATCAAGTGTGTTTGAGATGATATCAAATAGAGGGAGAGTTCATCTGAAGATTGTGGCCAAAACCAACTGCATATGTAACATCTCCATAGGGTCATCTCCTGCCGGGATGTCCACCTGGTTGTTCAGCTGGTACAAGATAGCACACAAGCATGTGAGGTTTAGTTGAGGGAAACCTTACATATCCACTCTTAATGTGACTATGCAAATAGGATCCTGCTCTGCAAATTAGACAGATACTAGTCACACAAGTAAGATTGTCCAACCTATTTCCTCCCAGTTAGCTTGCTGCTTGGTGTCGAGCAACAGAATCCCAGCTACCCATGTGAGTCTCAAAGAAGACCTCTCATACAGTACATCTTTCTCTCCACTCACTGAGCAGTAACTACTTCAGCAAGACACATTTCTTAATTTTTTACTTCTTCTTTCAAATCTGTGTCAAGGAGACTCATCTCTGAAAACATGCAAAGCTTGGTACTGTTGAGTACTGTCTCTTGAAAAGGCATACTCTGAAGGATTCCATGCTGCCGGCGTTCAGGGTTGAAGAACACACTTTCTGTTTGGGGCAGATGTTAATGGCAGGGGTTGGGGGCTGTGCCACCTTCTTGAAGAACATTTGCATGCAAGCATTCTGCAATATGAGCTTTATGATAATTGAACTTTCAAACAGGTACACACATTCTCTTATATAGTAGGAAGCATATTCATGGCAATAAAATTTTGAGAGATGAACAGAAGGTGAGAGTTTCATTACTTGATGAGAATGTACAAATTTCAAGTGTTCTGACATCCCTTCTCTGTTAACAGGTGTATGAGCTCCTCCAGAGATAATGGACCAGATCCTCAATTATACCTCATCTAGATTCTTTAATGGTACATTGTGTAAAATAGAACTATATTTGTACGCTTGAGTAGCCATTCAGAAAAAGAGGACAATGTTCATTCACATAAGCTGGCTTTCTGCAGCTTTCTCCATCTAAGCCAGGGGTTCCCAATCTATGGCCCACAGGCCAGACCCATGGCCCCATTTAAAGTGGCCCACCACCACATCCGGAAGTGGAAGTGGGCATGTTTATGACAACCGTAAAACGCACTCGCTCATGCATAAACACGATTACGTCAGATGTAAATGCACCTGTGGCTGTCATAAATGTGGACACGGGTGCATTTACCTCCACTTCCGGAGGGCGTGGTGCAGTCCGCTCAGATGTCTGGGAGTGTGGTCATGCCCATGGTGTAAAAAGGTTGGGAACCCCTGATCTTCACTCATATAAGTTGGAGGATGCTTAACTGATGACTTGTAGTGGAAGAACATCAGTGAGTAGTATCATGCTAACCATTATTCGCTCCGGCCCTTTGGAACCTCCTGCCAGTAGAGCTACAATTGCAGATGGAGCTGCTGCCCTTCAGGAAAGGACTTAAGACCTGGCTGGCGGGGCAGTTGTGGAGCCCTGAGGGCAATGTGGCTCCTGCCCGCTGGCTTGTACCATGAGATGTACCCTCTCTCTGCGTCTCGGGGTGGGGTTTTTTAACTGCTTTTATTGTATGGGGTTTTAGATTATGTAAGCCGCTCTGAGTCAGGGTTGCCCGAGTGGGTGACGAACAAATTGAAATATTAAATTAAATTAAATTATCAGACCTGGAAAGGTTTCTTTCTTGGACAATGATTCTGGGAATTTAGCATGGCCAGCATGCCTTTGTTACTCCTGGGAGTCAGAATAAAAAAAAAAAAGGGGGGGGGAATGTTTCCCATCTGCACTTTCCATAAATGTTGTCTTTCAGGATGTCTGCTGTCACTCTTTCCCTCCATGATATTTCTCTGATGAGTCATCCATCAATCCTGCCCACATGCAGTTAAGGACAGTTAGGGAAATGTACTCGGATAATATTGACTTGAAGATATAGAACAATCACAAGATAGAGCAGGGGCCTTGAAGTAGTTATCAGCAGCACACACCCCGACGGGAGATGAAGTAGGCACACAAGACATCTCTTCACAGTCTTCCTCGCTATGGTGAGATGTATTATGTTTCTATCTAAATCCTAGAAATTATTTTTAAAAGCTGCATATAAATTAGGAGAAATTAATTTTATGCAAGCTTGACTCTGGTGGCTCAATTGGTTAAGATGATGAACTTGCTGACTAGAACAGGGGTGCCCAAACATTTTGAGCTGCGGGCTGGTAACGATGCCCCAGGGGCCGGGGCCGCCCCCCAATGCCAGTTCATCAGTACGGGCACATTTTACTTCTGCTTCCAGGAGCAACGAGGTATTCCCAGGCTGGATGAATTGGCATTGGGGGCCGGATGTGGCCCTCAGACCATAGTTTGGGCACCCCTGGACTAGAAGGTCGGAGTTCGATTACCGGGTACTGCATGATGGAGTGAGTTCCCGTCTATCCCAGCTCCTGCCAACGTAGCAGTTTGAAAGCAAGAAATAGCAAGTAGATAAATAGGTACCACTTCGGTGGGTGGGAAGGTAAACAACGTTTCATGCACTCTGGTGCTGAGGCATGCCTGCCACATGTCCACAGAAATGTCTGCAAATGCAGACAGCACTGGCTCTTTAGCAATAAACCAAGATGAGTACTGAACCCTAGAGTTGGATATTACTGGGTTTTGAGCGACATTTACCTTTACCTATATCCTTTCTTGGCAATAAATTTAAATTATTGCTGCAGCTGCTGCTGTTGTGATCGTCATTGTCGTTACTGTCATTGTTGTTATTGTCATCGTCATCATCATGATATGTAAGTGGTCATTGCCTTTTGTAGTTTGGGATGGAGAATCAAGAGAGCATTGAAAATGATAGTTCTCATTATTTCAAAAGATTTGCAGCCTTGTACAAAAGACTGCAAATTCCAGAATCTCTCAACTTGTAGGACCTTAGGCCATGCCAGCTGATGGATTCTGACACCCATAGTCTACAAATTAACTTTGCAAATATGCTTCAGAAGCTTAAATGCATCGCATGGTAGTTTAGAGCCCAGTTCATGTGGTTCTTCATATTCATAAGAATACATTTCTTCGATTACTGTTGGTAGGAACCACAGTTTGGGGATGCAAACTTCTTCCTTTGCCATGATGTTCCTCTTAAGGTGCAGGGGATGCAGCCCCATAATGGCTTTTGATAGAAGCCCAATTTGTACAATTCAGCAATACACACTTAGATAAGGTTTCTTTTTCCATGGTTGGGAGAAAGCAAGATGCTGCTACTCCAGCAGATGGATGGAAGGAGTGGAGAGAAGCTGATCTCCCCTTTACCTAGATAAGAGGAGGAATTGTGCAATATTTTTTACCATGTTTCCCACTGGAGTTCAACTATTTTAATTCACTCATTGGGATTTCCTCTATAGCTTTCCTTGGATATAAAGATCTGCCATGTTGTCTACTTTGACTTGTCATCTCTGATCAGATGACAAGGACTTTTTAAACTACTTTCTTCCTTGATTTAGGAGACATCTGCAAAAACCTCTGGCTAAATGTTGGTATCTACTGATTTAGCAATGCGCCACTGCTGGAAAGCAAACTGTTGGTGAGGTTAATCATGTAAAGCTCCCAGATTATGCACAGATCTTTGAAGCTTGTAAACAGCTGCCATGAAACAATAGAATCTACTTTACTGCTTAGGTGACTTACTGCTAAGGTCAATTATTCTCATTAAAGAGCTGTGCAAATTTGATGAACTCTGTTAAAAAAAAAGAGACAAATTCTTTTCACACCCAGGAATGAAGAAAAACAGAAGTGTTACAGTGTCATTTTAGCTGAAATAATTGCAAGCTTCAGTTGGCTTTTAGAGAAAAGGGGTGGAGGAACTAGCCGTTTCTGCCCCTTCCCAAAGGCAGCAAAAAATTTTTTTAGATAGGAATTCTTGTTCCAGTATACAAAATACTCTACCCAAGGGTCTGAGCTGGCCTTACTCCATTGACCTCATGGGTAGTGGTAGGCATCAGTATGTTTGCACCAGTTCGCCAAAACCAGTAGCAGAAATTCTGGCTGGTCCCGCCCATCCAAGTTTTGAAATAAAGTAGTCCTAATCTAGGTGCAACGCAGGTCTTTCCCCTGGCCACGGCCACTATACCACACCGACAGCGTGGTAGTAATTTTTTTTGGAGCCCACCACTGCTCACGGGCCTGATCCAGCTATTATTCTCTTTCATCAATAATATGATCTGTCTCTAACATCCTTACTTTCTGCAGGGCTTTGCAGGTACTTTCTAATAAATAAATAAAATAAATAAATAATGCCTTCCTCAGAAACTGTCTGATGAAGCCAAGGCCTGATCCTGACAGTATTAGATGTAGCCATGGAAAACAATGCTGAGTAGGTGCGCTCTTTCAGAGTTTTCATCTGCAATTCCTATAGTTTGACAAGAATTTCAGGAATTACATCATCCTTGTAAATTTCATCCCTTTAGGGAAGGGATCTGGGAGGATTTACCTGCACCATTGGCTTCCCAAGTCTTTACTTCTCATTATTGATTTGATTTTTTTAAAATGATAAGAAAGCTGTGATTTGGTTGCCCATTTGGCTTCATAGACCTTAATATGGTTTCTTTTAATTAGGAAGGCATATGTCCATTCTACCTTCATTCTTGGCAGCATTTTATAGCCAAAAGAATCCTGGATCCATAAAAGAAGTAGTAGCTTTATAGCATGCAAGTGCCCTATCAACATCCTCAGATCTTACTCATTGAAACTGATCCAATTAAGCATGACAAGATGGAAGATAAATAAGAAGACATAAAAGCTGTGGAAGCTGTTAGTGTAGGTAACCCCTCCCCACACAAACGGTGTTCTCTAGAGACAAAAAAAAATACAGATGTGTTGATTTGGTTTGTGGGCTGCAACTCCCTGAGTACATGGAGAATTCCAGGAATTGCAGGCCAAAAACATGAAGGAGCACATTCCAATGCTGAAAGTAAGATGAACCCCATATTCAGCTGCTTGTTGAAACTCTAACCAAATCTGGACTGTTTGGGCCTTTTTGAGGAAATTATAGGCTTAGAGAAGGGGTGTCCAAACCTTTTGGGCTGCGGGCCGGTCATGTGGTTCAGGGGGCTGGCCACTATGGCCCATGAACCCCTCGTCGCTCCTGGAAGTGGGAGTGACAGGGGCTTCATGGGCTGGATGAATTGGCATTGGGGGCTGGATCCTGCCCCCGGGCCGTAGTTTGGGCACCCCTAGCTTAGAGCAAACCAGCCACTGGCACCCACAAGGCAGAGAAACACATCCTTCTACAATCCTTTATGTTTGAATCTAGTGTTTTAAAAAGACATGGTATAGTTATAAATCCCTCAACACCCAGGGGTATATGAGGAAGTAAAGAACTAGTTATAAATTGGAAGGAAGAGGGAAATGGGGGGAACTATCAACATTTTATAAGGAGAATGCTAAGATGGCAACCAAGGATGCAGAGTCTGACAACTTCATTCTTTTCTAAGACCAAGACTTCACCTGCATACTCAAATCACAGAGGCAGGTCTCTGAGTGAGGTCAGCAGGATGGAGAAGCAGTCCTTTGTGGTTTTATGCTGAATTGCAAAATGAGAGACTTCTGACAGCATAGCTGGTCTCTTTCTTTCCGTCTCCTTTTTAAAAAAATGTCAGTACCTAGTTATACTATTAGGACTGATAGTGTATGTGCATCTCCAGAAGAATGTGCACATTCTGGTGTTTAGGTCAAAGCTACACTTTACCATATTTACCAGCACAGTGATATCGTTGGCAGCTACTAACTAAAGAAGTCCCGCTTCAATTTCAAGATGCATGAGATTCTACATCATGACTCAACTGTCATGTGCAAGCCAGGACAAGAAACTACATTAATCAATAGCAAACTGCTGTTGTCTATGCTTTCTTATTAGGGTGTTTGGGTTTTGAGGGGATTTATATGAAAATTTTAAAATTTGTGTCAGTTTGTATTTTTTAATTTTATGCTGTAAGCCGCTCTGAGTAGGAACATTTTTCCTAGAAGGGCGGGATATAAGTTTAAGAAATAAATAAATATGTCAGTATCGCTACCCTGGCAGAGTTATGAAAAAGGATATTGGCCAATGAATAATTGTATAAATCTCTATCATGTCTCACCTACTCACTTCTTTTCTAATCTAAACGCCTCCCCATCACTGCAATAATGCAGTGTTTACAGGGAACTCATTTCTGTCTCTAAATCATCCCTTTTGTCCTCCTTTGTCATCTCTTCAATATTTTTTTGAGGTACAGAGGATTTAATTCTGTGTAATTCCTCTAAAGTCTAGGTGATCAAGAACCATATGAACACCCAAGAATGACAGGTTTGCTGGCCCATCAGGAGCAGTCTCTTATGTTCCATAGCAACAGTAGGGTAGCTAAAGCTGCCCTTGACAGCCATTCATTTAGGATTTGCAAAAGGGGACAATTGTAGTCTAAAGCCAGATTTGAAAGACAAACCCCAAGAAATCATATCAGCTCTTCACATCACCATACAAATTACATCCCTTTGTTCTAATCAGTCTTAACAGCATTAGAGTGTTCAAAGCTTCACTGCTAGGTCACCTTGGACAACTCTGTTAAGACTTTGAGTAAACTCCCTGCACCTCCATTGGGTCCCTAACATATAGCCCATTATTATAGTATAGGAGTGTCTTGTGGCCTTGAGTTTATTTATTTACTCAGCTATTCTATGAGATAGGGAGGTGCTATTACCAACATTAAACAGATGGGCAAATGAGGCATGAAAATGCTAAACTGCCTTCTCAAGGTCATGCAACAGCAAAGTACTAGACTGGGCCCATGACATGACAGTGGTGCCTGTGGGCTAGCATTTTGACATGTGGAAAATCTCGGTATGCATTCAATACAGCATCTGAAGGTAGAGACTGAAAATCAAAGTGGAAAAGACCAAGTACTATTTGAGTTCTACCTTATAGTAAAAGACTCATTCTACCTTATAGTAAAAAAAACCGCTGTAGCAAATGTTGAGGTCCTAGCCATCATTGACAGTGGCGGCGGCTACTCCTTGTATCCAAGTATACATTTATTCCTGGAAATCATTTTCACAGTTGATGGATGTGCCTCACAGGAAAAATGTCATTGGCATGAACTTGTTTAAGGTCGATCGCAGCTTGCCATGAAGTGACCCACACACTGTGATCACAGAGCCATCTCTTGGGGCACGTATGAAATGAGACATGCAGGATTTAACACCAGGACTGCAATAGCCTGCCACAGCCTTGAGATTATTAACAAAGTGTGTCTTCGCAGCCAGTCCATCTGGCACGGCCTCTTCTGCCTCCATGACCATTGGGAATCAGAGTAGTGAAGTGGTTCCTCCTCTGCTCATTTTGCCATTGGGCCCAATATGATGGTTCCCTGTGGCATTTCCTCTACCTAAAGTACCATCACCCCACCTAAAGGGGCTCAGCCACCTGTAGCTGTTGGCCCCTTTAGGGTGTAGGGTTATTTATCACTGCCCAACACTCCGTGTTGAGTCACTGGCTGTACAGTCTATTCCATTACTGTAGCCATACAGTGCATGCAAAAACATGTACATAATGAAAACCCATTGGCTGGTTTTATTAGGGAGCAAGTGTTTAATAGTAAAGTAGAAGAGTAGAGTATGGCAAAGTGTTTAATCTATTTCCCAAATGCAGTGGGGGCCAAAAGAAATGAAAAAAAATTGTATTAAATTAGAATAATCAATATATACTGATAACAAAAGATGAATACAAATCATGTTTGACTTCTGCAATTACAGAAGGTGCTCAAAGTCATTACCATCAGCATCCAGACACTTCTGATTATGGTAATGTTGACCAAAGTGTCCAATTGTATCACTGTGCATGCCATTCCAATTCCTTCCCAAAGTACAACCAGTGTAGCTGGTTTTCTATGGTACACCACATCCTTTAAGGTACCCCACAAGTAGAATTCAAGGGGTATTAAGTCAGTAGAACATGAGGGAAACTCAACTGTACCTCTTTTTCCAACTCTTTCCCTGGCAAATTCTCATCAAGCTAAACTCTCATTTCTCACATTTATTCGACTGTCCTGCCTGTCTCATGGTAATGCCAGCATTAATTCTTTTAAGCAAACATCATGCTACACATTGTTACTGTAATTATATTCAACTTAAAAAATTAAGACATTGATAACATCTCTTAAAATGTGTATACATTTTGGCACCCTCTGTACTATTTTGTTGTTGTTCAGTCGCACAGTCGGTTCCGACCCTTTGCGACCCTATGGACCATCGTTCTCCAGGCACCTCTGTCCTCCACCATCCCCCTCAGTCCTCCCAGCTCTGTGCCCATTGTGTCTACAATGCCATCTAGCCATCTCATCCTTGGCCTTCCCCTTCTTCTTTTGCCCTCCACCTTTCCCAACATCAATGCCTTCTCAAGTGAATCCTCCCTTCTCATTTGATGTCCGAAGTACTTTAGCTTCATCTTTACTATTTGACCTTCCAATGAGCAGTCAGGGTTAATTTCTTCTAAGATTGACCTATTTGTTCTCCTCGCTGTCCAGGGGACTCTCAAAACCCTCCTCCAACACCACATTTCAAAGGCATCTATTCTTCTGCGTTCAGCCTTCCTAATTGTCCAGCTCTCACATCCATACATTACCACTTGGAAAACCATTGCTTTGACTATTCTAATTTTTGTTTTCAAGGTGATGTCTCTGCTTTTCACTATGTTCCCCAGATTTCTCATTGCTTGTCTCCCAAGAATCAGTCGCCTTTTTATTTCATGGCTACAATCCCCGTCTGCAGTGATCTTTGATCCTAAGAAAGTAAAATCTGTCACTGCTTCTACTTCTTCCCCGTCTATTTTCCAGGAACTGATTGGGCCTGTTGCCATTATCTTGGTTTTCTTGATATTGAGTCTCAAGCCAGCTTTTGCACTCTCCTCCTTCAACCCAATCAAGAGATTCTTTAGGTCTTCCTCACTTTCTGCCATTAGGGTGGTATCGTCTGCAAATCTCAGATTGTTGATGTTTCTCCCAGCGATTTTAATCCCATATTGTGATTCCTCCATCCCTGCACTGCGCATTATGTGCTCTGTGTATAGGTTGAATAAGCATGGTGACAAAATGCAGCCTTGTCTTACTCCTTTTCCTATTCCAAACCATTCTGTCATTCCGTGTTCTGTCCTAACTGTTGCTTCTTGGTTCATATACAGATTTCTCAGGACTATTTACTCAGGACTCAGGGCTCAGGACTGTACTATTTAATCACTCCAAATCTGTTCTCCTCTGGGCTTCCATGTACAAGTGTAACTCTTAACATTGCTATATAGCAGTGGTGGCGAACCTATGGCACGCATGCCAGACATGGCACTCAGAGCCCTCTTTGTAGGCATGCATGTCATCGCCCCAACACAAAGTTCACCCCACCCCTCTTTCCAGCAGCTCAATGGGAGCACTTCCTCCCTCCCCCAACATAGAGTTCTCCCTGCCCCTCTGCCCAGCAGCCCAATGGAAATGTTTCCTCCCTCCCCCTAGCACAGAGTTTACCCCACCCCTCTGTTTGGGCACTCAGTCTCTAAAAGGTTCGCAATTACTGCTATATAGAGTTCTACTGGAGAAGTAACCTAGGATACCATTGTCAATTCATAGCAAATAGGAGGAAGATTAAGCACCCATGTTGCCTTTCTATTCAAAATGACCTTCTCAAAGCCGGTTTTCACTTTGAGGAAGAAAAGTAGAAAGGCTAATGTTCCTTACATTGTCTAGCCTCTGTCTTGAGTGGCTTACAAAGTAAGAATATGATCTTGTTCTGATCTTGTTTTATGAGAAAGAGGTCTTGATGGACTATTGTTTTGCCTCAAGAAAATTCCACTGTAGTGTCCCTCAGGGTGCCTCGCTTGCTTTCTAGCATGTATGCCAAAGGCATGGGAAGTTGTCTCAAGGGATGTTTTGTGGTGCCACTGCTCAGCTCTTTCTTGCTGTCTCTCCTAGTTGAGGTGATAGTTATCCTGAATTAGAGCTGTCAGTCTTCACTTATTTCATTCCCAGTAAGCTGAAACCCAGTCTAGGCAAGATGGAGGTGTTGATAGAAGGTGACTCATCTGCCTAGCTCAATAGTTTTACTCCTGCTATAAAAGGGTTTGCACTCCCTTTGGGAGGAGAAGACTCTTAGTTAGCAGCTGCCTGTGGAACCAGCTTATTCCTTTGAGGCCTGAATGGGCACAGTGGCTTCTTAAAGCTTTAACTAAAAAGCTGATTAATTCCTTAGAGGGATATATACAACTGCTGATATGCACCCAATGGTAACCTCCTACCTTTAGTATTGCAAAATATTGGCTGAAATCCTGCTGCATAGCTCCTTCTTTGCAATGGTGAATATGTCATTACCTCTCAAAGTCCACATTGTGAGAGGAGGTAACAGATCCAATTTAGGGATTGCTAGGACTGGGCATGGAATGGTGTGGCCTTGTGCCACAGGACAGCTACGGCAGCCATGAAGGTGTTGAGTCCGTTGCTAAGAAGTACTCTGACCAGCAGGATCGGGTCAAACACAAGTGATTTATTATCAGCTCAGGAAATCGGACTGAGGACTATGTACAAGGTGGCTTGCTTATATACAGTGAGAATGGCAGTTAAACAAATGGATACATTTCGGTGGGCCTCTTGAAGACGGCAAAATACAAAGTGACGAATCAGCATTGTTTAAGACAGCTCTTTGAATTTGGCGCCTACCAAAAAGGTGTACTTCCTGGCTTTGCTGCTTGGTGCGGCTTGAGTTTAAACACAAAACAAAACACAGTTCCAATAAATAATGCTTGGACACAACAGAAGGCCATCCTGGATTACACCAAAAAGACCTGACCAAAAGGGCTCTGGTGCAGTTGCTACAGGCTCAGCAAGCCGGCAACAGATAACACTAAAAAACTACAAAAGAGATGTAAATGGACTGAACAAACTGGAAACACCCACGACAATGTTAAAGGACCAAGAGACAGAACAAAATCCTGTTACATTACCAAGCATGTTCTTTACAATTCTGTTATTTAATCTCGGGATTGAACCACCTCTTGTGAAAGAGAGACCTACCAAACATCCTCACTGTAGCAGGTCAGTTGCCAGACTAAACTTGCTCTTCTAGATATATCCAATCCTTCATATTTATTTTCACCTTTGCTTTTACTGGTAAGTTTTACTGAAAGCAATTAAGATTCTAATATCTTAACATTCTGATACCATTTGTGCAATTAATTTGTTTTTATTTCAAAGTTTAGGACAGCAAACAAACAAATAAGATTAAACAGCATCAGCTATTGTAGCAGCATGGTAGCTAAGTGGGTGTGAACATTATTTGTGCTGAAAAGGGAAATCAGAAAGTGCTTCCTATAGTCTGGTTAGACACTACACTTCTCCCTTCAACAATGGGAGTTAGGGGTCTCAGAAACCCATGCAATCCAAAATCTGTGTACATCACATAAAGCTCTCATGCCAGGAGAGAGGGCTGGTTGGGCCAATGCCATTGAATTAGGATGCAGCTGCATCATCTTAGACCACTTCCTGGAGATGAATAGCAGTACAGCATTCATTGATTCATTGATTGATTCATTCATTCATAAGAAATCTGTGTCTAACCAAAATCATGCTACTCAGATCCATGGAGGAGTGTATTCTGAATACTATGTTGCTAGCACTATGTTTATTATTAGAGGTATGCAATACCATCCAAAGTGATTTGCTTCTAAATATTTGTTGTACAATTTGGGTTCAATATGCCCTAAATCAATCTGAAAACAGGCTGAAGTGATATGTTCTTGAGTTTCTGCAGGTATTTGTGTACATTTGTTCGTTTTTGGAATCCTCTCCCCCACAAATATAGAAAATAAAGGGATAAAGATAGCCCTTAGTGCTACTTTGACCTATCCTGTCAAAACCCATACAAGAGGATCAGTTGTCATGTGGGGGTTGTGGTGGTGGTGTTACACAAAAAGAGCCTCCTCAAAGGTTTGGCATTTTTGAACCACAATCTGGTCAACTGCCACCTTGTGCCGGCTAATATTTTTCACACTAGATCAGGTGAAAGGAACTGCAGAATGACCCCACCAAAAAGTGGCCTAGATACAGAGGAAGTTGTCCATGACATATTCTCACTTTCTCTCTCACACACAATATTTTGGCTAAACAAATACCGTATATACTCGAGTATAAGATGAGTTTTTTAGCCCCAAAAATGAACCCCCAAAAGGAGGCTCATCTTATACTCGGGTCAATGGTCATGAGGGTCCCAAGACTATGCCAGATTGATATGTACCAAGAATTTAGTTAATTTTACCATATTTTCATGTATTTTGATTATTGAAACTCACTAGCAGCTGCTGCATTTCCCACCCTTGGCTTATACTTGGGTCAATCTATTTTCCTGGGTTTTCAGGTCAAAATTAAATACCTTGGCTTATATTCTAGTCGGCTTATAAGTAATGTAGCATTCTCCCTATGCCATTTCTATATACAGAATGCAAGCGCGGCGCCAAAATGGTCGCCGCGCTCTTTGCGCCCCCCCCCCACAGGACGAATGATCCGGGTAGTTTAGGGCGTGGCCAGCTCCCTCATAAAAGGGGTG
This sequence comes from Bradypodion pumilum, assembly GCA_035047305.1. Lineage (NCBI taxonomy): Eukaryota > Metazoa > Chordata > Lepidosauria > Squamata > Chamaeleonidae > Bradypodion > Bradypodion pumilum. The sequence goes on from JAWDJD010000001.1 coordinate 492,839,620, forward strand.
GCCACGAGGCAGCCGAGCTGCCATTTTAAATAAGCGACGGAGCGGAGAAGTTTTTTCCTGTGTCTCCGTCGCTCCTTACCTGGAAGCCTTTTTGGCGGCGAATCTTCTCTTTCGGCTTCCTTTGCCTTGAGCGTGATGCCTTCGAAGAAGAAGGCACTTTCGGGTGCGGCTCGTACGAGCAGGAGGCGCAATCCGGGTCGGAGGACCACGGTGGCGCCTCCCCAGCAGCCGCCTTTGCCGGCACCCGCCGGGCCCGGCGGGATGGGGTCGATCACCCCTTGGCCGGAAGCTGCGGCCCGCGCCCCGCACGTGGTGGACACCGCTTCTGGATCTGCTCATTCTGCTGGGCCTGCACCAGCGGTGGCGCAGCTCCCCACGGGGCCTTCTAGCCTCGGGGGGTGGTCTGGCCCTCTGCCTTGGCAGGTGCCGGCACCGACCCTCCCGGGCTTCGGTGTGGGACAATGACCCTACCCGGGTCCTGGGGTACAGGGCCCTGTACCCGCGACTCTCACAGGTGGGCTGGCCGGCCCTTGGCCCCAGGTTAGCGTGCAAGCCTTACTGGCCCGTGTGGCGGCCCTTGAGGCCTCTTTGGCTCGGGCCAGCCACGCTGGGGCTGCTGGTGGGGTTAATTTTGAGGCGCCGTCGGTCGGGCAGCAGCAGGCGACGGGACGGGTCGAGCTGCTGCAGGCGCGTGGCGCATCTTCAGCCACTGCCTCGCAGCTCCCCGGCCAGCAAGCAGGTGTGGGTCAGGCCCCGATGATGAGCTCTACGGCGGTCGTGAGCTCCGACGCCCCCGGTGGGCCGGAACCCCCGGTGGGGGCGGCCTGCGGGGGTGCGACATGTGAGTATCCGGTGCAAGCCAATACACCTACACACATTGCCACTACTGGGGGGGGCCTTTCAATGGCCTTGGCCTCGCGCGGGTGGTGCGGTGGCCCAGCCGCCGGCGCCCCACTCGGCGATGTCGACTGCTGCACAGCTTGCTGGGGTTACAGGTGTTCCCTAACCTGCCGGGAATTTATTGGGGGTGGCGGGGCCAGCACAGGCCCCTTTTCAGATGCCCGCACTGGCTGCGGTCCCAGTTTCGGCCTTGCCAACGGCGGGATATTCTTTGCCACTGGGTGACCACTTAGCGCAAGCCACCAGGGAAAAGATATGGCGGGGGGAGTATGTCGATATCTTCTCACTCTTAAACAGAGAGCCCACCAAGGAGGAGAGGGAGGGGCAGGATGAGAAGGATAAGGAGCAGGCACGTCGTCGCAAGCCACCACGTACCTGGGCCAACTGGCTGCCGGCTTATTTAATTTACATGGCAGTGTACTTGAGAGCGCGGCCAGATTTGGCTATTCCGATGGTCCAATATTTGGACAACATCTATAGGGCGATGGTCGACTTTCCGGGCCCCTCGTGGTTGGCTTATGACGAGGAATTCCGCATGCGGATTGCCCTGCACCCCGAGATGAGGTGGGACGAGCCGTGCCAGAGGCTTTGGCTTCTGTATATGATGCCCACGCGCCCTGCGCCAGGGGAGAGATACCATTGTGGACATGCGGTCCAGCGAGCGGCTCCAGCTCAGATTCCCCGCCAGGCGGCGGGGCAGGGGGTTCCAGCCCGCCTGCTGTGCTGGACTTTCTCGTCCAATGGTTCCTGCAATAGGAAAAATTGCAGGTACAGACATGAATGTCCCACCTGTGCGGCCCCCCACGCAGCCTCTGCCTGTCCCAGGCCTGGAGGGACGCGGGGCAGAGGGAAGGGTGGGCAGTGGAACGGCAAGCCTGCCGCGGATGGAGCTAGTTCACCGAAAGGCTCCCTCCCCAATTAATGTGGACATGTTGGAGCGTTGGCTCGCATTGTACCCGAAGGGGGAGGATGCGGATTATCTGCTTCAGGGCTTTAGACAGGGGTTCCGTATTCCTTTCATGGGTGACAGGTCCCCTCAGGATGCCCCCAACCTTTTGTCCCTTAGGGGGAGGGAGGAGGTGGCTGCCGCCAGCATTAATAAGGAGGTTACTGCGGGCAGGGTCGCCGGCCCTTTCCCTGCACCCCCGTTCACTAACCTTAAGGTATCGCCCCTGGGCTTGGTTCCCAAGAAATCTCCGGGCGAGTTTCGCCTTATCCATCACTTGTCCTACCCAGCCGGCCGATCGGTCAATGATGCTATACCTGATGACCTTTGCTCAGTCAGGTATACGTCTTTTGACCACGCGCTGCGCATGGTGCGCTCATGTGGCCCGGGTGCGCTACTGGCTAAGTGTGACATTAAGTCGGCTTTTCGCCTCTTGCCTGTGCACCCGGGCGACTTTGAATTGCTGGGTTTTAAATTCCGGGGTGAATATTATTTTGATAAGGCCATGCCTTTTGGCTGTTCCATATCATGCTCTGCATTCGAGCGTTTCAGTACCTTCCTGGAGTGGGCGTTCGTGCGCAGGTCAGGGTCCCGGTCTGTAGCCCATTACCTGGATGACTTTTTATTCGGGGGTGAACTGGGCGGGGACACGTGTCCACGTCTCCTCAACACATTTCAGACGCTAATGGAGGAACTCGGTGTCCCTTTAGCGCCCGAAAAGACCGAGGGCCCATCTAACAAGCTAGTATTCCTGGGGGTGGAGATCGACACAGTAGCGCAGGCGTCTAGGTTACCGGGGGATAAGGTGTCCCGGTTAGTGGCCCTCATCTCGGATTTGCTGGCCAGGCGCAAGGCATCGCTGAGGGAACTCCAAGTGTTACATGGTCACCTTAATTTTGCCTGCAGGGTGGTCGCACCGGGCAGGGCTTTTGCCCGGCGCTTATGCGATGCCATGGCAGGGTTATCCAGGCCCCACCATAGAGTCAGGATTACCCGGGGTATCAGGGCAGACATGTTCGTCTGGTTACAGTTCCTGAGGGAGTTCAATGGGGTCTCCTTTTGGAGGTCTGACCTCCTGGCTTCCCCGAGTTTTCAGGTCCAGTCTGATGCCTCAGGATCCCTGGGTTATGGGATGTACTTCAATGGGAAGTGGGCCTATGGTGGGTGGCCACCGGCATGGGCAGGCACGGGTCGCCTGCGGGATCTCACATACCTTGAATTTTTTCCTATCCTGGGGGCTTTGATGCTGTGGGGCGAGGAATGGGCCAACTCGGTCGTGCATTTCTGGTGTGATAACGCTGCGGTTGTCCGCATCATCAATGCACAGACTTCTAAATCACCCAGGGTTATGGACCTAGTGCGCCAATTTGTGCTGCGCTGCCTGCCCCACAACGTTTTGTTCAGGGCTAGGCACGTCCCAGGGGTTAATAATGATATTGCCGACGCTTTGTCCCGCCTGCAGATCTCCCGGTTCCGTGCCTTGGCCCCGGATGCGGAGGAATTTCCCTCGCCACTCCCGGACGAGATATGGACCATTGGCAGGGAGAGGTGAACCGGGCGATCGGCCTGTCACTGGCGCCCCCACGCGTAAGGCGTATCAACAAGCTTTTAATTCTTATAGGGCATTTTCCGCCCAATTTCACCTGCCAGAGACCTGGCCTATCCCGGTGGACCATGTACTGCGGTTCATGGTTCACCTGCATTCCCAGGGCCTCGCACCTCGCACCATAGCATCTAAGCTGTCAGCGTTGGCTTTTATGGCCAAGGTGGGGGGTCATGTGGACAGCACCTCTGACTTCCGTGTGAGACATGTTTTGGAGGGGTGGGTGCGCGAGCGCGGGCGTCGCCCGGACGACCGGCACCCTATTTCCCCAGGGGTTCTTACCCAGTTGGCCCGGGGCTGGCCAGGCCTCTGTTTTGATCATTATGAGGCAGCCCTTTTTCATGCAGCCACAACGGTGGCATTTTTTGGAGCGCTCCGCATCAGCGAACTTGTGATGCTGTCTAAGGCGGATGCAAGTTGTAGGGCACTGGAACTCGAAGATGTATATGTTGCCAAAGACTGGGCCCAGTTGAGGATACGCTCCTCTAAGACTGATCAGCAGGGCGTAGGCAGTGGTGTAAGACTGCTACGGTGTTCTTTGGCAGACATCTGTCCGGTTGGTGCCCTACAGGAGTTTCTTGCACTGCGTGGCACGCACCATGGCCCGTTTTTCTGTCACCAAGATGGGTCTCCCCTCACTAAATTTCAGTTTTGGAAGGTGCAGGCAGAGCCCTCGCCAGGGTGGGCCTACCAGGTGCCCGTTATGGCACACATTCATTCCGTATCGGGGCAGCCTCTACAGCAGCTGCGTTTGGGTACTCCGGGGCTGACATACGCAGCATGGGAAGGTGGGGTTCACGATGTTTTCAGTTTTATGTGCGCCCACTCCCCCCGTGAGTACCAACCCAGTCACCTTACATCATTTCCCTCGTTTTTTCCTTACAGACCCTGGGTGTCGTATTACACCGGTGACAGTATGGCTGGTGGGCCACAGCTACGTGCAAAGGGCAGCGCGTTACGCTGCGGCGACAGAGTGGGGACCCCGACTGGGACTGGGTGAACACGCCAGTCTCACATGGCATGGTAAGCCTGGGATGTTGTGGCGGGAGCTGCTGCCTTTCCTGTTTTCAGGCAGAAGTGCTGCCCCGCCTGACATTCTCATCATGCACTTGGGGGGCAACGATTTGGGTCAGGTCACTGGCTTGTCGCTCAAGCATGCGATTTGCGAGGACCTCGCCTACTTGCACTACGTCTGGCCTCCCGCAACCCTGGTGTGGTCGGACATTGTCCCGCGCCATTCTTACAGAGGAGGAGTTGACCTCATGGCCATTGACCGCGCTAGGCGCGCGGTCAATAAGGCGGTGGCGCGGTTCCTTGCCAACAAGGCTTGGGGACGGGTCAGTCGTCACCCCGCTATTGGACTAGAAAATTATGATTTGTATGCAGGGGATGGGGTCCATCTGTCGCGAGGAGGTATGGACCTCCTGTTGGGTGATTGGCGAGCAGGCCTGTTGACCGAGCTGACGGTCTGGGGGGGGGCGTCAGGCCTTCTTTGAAGCCCCTCCGTGTGGCGGGTAGCACTGGTAAGGTAAACAGTTATGACCCACAGGTATCCGGCAGGTTCGCAATTGACTGGACAACACTAGATAGGAATAAATTAGTTAAACGTTGTCCGGTCAACGACGAACCAGGCGATGGGGTGATGGCGATAGCTAGCCAGCATGCATCACCCCGTGATTTCACGGATACGAGTCAGAGGGTGGGGTCATGAGTTAGATATTGACTACGGTCAACAATTTGTTTGTTGTCAACAAACAAATTGATACAAATTGATACATTGTAACCAATTGCCGTTGGCAATTTTGGGTGGTACCTTACCAGTGTTACTTCGGCCTGCTTGCCTTAAGAATTATGATTGGTCGTTTTACCAATACAAATTTATAATTCGGACTAGGGCATGAATCAATAAATGTGGCCCAATGCCGTTATCCACTTTCAATGGTGTCTGAGTCCATTATTGGGGGGTGCGCCTGCAATGGACATTTGGTAGAATGAATGAGGAATAAATTGGGTTCAGTCAGGTTGACCTGCAGCCTCCACAGGGCTTAGCTATTGGGGCTTCCACTGACATGTCAATCTTTTTCTACTCTTCATTTTGCTAAACACCAAGTGTTCTTTCTCACCTTTCTCACCTCCAAAACGTAAGAGAAAACTTCAGTGATGTGTAGAGCCTTCTTTGGAGACCCAAGTGTGACTGGAAGGCTTCTTGAATCATTCTGTACCTGCTCTAGCAACATTCAACTATCCCTTTTTTTGTTTCGTTTGCAAGATCCCCACCCCCAAGCTGGTGCACACCCTGATTTATTATTGATTCACTGTTGCACACTGTTATTTTCATTCACTTTCACAATTAATTAATTTTCTTTCTTTCTTTCTTTTATGTTTTCCTGTGATGAGCCAGTGGAAGAAATCCTGACTTTTACTTCTTCTCCCCAGATTCAACAGAGCATATATTCAGCTGCTGGAGATTATGAAGCAGGAGGAGTTCAGCCTCCTTCTCAGAGTGGGGCATTCCACCTTATCCTCATGAGTCAGGACAACCTGGACTATGATATGGGATGAGTGATTAACCCACTCCCACCCCACCTCTACAAAACAAACTTCCTCAAAGAAGATCTTTCAGAAGAACCAAGCTGAGTCACGCTGCCCTACAAGAGTTGTCTGTCCTGGAAAGAGTCAAACTGAAATATATGTTTGTCTTTTGTTGTCTTCTTCTCCTTGGGTTTCTTGGAACACATGGCCTGGTAAGTGAAGAACTATATTAAAAGCTAGTCTCTCTTTAATTATATAAGCAGGTGAAAGTAAATATTTTGTTCTTATGACTTTACAGCCTTTCTGTTTGATTTTTCGTAACATTTGGAGATCACGGTATTTTCAGAGTACAATTCATGTAAACTCCTGAAGAACTGGCTGATCTGCCCAAGTAAACATAAACAGGAAAAGTACTGTAATAATCTTGGTCATAAATATCCATTTCCTCCTGATTGTGGAAAGACATTATATAATTTGGAGAAATCAATCTTTTTTTGCCTAACGAGGAAGACAAGCTCCTTTGTCACAATTGTTGTTATCACTTTGTTAAGGCCTTCTCTCTTACTTTCTCATTATCCAGCTGGTGCAAATGTATCATTTGATTTCTTTAAATCTTGCTTGTTTTCCGATATGCCTCAGATTTTTTCACTAACAAATGTTGATTGTGGTGCTGACAATGAAAAAGTATGTCTGAGCATCAGGAATAATACAATTAGATAGATGAGCTGAGGAGACAATGTTTATGCATCAATGATCTTTTGCAAAACCCAACTCCTGTGTGTGCTGCTGATGTTATTTCTGTGTGCTGGACAAGAACATTAGCAAGAAAATCAGTGTCACAACAAGTGAGGCACCTTTTGATTGGCAGGCAATGATATTGCCACTTTTGTATGCACATTACTCTTATTGGACAGAATATATTCCTGAATCACAGGTTGTCTGTGATAATTTATTTCACATATTACCCAGATATAAACACAGTTTTGCTAGCAAATGTATGCTTACTGTTGTGGAGCAATTAATCGCAGATCCCTGAAAGTCTACCAATATGATACATGTGTACAATGCATACAAAGTTTAGTATTTCAAATCTTATTTGTTTCAGTGGAAGAGTTAACACCGACTTACATCTCTGAAATCAGTAAAGATGGGGAAGGGGGAAGAAACTTTATCATGGCTGGATGATGCTTGTGCATTTTGATTTAATTTTTGCTTTTCAATTTTCAGATTGATACTTAAAAATATAGACTTAGATCCTACATGAATGATGCCTAGACTAGAGCTGTTGAAGTAAATGGGATTGGTAATATTGTCTAAAGCAATCCTCGTTAGGTCTTACTCTGAGGACGCCTTCAATCTGGATTCAGCCCATAATGTATAAAGTGCTCGATATAGATGATATAAGAATGAACACTGATGTCAAAGATACTGTAGTGGGCAATTACCTGTATATACGAATGCCTTGTACGTGTGAAATGTGCTATACCCACTGTAAAAGGATTTTAATGCAGAGGTAATTTAAGAATAGCACAAACTTGTAAGGCAAGTTCAGGTATTTAAAAACTTAATTTCATTTTTATCATTGAGGGTGTAGTTAATATGTACAGAAGGGAGCTTTGTTGTCCTACATTTAATATATGCCACTTTTTCACGAAAGAAGATGAAGATGAGAACCTTTGCTGTGTGTGGATGTTCATGTGAATTGGGATCCTGAAAAATTAGTACTTTGAGTCATGTGGAAAGCCCTCATGAATAACAGATGTTTCCATCTTCAGATTCATCACCATTAATGGGAATATGGCAGCACCTTCAACTGAACAGGCAACGCTGCACTGCCCACCCCGGTACATGTGGCAAGTGTAACCTGCTTTAACAGCAACTTTATGGGGCTAATGGGTGGCCCGCTTAAAATGAGAAATGCAGGCCACAAGATGGGATGTAATAGCTGTTCCTTTCCCCCAACACATGCCCATAATACATCAGAGGATGAAGGTCCATACAAAACTTGGAAAAATTATTTTTTCACAAGTCCCAGAATCTCCTAGCTAGTGCAACTTGTTGTAGTTGTTCAGTCGCACAGTTGACTCAGACTCTTTGCGACTCCATGGACCATTGCTCTCCAGGCACCCCTGTCCTCCACAATCCTCCTCAATCCGCACAGCCCTGTGCCCATTGTGTCTACAATACCATCTAGCCATGTCATCTTAGGCTGTCCCCTTCTTCTTTTGCCTTCCACCTTCCCCAGCATCAAGGCCTTCTCAAGTGAATCTTCTCTTCTCATTTGATGTCCAAAATACTTCAACTTCATCTTTGTTATTTGTCCTTCTAAGGAGCACTCAGGGCTAATCTCTTCTAATATTGACCTATTTGTTCTCCTCGCTGTCCAAGGGACTCTCAAAACTCTCCTCCAGCACCACATCTCAAAGACATCTATTTTTCTTCGCTCAGCCTTTTTAATGGTCCAGCTCTCACAGCCATACATTACCACCAAAAATACCATTGCTTTGACTATGCGGACCTTTGTTTGCAGTGAGATGTCTCTACTTTTCACTATGTTCTCCAGGTTTCTCATAGCTTGTCTCCCAACAATCAGTCACCTTTTTATTTCATGGCTGCAATCTCCATCTGCAGTGATCTTAGATACTAAGAAAGTAAAATCTGTCACTGATTCTACTTCTTCCCCATTTATTTTCCAGGGACTGATATAGCCTGTTGCCATTATCTTGATTTTCTTGATATTGAGTCTCAAACCAGCTTTTGCACTCTCTTCTTTCAACCTAATCAGGAGCTTCTTTAGGTCTTCCTCACTTTCTGCCATTAAGGTGGTATCATCTGCATATCTCAAATTGTTGAGGTTTCTCTCAGCAATTTTGATCCCATATTGTGATTCCTCCATCCCTGCATTGCATATTATGTGCTCTGTGTATAAGTTGAATAAGCAGGGTGACAAAATGCAGCCTTGTCTTACTCCTTTTCCTATTCCAAACCACTCCGTCATTCCATATTCTGTCCTAACTGTTTCTTCTTTACTCATGTACAGATTTCTCATGAGAAATATAAGGTGTTCTGGTATTCCCATCTCTTTAATTACTTGCCACATTTTGTTGTGGTTCACATAATCAAAGGCCTTGGTGTAGTCAATGAAGCAGAAGTAAACTTGTTTCTGATAGTCCTTTGTTTTCTCCATGATCCAACGTATGTTGGCAATGTGGTCTCTGGTCCCCCTGCCTCTTCTGAATCCAGCCTGCACCTCTGGTAGTTCTATCTCTACATGCTGCTGCAGTTTGTTCTGTATTATCTTGAGCATCACTTTGCTAGCTTGTGGGATGAGCGCAATTGTTCGATAATTTGAACATTCTTTGGCATTGCCCATTTTTGGGATTGGAACGTATTCGGGATACCGATCTTTTCCAGTCCTGTGGCCACCCTTTCATTTTCCAAATCTGCTGGCATATAGCTGGCATATATAGTGCAACTACTGGACTACATTTTCCACAATGGACAGCTGGACTGCAAAAAACATAATTTCTAAGCTGTGGACCAGTTTACTTTTTAAAGTGAGAAGGGATGGGATGGAGGGGTTTGTGAACAGAAATGAAAGTTTAGGATAGAAGTGTTGAGTAAGGCAGGAATTCTTCATTAAACTCTCACTTCTTCTTTGAAGAATGGATGAGGACCACTTTGAAGACCATATTTGGGTCAAAATCTAGCAACTGACTTCTTTAGAAATGGCCACTGATATTGCTAAAGAATCCTCTAAGCTTTGGGTATTGGTGTCCAATGATAAGGCAGGCTAGTTCTCCTTGTGATGTCAATTTATGATCTAGACTTTTGAGTCTTGAGATCATAACAGAAGAGTGGGGATTGTCCAAGGTTTCGACAGTCTCGGGCATTTATTGCTGGATCTTGAGATAATATATCTTGGTGGGGATGATCTAACAGAGGAAGTTAAAGGGATCATGAGTTTTTATTAGCAGAGTTACCAAATAGTAATACCACTGTGGTGAATTGCTTGTTTGTTTGCTCTCACCCAGTGAGAGTAAACAAACTTCCATAATCTTCCAATTATGGGAGTCACAGATTTCCTCTACTACTTGGTGAAGGATGATGATAGCTGTCCTTGGCACATAATAGAAATACAAATTGTTGCCTTTGTGGAATGTAACTTCCTGTAGCTTCTGTGGCAATTCTAGTGCCCATGGTGACTTTGGGTATTCTAAGAGATGTAGTTTAAAAAAAGAAAACTTTTAACTTTTCTGATACATAGGAATCACTGGTGAGGTACCTTGAGACCTAGTAGGCATATTTCAGTCTCTAAAATCTTAAATTCAACTGTGATACCTTCCCAAAAATTAGTAAGGGTACATAAGAACATAAGAACATAAGAACAGCCTTGCTGGAACAGGCCACAGCCCATCCAGTCCAGCATTCTGTCTCACACAGTGGCTCACCATTTCCTTCAGGGTATTCCCAAGGAGATGCCCTCACCTGCTTAGGATCCCCTGGAAATGGCATTGAGAGATATCCTGCTTATCTCTCCAACCCGGAGGTTGTCCTTAGGTAGCCATAATTATAGCCATTGATAGCCTTGTCCTCCATGAACTTGTCTAATCCTTTCTTAAAGCTGTCAAGACTGACAGCTGTCACCACTTCTTCTGGCAGGGAGTTCCATAGACCAGTAATCCTCTGGGTGAAAAAGTACTTTCTCTTATTTGTTTGAGAACTAGTACCCAAAAGTTTCATGGAGTGTCCCCTAGTTCTAGTGTTGTGCGATAGGGAAAACAGTTTTTCCTTATCTACTTTGTCCACACCGTGCATGATTTTATAAACTTCAATCAGGTCACCTCTTAGACGCCGTCGTTCAAGAGTGAAAAGGCCCAACCGTTGCAGCCTCAGATGGTAAGGAAGGTGTTCCAGTCCCCTAATCATTCTGGTTGCCCTCCTCTGTACTTTCTCCAACTCCATAATATCCTTCTGGAGGTATGGCGACCAGAACTGTACACAATATTCCAGATGGGGCCTCACCATAGATTTATAAAGAGGCAAAATGACACTTGCTGACTTATTTTCTATACCCTTCCTAATGATCCCTAACATTGAGTTTGCTTTTTTCACTGCTGAGGCACACTGGGTTGACACCTTCATTGAGCTGTCCACCAGGACACCAAGGTCCCTTTCCTGGTTTGTCGCAGAGAGTTCAGACCCCATCAGTTTATAAATGTAATTGGGGTTTTTTGCCCCAACATGCATCACTCTGCACTTACTGATGTTGAAGCTCATTTGCCACTGTTTTGCCCACTCCCCCAGTGTCAAGAGATCCCTCTGGAGCTCTTCACAATCTCTCACAGTTTTCACTACCCTGTATAATTTAGTGTCGTCAGCAAATTTGGCTACCTTGCTTTTTACTCCTACCTCTAGATCATTTATGAAGAGGTTGAAAAGCAGGGGTCCCAGTACTGAACCTTGGGGGACCCCACTCTTTACTTCCCTCCACTTGGAGAAGTGTCCATTTAGTGCTACCCTCTGTTTCCTGTCCCTTAGCCAGTTGCTGATCCAGGACAAGACCTGTCCCTTTATTCCATGACTGGTAAGTTTATTCAAGAGCCTTTGGTGTGGGACCTTGTCAAAAGCCTTCTGAAAGTCCAGATAAACAATGTCAACTGGATCCCCCTTATCCACATGCTTGTTGACACTCTCAAAAAATTCCAACAGATTAGTGAGGCATGATTTGCCCTTGCAAAAGCCATGTTGGCTCTCCTTTAGCAGCACCTTCTCTTCTATGTGCCTATTAATTCTATCTTTTAGGATGGTTTCCATCACTTTACCTGGGACACATGTCAAACTGACAGGCCGGTAATTTCCTGGATCACCCCTGGATCCTTTTTTGAAAATTGGTGTTACATTCGCTACCTTCCAGTCATCAGGCACAAAGGGTAGAATCATCCCACAATTAATGCAACTATTCCATAGGAAATAGAACAGAAATGACATAACACTTAGAAGAAATCCTTTTTACCAACCCCATTTCCAACCTAGATACAGATACTGTACAATTTTGATGGCTCATAGTCCATGTGCCACAGTTCTAAATGAAGGACTGGTGTACACCTCCCTCTGGGCCATCCATGTATCCTTAAGGCTTAGGCTTCCTAAATTACTCCTATTCTGGACAAGATAAATAAATCACGTTTCTCAAGATAAAGGTGAATGATTTACCTATTCGGTAGACATGCTCAGACATTGAGTTCAGATAAATGATGCAGACACTGCAAGAATCTGCCCTTTCCACCCACACAGACACTAAGAAAAGATGATTCAACTGATTCTGTTCATCTGTTTCTGGGGGGTATTGGGTATTGGTAGAATGTAACCTTCCTGTTGTTACTGTACTGCGAATGAATGTAGAGCCAGGGACAAGTGGACAGGATGAGTGATAGTTTACATATCGGGATATGGAGTTGGAACCTCTTTCAGTCCAAAGGCTGGATTAAATTTCAGAGAAGCTACCAAGGGCCTCATGCCAATGGTGGATGGGACAAAGTGAAACCAGTGATACTAAAAATGACAACATATTTTAGATTAGAAAATACATCAGAATTTGAGGATGGAGGAAAGCACCTGCACAAAAGCAGGGAAAGGCTCAATCATTGCCATTATGCAAGAGTAAGCAAACCCATCTTAGAAAGCCCAGGTGGCCAGACTGGGAGCCTGGATGACTAATAAACACTTGAATAGGCCAAACAATTATGCACTATTTTTCTTTTCTTTTTACCCATCCTGAATTTGATCTCAGCTAGAAAGTTTCTTCCCTTTCTCTTGATTTGGGTATACAGCGGAACCCCAAGTTATGAAATTAATTCGGTCCTCAGGATTTTTAATATCATGAAAATTTTGTATCTTGAAGTGCAGTTTCCCGTAGGAATGCATTGAAAACAAAATAATCTGGAGATCAGAAAAAAGTAAAAAAGAAACAACCCTGTATTTTTTCTGTTCAAAACTCTTAATAAAGTGCACTTTCGAATTTTTTGCCATGTTTTTGCCACTTTATAAAGAATTCTGAACAGGTAAAAGACTTTTCCCCCACTTTTCTCTGACCTCCGGTACAGATTACATTGGTTTTCAATGCATTTTGGCACTTCCAACAGCGGCCTCTAGTGGCCAGCTCTGGCAATGTGTCGGACTCATCCCTGACAATCAGCCGTGTTAAAAGACATTAACAGGCATGCAAATGGTGAATCTCAGATCCCTACCTGGCTCCAAAACTCGATGAAAATCTGCTCAAAAACCACCACACTCAACTCCACATGCTACCCACAGGGTCTAGTGCACACGGGTGTGGTGCTATATACCCCCAGGTGCAATGCATCCTGGAGAAACTTTTTTGTATCTCAAAAAATTGTATCTCAAAGCATTATTTTATCTGGATTTCCTTTCATATAGCGAGATTTACATTACTCGAGGTGTCCATAACCCCAGGTTCCTCTGTAACTGCATGTACCTCTATTTTATCTCCACTTCATGTATTCACTATATCATTCCTCCTCATCTTTTTTCACTCAAAGTACTTACTGTCAGCCCTCTCCTCTGCCTTCCAACAGTGAAACATCAGCTCATCAGTATTGCTGCCTTAAAATGGATTCCATCTACATTTCTTACTCTTTCAAGATGTCGGGGTGTCAATAAAAGGCAGACACTCCCTAGATTGTTGCTGCAGAAGCATGTGAGCAGTGCTAAACACAACTCATATAACTTTGTGTGGGTTTTGTGTGATATACAGGGGGAGAGGGTTGCACCATTTATATGCCTGGATGCGAACGCCTTGAACCTCATTTGAAGAAGAAAAAACATAGAACTCTATCAGTAAATGCTGATTTGCAAAGGCAAGTAAGAAGACAATAGCAATTACTGCTTAGTGAACTCTCTGGTGGTTCACAAGGTAATTAGCATTTTTTGCCCACTGGGTCCTCATTTTACCAACCTTCGAAGGATGGAAGGCTGAGTTAACCTTTTCTCTATCAGGATCGAACTCACAATGTCAGCAATTTGGGTTGCAGTGCAACAGTTTAACCACTGCACCACCAGGGCTCTTCTGACAACATTCTGACAACCTAAAATTGGCTAAAGTTTCTGTCTTTAAAAATAAAGGCCTTGCCCTGCTGTTTCATAGCTTGCAAAGCATTTCTCAAAGGAACAGCGATAGCAAAGTGCTGAGATTGAACAACACAGAATCAAAATGAATATGAAATTGTTTTCACCATTTTCACCCTGCCTACATCCACTTTTCTTCCAGCCATTTGACATTCTAGTTTTCTAAGCTTTTGTTGGCTGTCACTTTTATATGTATACAGTACATCCTTTATTTTCAAGTGTATGGGAACACTGTTCATCTTCATTTCTTCAAGGTTATTTCTTTTGTTTTGTTTCCTTTCTAATAATGGGTTGTAAAGAAAATAGTATATTCTGTTGCAATCTGAGCTTGGAAAACGTATTTCAAGCAAACAGTTGTTATTATTCACTTTCCCCTAATAGCAATACATACGTTATATTACAATTGTAATATAGCATGGGGTGAATTAACTGGTTTAGCCCATAACTGTAACTGTTCTAGTTACTTTTATAATCAGAGGTGTGTGTGTTTTGCACCACAGAATGCTAATATTTCTTTAAAAACTAACCATATGTAAATATTTTAATTAATCTAAGTAACAAGAAAGTAAAACATTATGCTGAAACCATTTATTCTTAAAGAAGTACCAGAAAGACCTGTATGTTTGGGATTTTAATTCTTGGTTTAAAAAGGTTTTTAAAGGTTTTTTTAAAAAAAAAATCAGATTAAAATGAAGGAGTATCTGACCCCAATATGTATCAATTATTTACAAACATTTTTGAAGTCCTTTCCCAGGTCTTGGTATCAGACTTTCTGTCGTCTCGTTCTGCTGTTTCACATACAGACCAGCTTTAGAGATTCAAGTTTGACTTTAAGAAGGGCACTGAGATATCAGTGGCTTTCTGCTTGAAGCAGAAGTGTGTGTAAAGATAACTATCCTGGAGGAAAGAACTGCTAAACCCTCATCTCTTGTGTTGTTTCTAATCTCAAACTCCCTAATTTTTCAGTGTTAGTGTTACTAGTAGAAGCAGCACCAAAGATAATGAGTTGGGTGTATAGCTCAATGAGTTGAGTAAATGAGTCAGAATTTGGAAGTTTGATTCTTTACAGCGCTTCCCAGGAGAAGAACCTGTTTGTGAAACTTGGAGCAAACTGCATAGTCCCAGAGTTGTTGTTGTTCAGTCGCATAGTCGAGTCTGACCCTTTGTGACCCCATGGGCCATTGCACACCAAGCACTCCTATCCTCCACCATCCTCCTCAACCTGCCCAGTTCTATACCCATTGCGTCAACAATACTATCTAGCCATCAATCTAGCCTTAAATCTTTCCAAACATCAGGGCCTTCGCTAGTGAGTCTTCTCTTCTCATTTGATGGTCAAAGTATTTGAGCTTCAGCTTCAATATTTGTCATTCCAAGGAGCAGTCAGAGTTGATTTCCTTTAGGATTGACTGGTTTGATCTCCTTGCAGTCCAGGGGACTCTCAAAAGTCTTCTCCAGCACCACAGTTCAAAAGTATCTATTCTTCTGTGCTCAGCCTTCCTTATGGTCTAGCTCTCACAGCCATACATTATTACTGGGAAGACGATTGTTTTAGCTAGGTGGACGTTAGTTGGTAGGGTGATGTCTCTACTTTTTATTATGCTGCCTAGGTTTGTCATAGCTTGCCTCCCAAGCAGTAAGCTTCTAAATGAGACCATTTTTCAATATATTTGAGAAAAAACAGTGAATAAGTGTTTTCGTAGGCTTACCCACTCTACTTCCAAATCATGTTTCAGAACCATAACACTAGAAGTGTTTGCTGAATTAATATATGAATGGATTCTGAGCAATTCTGCAATAGTTTATTTTTTCAAAGCAAGCACCCCAGTTTCCTGGTGTAACTGTATGTTCCTAGATCCTGATGCTAAAGCATTGGATACAGGTTGCTGTAAACTTGCACATACCAATCTATTTTTAAAATATCACATTTAATAATGTGACCTTGTCATACAGCCACTTGATGGACAGGTTGCCCGTTTTGATAAATATTTGTATTTTGGATAGTTTGAAGAGGAAATTGCAGTCAACCTTGAATACTTTGGGATATTTTCTTCTTATATGGTGAACAAAATTCTAGCACCAGCTGGGCTGGGTGGGTGGGTGAAATAATAGCTGACAAGTTACTGGTAGCCAACAGGCTTCTCAAAAGTTGTGAAATGTGGTGGGGGAGCCATCACATGACATTTAATTAAATATATGTTAGTTACCAGTGAGCATTACTGAGCATTATCTACTTTGCTTATCAAAGAGAAGTGCAAGTAGCCTTGATCACAGGCTTCAAATAACGGCACAGAAAAGAAACATTCATGTTCAGGAACAGTTTTATTTATCATGTGTAAGTCTTTTGTTGTTGTTCAGTCACACAGTCGATTCCGACTCTTTGCGACCCCATGGACCATCGCTCTCCAGGCACCCCTGTCCTCCACCATCCTCCTTAGTCCGCACAGCCCCGTGCCCATTGTATCTACAATACCATCTAGCTATCTCATCTTTGGCCATCCCCTTCTTCTTTTGCCCTCCACCTTCCCCAGCATCAAGGCCTTCTCAAGTGAATCTTCTCTTCTCATTTGATGTCCAAAATACTTCATCTTCATCTTTGTTATTTGTCCTTCTAAGGAGCACTCAGGGCTAATCTCTTCTAATATTGACCTATTTGTTCTCCTCGCTGTCCAAGGGACTCTCAAAACTCTCCTCCAGCACCACATCTCAAAGACATCTATTTTTCTTCGCTCAGCCTTTCTAATGGTCCAGCTCTCACAGCCATACATTACCACAGGAAATACCATTGCTTTGACTATGCGGACCTTTGTTTGCAGTGAGATGTCTCTACTTTTCACTATGTTCCCCAGGTTTTTCATAGCTTGTCTCCCAACAATCAGTCGCCTTTTTATTTCATGGCTGCAATCTCCATCTGCAGTGATCTTGGATCCTAAGAAAGTAAAATATGTTACTACTTCCCCATCTATTTTCCAGGGACTGATATGGTTTGTTGCCATTATCTTGGTTTTCTTGATATTGTCTCAAACCAGCTTTTACACTCTCTTCTTTCAACCTAATCAGGAGCTTCTTTAGGTCTTCCTCACTTTCTGCCATTAGGGTGGTATTATCTGCATATCTCAAATTGTTGATGTTTCTCCCAGAAATTATGATCCCATATTATGATTCCTCCATCCTTGCATTGTGCATTATGTGCTCTGTGTATAAGTTGAACAAGCAGGGTGGCAGAATGCAGCCTTGTCTTATTCCTTTTCCTATTCCAAACCACTCCTTCATTCCATACTCTGTCCTAACTGTTGCTTCTTGACTTATGTACAGATTTCTCATGAGACATATGAGGTGTTCTGGTATTCCCATCTCTTTAATTACTTGCCACATTTTGTAGTGGTCCACATAATCAAAGGCCTTGGTGTAGTCAATGAAGCAGAAGTAAGCTTGTTTCTGGTATTCCTTTGTTTTCTCTGGTCCCCGTGCCCCTTCAGAACCCAGCCTGCACCTCTGGTAGTTCTCTTTCTTCATGCTGCTGCAGCCTATCATGCATTATCTTGAGCATCACTTTACTAGCTTGTGGGATGAGTGCAATTGTTTGATAATTTGAACATTCTTTGGCATTGCCCTTTTTTGAGATTGGGACGTATACTGTTTTCCCCCAATCCTGTGGCCACTGTTTCGTTTTCTAAATCTGATGGCATATAGCATGTAGTAGCTTGATTTCATCATCTTTTAGGGCTTTGAAGAATTCAACTGGGATACCATCATCTCCACTGGCTTTGTTATTTGCTGCGCTTTTTAGGGCCTTTCTGACTTCACTCTCTAGGATGTCTGGTTCAAGTTCAATTTCCCCCTCATTGTTATTATCTGGGGTGTTTAGGTCTTTTTTGTAAAATTCCTCTGTGTACTGTTTCCATCTTTTCTTTATCTCTTCTGCATGGCTTTGTTATTTGCTGCGCTTTTTAGGGCCTTTCTGACTTCACTCTCTAGGATGTCTGGTTCAAGTTCAATTTCCCCCTCATTGTTATTATCTGGGGTGTTTAGGTCTTTTTTGTAAAATTCCTCTGTGTACTGTTTCCATCTTTTCTTTATCTCTTCTGCATCCGCTAACTCTTTGCCATCTTTGTCTTTTATCGTGGTCATTTTTGCTTTGAAAGTTCCCTTGCCTTCCCCAATTTTTTTAAGAGATCTCTAGTCCTGCCTCTTGTGTTGTTTTCCTCTATTTCTTTGCCCTGTTCATTTAGGTAGGTTTCCTTATCTCTCCTTGCTTTTCTTTGAAATTTTTTATTTAAGTGATTGTATTTTTTCCTTTCTCCCTTGCCTTTTGCGTTCCTTCTTTCCTCTGCTATTTTAAGAGCCTCGTCCGACAACCACTTCGCTTTTTTGCGCTTCTTTTCTTTTGGTATAGTTTTCCTTGCTGCCTCCTGCATAATGTCTCTCATCTCTGTCCATAATTCTTCTGGTACTCTGTCTATCTGGTCCAGACCATTGAATCTGTTCCTCACCTCCACCGTGTTTTCCTTGGTTATGTTGTCTAGATCATATCTATCCGGCCTATTAGTTTTCCCTATTTTCTTCAGTCTGAGCCTGAATTTTGTGATCAGTAGATTCTGACCCACAGTCAGCTCCAGGTCTTGTTTTTGCTGACTGTATGGAGGTTCTCCATCTTTGGCTGCAGAGTATGTAGTCAATTTGGTTTCGATGTTGGCCATCTGGTGATGTCCTTGTGTAGTCTCCTCTTCTGTTGCTGGAAAAGGGTATTTGCTATGACTAGTGTGTTATCTTGGCAGAAGTCTATCAGTCTTTGCCCTGCTTCGTTTTGTGTTCCCAGGTCAAACTTGCCTGTTATTCCGTCCACTTTTTGATTTCCTACTTTTGTATTCCAGTCTCCTAAGATAATGTGTACGTCGTTTCTTGATGTCTGTTCTATAAGATGTTGTAGGTCCTCATAGAATTGGTCTACTGTGGCTTCATCTGCACTAGTGGTTGGTGCAAATATTTGGATTACAGTGATATTAAATGGTTTGCCTTGTAGTCTGACTGACATCATTCTATCATTTTTGAGATTGTATCCCATTACTGCTTTTCTCACTCTTTTATTTACAATTATGGCCACTCCGTTTCTTCTGAGGTTTTCTTGTCCACAGTAGTAGATATGATGGTTTCCAGAGCTGAATTCGGCCATACCTGTCCATTTTAGCTTGCTGATTCCCAAGATATCAATGCTTGTTCTTTCCATTTCCTTTTCTATTACTTCCAAGCTTTCCTTGGTTCATTGATCTTACATTCCACGTCCCTATGCAATATTGTTCCTTACAACACTATATTTCTCCTCCCCCTTTCCTTCCTATCCCTTTCTATCCATCTAATGTGCTGAGCATCCTTCCTGTTTCCTCTGATTTGTCCCTTTGTTTTGCCTTTGCTTTGGTCAATAGGGTTCTCTTGGCAAACTCCCTGGCATGCTTTGCCGGTTTCTATGCCATTTCCCCCCCATCATACATATTATACATATTATACATCATACATGTAAGTCTAAAGAGTTGTAATGTTTATCAGATCAAGTTAGACATACAGTATTTCAGAGTGGAAACATAAAGACATTCTTTTAAATAACATAAATTATTTCTCTCTCCCAAATGAGCTTCAGTGCATTTGCAAATTAATAACTAAACAGGCGACTGAATATCACACTGCAACTGAGGGTGGGATTTGTTTCTCCAATGCTGAGCAGTTAAAGAGGGTGAGAGGCAGGAAGAAGCCACCACCTAGAAAGGCTTCTTGGCTCCTCCCTATCACACCAGGCAGGAAGGCCTGCAAGAGAGCACGCCCATCTCTTCCCGGGGGGAGCAGGCAAAGCCAGCACAAGGGGGCATTTTACCCCCAGTGCTGGTCCATTCTAGGCTTTATTTCCTGCCCCAATATTTCCTGAGGGTGCAGTTCTTCAGGAAGTTACATCCTATAGACCGGGGGTCAACAAACATGGCTCTCCAGATGTTCCTGGATTTCAACTCCCAGAAGCCCTGATAAGCAGATGTACTGACTTGGACTTCTTACCAGAAATCCAAGAACATCTGTAGAGCCAAGTTTACTGACCCCTTCTATAGACCATAAAGGACAAGGAGACTGCCATTCCCAGGATTCGTTGCAGTAGAAAAAAAGGACAATAAGGCAGAAAATAAGGCCTAGAAGAAGTTTGTCTTTCTCCAAGCAAGTAAAGTGAAGATGGTGTCAGATGTGGGTTGGGATTTTGAGAATGATGCCTGCTTGGGGAACTGTTAAGAGAATTCTGGGGAGTCCAAAAACACCATTACAGAATGGCACATCCTCAGTTGCAATCACAGTAGCCACAGTGGCTTAGTGGTTAAGACTGGAGCTTAATGACCAGAAGGTTAGCAGTTCAAGAACCGAGTGCTGTGCGATGGAGTTTGCTCCTGTCATCTGTCCCAGCTCCTGCCAACCTAGCAGTTTGAAAGCAAGAAATTGCAAGTAGATAAATAGGCAATGCTTTGGCAACAAAGGTAACAGCGTTCCGTGCACTCTAGTGTCTAGGAAAGCTGAACGCAGAAAAATAGATGCCTTTGAAATGTGGTGTTGGAGGAGAGTTTTGAGAGTACCCTGGACAGTGAGGAGAACAAATAAATTGATCCTAAAAGAAATCAACCCTGACTGCTCATTAGAAGGTCAAATAGTAAATATGAAGCTAAAGTACTTTGGACATCAAATGAGAAGAGAGGATTCACTTGAGAAAGCCTTGATGTTGGGAAAGGTGGAGAACAAAAGAAGAAGGGGCGGACAAAAATGAGATGGCTATAAGGTATTATAGATGCAATGGGCACACAGCTGGGCGGACTGAGGAAGATGGTGGAGGACAGAGGTGCCTGGCGGGCAATGGTCCATATGGTCGCAAAGGGTCGGAATCGACTGCTACTGAACAATAACAAAAAATATATATATTAGATATGGGGTTCCCAATCTTTACTGACTTTTTCATAAGGAAGAAGAACATTTGTATTTATTTTTGCATAGGGAAGAACAGATATAACAGTATGGTTATTCACTAAAATTAGTTTGTTATAACAAGCAATCTGTCACGCGTGCAGCAGAAACAGAGTGCTGAGAAAAAAGGAAGTGAAATGTTCACATCTGACTGCTGGGAATTCTTGATTTAAAATGCACACATCCCTTTAACACTTGTTATATGTACGGTTGTTTGGATAGAATTTGATGCTTAGTTTGGGGGGGAAATGCACAACCATACCCTTCTTATTTGAAAATTAAAGAGGTATACTCCAATTAAAGGATCGTACAAGACCAGGCACTCAACATTTGAATCAAATGCGTATAATTTTCCTTTAACAATGAGCATCATGGAATCATAGAATAACTGAGTCAAGCCCGACGCCCTGCTCAATGCAAGAATGTGAATCAAAGCAGATCTGACAGGTACGATAGCATTTGATAGCCTGATCAGGTTGCTGTAAACTTGCACATTCCACTTCCCAAAAGCTGAGACTGGGCTCAAGTCGTCCTATCTCTCAGATTTCAAAATGATGCCCTGAAATCAGCCTGGCACCAGAAAGATCAAGCAACATTCCAGAAATCTCAGTTCCCATTTATTTAATTTTTTTGGCTTAACCAAACTTCCTCTTGCGTTTTGGCAGACGGTGCTCACAGATTGCTTGTAGAGATAAACAATCTTGTGGCTTGTGTAAACAAGGATATTTTCATACATTTGCAAAATGAAAAATGTTAATAAGTATCATCAACATTTCTTTGCTTGGAACGGCATGAAGGTTACAAGCACTCTTGATACAAGGCCAGGACAACCGTAGGCTGCGATAGAGCTGAACGTCGTTAGCAATCGGTAATGGATGATCTAGGAATGGTAAATAATTAAAGGGAGCTGAGAGTCATACAGAGCATTCAGAATGCTAACAAATGACAGGCAGCTGAATGCAGACAAATGAATTGCAATTACCACTTTGACAAGCTTTTATGGCATAAGACTTAGTCTTTGTTCCTGATAGAATATGATAAGAGGGGTTTTATTTTTATGGGGAGTTTTAAAGTCAGGAGGCATGACATTCTGTGCCATTAATGGATTACATGAATATAAAGGGAAATGTTTTAAAAGACAGATCAGCGTTTTTTTAATACAATAACACAGTTGTATGGAGCTGTGTGCTTCAAAATGGGTGACTGAGACAAAAGGCAACAAGAGAATTTTTAAACTGCACACTTTTTTGGGACATTTTTTAAAATCCACAGTTCCCTGTAGTTTTGTGCCACTAGCCGCCACCAGAAATTACATATGCTTCAAACAGACACACTATTGGTTGTGGCTTTGCTGGTCTAAAACTCTAGCACAAAAAGGACTCCACTTTCCATTCTTTTCATTTTTGTGTATTTGAGAATGTTAGTGATATTTAGCTTCTGGCTGAGCCAAATAATTCTAGTTTAGCCACAGGTTTTAAGTTGTGTCTGATGCCAAACTTGAATTTTGGGACAGGAACTCATATTTTGTGGCTTTGTGAAAACTCAGAACATCAAAAGAACAGCACCAAAATAAAAAAAACCTTTCCTTTTAAAAAAAAGGTTAGAAAATAGACTTTCTTATGAAATGTATTATGTGCAACATTTCAGATGTTGATGCCAGAAGCCTAAATGCTACAATAGCAAGACGCAAATTAAACATTTACAAAGCATGGGGAATTTCCTTTCT
The DNA here is from genome assembly GCA_035047305.1 of Bradypodion pumilum. Taxonomy (NCBI): domain Eukaryota; kingdom Metazoa; phylum Chordata; class Lepidosauria; order Squamata; family Chamaeleonidae; genus Bradypodion; species Bradypodion pumilum. Next base: position 492,862,459 of record JAWDJD010000001.1, read on the forward strand.
AGGGTATGGTAACAGTGGATTCTGGGAATTTTTGTCCAAAAGAAAAGAAAAAATCTTTCCCAAGCTTAGGATGGAACAGCATTGCCCAGAACCTTTAGATATACTACTTTTATTTTATGGATTTTATACCATTTTTGTGTGAATAGTCAGTGCCTTTGGAAGCCAAGACTCAGTTTATTTATTTATTTATTTAGTATATTTTTATACCGCTTTCCTCACCTAATACCGCTTTCCTCACCTATTGGTGACCCAAAGTGGTTTACAGACAAAGATGGTAAATTAGGAAGAGTTTTACAGGTGTTGTCTCAGCTACCTAAGCAGGTTTCTTCTTTTGGATTTCACAGGCAAAATTTCAAAGAACAAACAAGGATAAGGATTTTTGTATTTGCACATTGTTATGCATTTGACAACCTTTTAAAAATGTGAAAGCAGTTAAGAAGGGGAGAAGCAGACCTTGTCACCTCAAACATCTTTCTGGTCTCTTTTCATGGAGCAAGGACACATTGGTCATTGATCTCAAACGTCATGCTTGCCTGTTTTCATTCTCTGACTGTTGACCATATTTAATACTGTGTTTACTAGATGTACAGATGGGTAGGTAGGTTGGTTGAATAATCAACCTTTCTCCCAGTGCATGACTAAAATTAGTCATAAAATGAATTTAGTAGAAATAGATGGACTAGGAATACCAAAAACATTGTATGAAAATATTAATATACATATGTTATCATTTTTTCAAGATCTATCAAATTAGAATAATTTAAAGGGGGTTCAAAAGCATAGCAGGACAAAAATTAAGCTATATCTCCATTATCAAAAGACCTTTCTATAGTTGCCAGTCAGTGGTTAAATGCCTGTCTAAATAAAAAGGTTTTCCCCCACCTATGGTATGGCAACAGTGTCAGGGCCAGCCTCATCTACAAGGAAGTTCCACAGCCCATAAGGTCCTCTTGGATGCCTCACTCAAGATGCCTGTGAGAACGGTGGAGCCAAGGGATTTCATCTCATCTGTTTTTCATTCTGGCTTCTCTCACATTTAGGCCATCCCAGTTCAAAGTATCTGGCTGCAGACCTGCATGAGGATGCATATTTTAAAGATAAAAGGGATAGAACCCTAATGCCAAGGAGTTATGGACAGATTTTGTGTTGCTACATGAGCTACCAAACCCAGACATAGGTGGCAATCAACAACAAGCAGCTTACCCTTCAAAAAGTCAACAGTGAAAGAAGTTTGAGAAGTTTAATGAGTCTGTTGAACAGCCCTATGAATTATCTTTGTGTCTGAGCAGATTGTAAAATAAACTTTGAGTAGGTTCTCATGGCTCTGTATTTATTGTATTTGTTTAATGATACATCAGATTTATCTCTCTAATTGTTGTTTTTGGCGGGATAGCTCAGTGAGTTGTGAGTTCAGTTCTCCACTGTATATCCCAGAAGAGCTAGGCTGTGAGGTCATGAGCAAGCTGCACAGTCCTGAGGTGTCCCTAGAACCATGATGGTGAACCTTGGCACTCCAGATGTTATTGGACTTCAACTCCCATAAGGACAAGTCCCTGTGAATCCACACGAATGGTTTTACTGCATGTATGCACAGTGCATGCAGTAAACCCATTCGTGTGGATTCACAGAGACTTGGGCTTCTGGAAATTGAAGCCCAAGAACACCTGGAGTGCCAAGGTTCACCATCACTTCCCTAGAAGAAGAGAATGGCAAACCACTTCTGAGCATACCTGTCAACCATCCTGATTTGGCCAGGAAAACCCTGTAATTTGACATCGATTGATGTCATAACCCGCCCCGCGCTGCCAAAACCCCGTAATTTGGCAGCGGGGGAAACGCTTTCCGCGCATGCACGGAAGTGCTACGCCACTTGCGCAGCCCCTACGCAAGCGGCGTAGCGCTTCTGCACATGCGTGGAAAGGGTAAAACCCTTCCACGCATGCGTGGAAAGCGACCTGCGCACAAGCGATGTGCACAGGTCCCGTTTTTCCGGAGCCACGGGTTGACAGGTATGCTTCTGAGTATTTTCTACCTAGAAAACCCTGAAAACAGTTACCATTCAGTTGTAATCAACTTGATGACATGAAAGTCTAAATTGACACAGCGGCACATGGTTATTATTATTTAATTGTTCTTGAGTTCTGTTCAAAACACAGGCAGTGTAACAAAATGCAAAGAAGTCAGTATACATCTACTGGCACATCAGGTGCAAGAGTTAAGAGCCATCCCTATGCACTACATTAGTAGATCTTGAATATAAAGTACTTTGCCAGAAACAGAAAGGACATTCTAAAAAACACCTTCTGGGAAATTAAAGTAGTATGGTCAACTAGTAGTCCTTTTAGTGCTGTTGGATAGCAGATTTCATGATCTGATGTCTGTATTAGCTATACCCAGCAGGAGATGCAGATAGAAATGATCTGGAAAGCAACAACTCATGCATTGCTGTATTCTATTAAGTAAAGATCTCCCTTACTAGAAAGGCAGTTATCTCTGACTCTGGAGGGCAGTGCTTATCTCCATTTACAGTCAGATCCAGCCCTGTCTGTGTCTGCAGACATGTTCATGTGGCAGGCTTGACTAACATCAAAGTATACAGAACACTGCTTCCTTTCCTGCCAAAGTGCCACCTATTTATCTACTTACAAGTTCTTCCTTTCAAACTGCTAGGTTGGCAGGAGCTGGGACAGAGACGGGAGCTCACTCCATTGCACAATACTTGGGTCTCAAACTGCTGACCTGCCTTCCAGTTTTCAAGTTCAGGGTCTTAACCACTAAGCCACCATTGAACCGCTCTATTAAGTACTGAAGCCCTAAGCCCAGTGGTGGGCATCAGCAGGTTCTCACCAGTTTGCCTGAACCGGTAGCAGAAATTCTGGCTGGCCCCGCCCATCCAGGTTTTGAAATAAAGTAGTCCTAATTCTGGTGCAATGCAGTGCTTTCCCCCTGGCCATGCCTACCATACCACGCCCACAGTGTGGTAGCAATTTTTTTGGGGGGCCCACCACTGTCTAAGCCATGTAGCACTTCATTTCCCAGAATCTACACACTGAGCTGGAGACAGAAATGAATTGAAGCCTTGGTGATGAAATCTGGTTCCAATTAGAACATTCACAGCTACATTTGATGCTAGGACAAGACTCCAGATGATCTTCAAATGCAGCATCGTATCATAATAGCTAGACATTAACCTAGAATTAAATATTGTTTTACTGTTGTCCTCATGGTAGCTCAATCCTCTGCTGAAAGATGGCTAGAAAGTCTATAACTAGAAATAGAGCCTTCTCAGTGGTGGCACCAACACTTTGGAACACACTATCAGTGGAGCTGCATCAGGCTCCATCCCTGAATATCTTTTTTTTAAAAATAAACTTAAAACTTTCCTATTCAAGGAAGCCTTCAAGAATATTATACCCTACATAAACTAATATCTACTTATCTCTCTCTCTCTCTCTCTATCTATCTACACACACACACTAGCTGGTCAGTTAACCCTCTGTGCCCACTGACACCATGTATTTTATTTTATGGTGTACTTATCCAGTGGTTTCAATTTATTCTGTTGTTTTATTCTGTTATTTTGTTATTTTGTTATTTGTACGTGCACCACCCTGAGTGGGAAATATCCCAAATGGGTGGTATAAAAATGTGATCGATCGATCAATCTATAAAACAAGAACAGCAGCATTTACATGATTGAACCCATCAGCTGTGTCACTTTCTCTTTAAAGGCATTTTTCATGCATTCTCAAACAGCCTTTTTGACCTAGTCACATATTAAGTCTTCAAATTTCTTACACCTTTTAAGGGAAGATTTAAGAAATAATTTCATTCCCTTCTGCATAAAAGCACATTTTAGTTGTCATTCTGCCTGAAGCACAGAAAGGGGGATATGATTTAGAACGCATGCAAATACTGTAGTGCAGTTATCCCAGGGAAAAGTGAGAAATCTTGATAGCCCAATCCTTTTGGAACCAAAAGGAGCCTCAGTAAATGCTAGAGGTAGGGAAGGCATAATACCTGATTATGTTATAACTGTTGAGATAATGAGAAGATTGCCTAGAGGAGAGTGTGGTTTATGTCAAAGGCCAGAAACCTATAGTGGCCTTACAATACTTATTTTTAAAAGTAACAAAATGCAACCATTTTAATTACTTTAGAGAAATTCCAAAAGAAAAAGCTTTAAAATTACCCTTTAAAATATGCAGCTATAATAATAAGTATTTAATTGGGTAGGCCTTGAAACTATAACTATGCTAATGATACGACCATTATACTAAAAATGGTTCTGCTCATATGTACAGCTATAACAAACTGATAATGAAAAGTAACTTTCCAAGCCCTTCTTCTTTGCTCAAATAAAAATCCTGCAAATTGAAAATGCAGTTTGAAGTAAATCCTGAAAATGTTAAGCTGAGAAATACTGGATTTCATTGGTTGAAAATGACCCAGCAACGCAGCTTGTGTATGCTATGTGCTGTGAAGTCATATCCCACTTATCTTATTGTGGTCTTAATAGATTTTTCAAGTTAAGTGAGATGCTTAAGGAGTGGTTTTAACAGCAATACCCTGTCTCCCATGAGTTTTGGTATCCAAGCAAGTATTTGAACCCTGGTATCCTGACTACAAAATAGTCATTCATTCTACAGGTACTATGCCACAAGGGGCAAACCTGTCAACTGAACAGTATAAAAATTTCACTAAAATGAGCAATTTCTGGGGGTACACAGAAAAAGCCTCCTTGAAGATTTTTGTATTTTTGAACCACAATCGGGTAATGGCCAGTTGAACCTGGTAATGGCAGGTTGTGGTTCCTTTCTCACACTAGGTCTGGCGAAAGGAACTGCAGAATGAACTCACCAAAAGATGCCTTCATTTTGGCAGTTTCATGTCTGGCCTAGACACAGAAGACGACGAAGCAATTTCCTCAGTCTATATCTTCTCGAAATCTGAAAGAAAGAACTTGGAACATCATTTGTTCTATCATTCACAAACTTTTTAAAAAATTGCTCTGAGCTCACAAGCCTTTGAGAAGATTTTGCAGCAATGTTTACACATTACATGGGTCTTTTAACCATCTTGAAGGATTAGTAAAATCCTGAGTCTTTCGCAATGCTTGCAAAGAATGAGGATGATAATATGAAAAAAAGAAAGAAGTGGTGCATTTCAATGTCAAAGTAATCACCATAAAATATCTACAAGCAAGCTGGCCCCATACTTTTCTGCTTCATTCTCTCCAGTCCCTAGACCTCATGTCTCATTAAATTAACTCCTACCATCTTGCCCTCAGATACAATTTTCCTGAATGAGTGAAACGTGTTTCAGTGGCTCAGCAGGTCTGCACAGAAACTCTCCCAACTGTCTGAATATAATGAAATCTCATCCTAAACTTTAAAGAAATATTTGAAATAAATTAACCCGTCTTTTTCTTAACCAACGATAAATGTCTGATATATGTTCACTCATACCTGTTATCTTCCACTATATGTAAAGGTAAAGGTCTCTCTTGCTCGAAAGCTAGTCATGCCAGATTCTAGGGGACAGTGCTCATCTCGGTTTACAGTCAAAGAGCCAGTGCTTCTGTGGTCATGTGGCAGGCATGACTAAACACACACAGAACACTGTATTTTTCCCTGCCAAAGTTGTACCTATCTATCTACTTGCAATTTCTTGCTTTTGAGCTGTTATGTTGACAGGAGCTGGGAGACGACGGGAACTCACTCTGTTGTGCGACGCTTTGGTCTTGAAGTGCTGATCTGCTGATCTTCCGGTCATCAAGCTTAGCATCTTAACCCCATAATTGCCTGCAATTATGAAATTTTTCAAAAACAATCTAAGAACTTTGGCTGGATGGATGTCTCAGTGAGCTAGACCACCTGGTTGCAGAGAACAGGAGTCCAGAGTTGAATTCCCCATTAAGCCTTGAAGGACCAAGAACCAGCCTGCATAACCCTGAGCAAGCTATACAGCACCTAGGAAGCTCTCAAAAGAGTTGCCTTAAACAAAGTTGGAATCTATTTGGTGACATGTATTTATTAAGAGTAATTATGGGACAAGTGTTTCAAACTATCCAAATGCTATCAAAGAGGAGAGAGCAAAGTGTATTCCTCAAAATGTTGTTGAATGGAACAGGTGATCTAGTCTACAGAGCCAATGGCAAAAAATGTTGGGAATTAAATTCCAGTAACATCTGGAAGGTCACACTTTGCCCAGCTCTCCTTTAAAGGACACATGAGATAAAAGGCTATGATACATGTAGCTTTTAAAAAACCACCAGGCCAGGCTATTATTAAAATGGCTAATAAATGCTAAATGTAGGTAAAAAAGAAGTGGATCTCTGATCTAATCTTTTACATTTATTTTTATCTTAAATATCATGAATGCTTTATTACTTTGTAATTTGCTTTGAGTCCCACTAGAAGAAAACTGGGACCTTACATGAAACAATGGCTAAAATCCTCTTGCAAAGTTATGCAAAACAATATAACTTCTAGAGGAAAACTGCAAGTTTTCTCTATCTTATCTGCTACAGGCAGAGTTGTCCAATTTGATACGTAACACATCAGACCTATGGAAACTTCTTTACTTATGACAATTTGCTTCTACAAGTTGCCTGTTTGCATATCTGCAGAAGAGGATTTCACTCAATAAATAATAAACAGTGATCAGTGTCATGTGACTGCAACAAAAAAGGGTCTAGGTCATGGTTGGAAAAATTTGTTATTTTAAACTCCCACTCCCACGATCCTTTATGAATTGCCATGTTGTCTGGAATTTTCAGGAGTTGAAAATTTGGATAGTCAAAAGTTACCAACCATACATCAGTCAACAAATGAACATTTTTATGCCATGGTGATGATAAATTAGATCATTTCATAACAACAGCAAATCATGTTTCTGGTAAAGCAACTTCTCTTAGTCCAGGGACTATTTTTGTTTTCCCCCAGATCTCTATGGGGTTCACCTCATACTCCCCATGGCAAAAAATATTTTGCCTTGAAAATTGCCAATCATGCTTCCTCTAGGGACCTTTCATGATCCACTATTTGCCAGGTATGTGCTGTTTTGTCCCCCACACCCCAAGCTTTTTAAAATACCCTTTTTAAAGCTAAAAGTAACATATTATTGAACAAAACAGTTATTACAAACGTATGTTTTATGGGAACTGTATGGGAAAATTCATGTAAATCTTTCATGCAAATACACTCTCTCTTTTAAAAAAGGACTGATCAAAGTTTTGGACAAATGGAACTTTAGCTTGGAAAAATGGGAAACTAAGAGGAAATTTGCCCATCTTCGGCCATTACTATTACAGGAAGTCTTCCAAGTGTAAGAACATCTGTTTAGGGCTGGGGCTACATTAGGTAAGAGGAACTAGTCAAAAATCAGGTGCTCTCGGATTTAACATGCAGGGTTAATGAAAATGTATCAAAGACCCCAGTCTTATGCATGACTTTACCTTGGAGTCGTTATTCAGTGAGGAGTCCTTGCATTGGGAAACATTTCTGTGACGACATTCCACACATGAAAATGAACTTGAGAAATCAAGTCCATTTGCATGCTTTTTTTTTTTTTAGCCATTTGGATATCACCTCACCTAGGTAGACCATGATGATGTGTGTCATCCGCTTTCACCTTGCCCAAGGGATCCGACAGAGGACACTTTAGGGAGTTTTAGTCCCAGCCTAAGATCATTGACAAGAGATTGGCAACACTGCCTAATTAGACCGCTCAGTCCCCCGCACCTCGACAAGGATGTGCATGACCATTGTGGCCCAAACTTGGAAATAAAATTAGTACAAAAACTAAAGATCCCAGAAGAGATAAAAGACATCTATGCTCGCTTTACATTTTTAAATGTGATTTTGTATTTTGTTTGGTCAGCAGGAGGTAAACACGTTCTTTATTCATAAGTCCAATTGGGCTTTAGAAGAATTGCTTGCCTAGAAGGAAAACATTATAACAGCAGGAAATATGTTTTTTTTTCTTCTTCTTAATGTGTGAATTGATCTCCACCAAGGGCAGTTCCAGACAAGGTTTTAATCACACTGTCATCTTACTTCATTCACTGAATTTTATGAGGACTTCTGATGATATCATCTACCTTTAACCCTTCTTGATATTTTCTGTTAGAGAGTTCAAAATAGAGAGTTCTATTTTAAAATAAAGATATGTTAACATGCTGCATAATTTTTTAAAAAGCCTTTCTTGTGCTACTTTTGTGCATGTGTGAATACAACTAAATCAGGGCAGAAACAGAAAGGAAGGATTATTAAAATCAAATACACTGGGTCCATTGTAGGTTTCACATTGTAGCTGGAGTATTGGGGTAGGGGGACTTTTGTTGTTGTTTGGGTCAATATCCTAACAGAAGAACAATGACCTTTCCAGGATCTTTGAATCTCTACACCAAATAGTTTTTAATCTCTTGATTTTCAACAAGAATTCAGATAGTTTCTTTGTCACAAAATGTTCCTGTTGATGATGATGATGTCACAAGATATACTGTCAAAGTCTCGTCATTTTTTTGCGGGTGAGTAGGTGGGTTGTGGGAGGTATGTTCCAGGGATGGCATGCATTAAAATCCATAAGGTTGAATTTGCTACTTGGCAATATGTCACAATACTAAAAATGTTTTATGACTATTTCAGATTCAATTTTTCAAAAATACTATTTATTTTAATAAAGCCACACAGCAACATCATCATCAGCTTGTCCCATCATGAATTCTCTGTGCTGGAATAGCACAAATTTTAAGGAAATATTATTAATGACTGCCTCAATGGTTTATGTTGTATTTTATTAATTCAGATCCTAGGTCTATGGTACCATTACATATAGCCTCCGCTCTTCCTCTGATTATCTGGACTATTAGTATTTAATATATTTAGCCCAAAGAGTTCCACTCATGCTTAACAGGGATAAACAGGCAGATTTGTAGGTAATAAGACATTTCACAGAAGTGTATAACAATTAGAGGGAAAACACTGTTATATTTTCAGACCTCAACGTTTTAATTAATACTTAATCAGTGGCCATTGATGTTGACTATGATGTTTATAATGCTATTGCTATTAAGATCCCTCAAGAGGCAAGGTTTTTGTGATAACAAGAATGGGTAAACATACCAATTTTTGAATTAGGATGGGCATCATCTTGCCCAAATTAGGTGGGTTCAAGTCCCAATGATTTCACAAAATGTCTAGGTGACTTAAAACTGTTTTATTTAGCTCAGAGTGCGCATCCTCCAGATGTCGTTGAACTGCAACTTTCATTAGCCCTTGCCAGCATGGGCAGTGACAAAAATGATGAGCTTTTCAGCCTAAGAATATCTACAAGGCCACAACTTTCCCATCCACTTACTTGGTTCTATTAGCTCCAACCCATATACTACGTCTGGAGCCAGAAACGCCAGGGTGATTCTGACATACACAGCTCATTGGTCCAACTAGATCAGTAATGGTGAAGCTTTTAGAAACCGAGTGCCCAAGGAGGCAGCAGAAGCATGTGACAGGCACCAGTGTGCTGGTGATGTCACGTGGGTGCATGTGCACACACCACGTGATGGCAACGTATGTCCCCACCCCTTCTGTCACCCTTGCAGGCCAGCATCCATACCCCACTATGCTCCACCATGGGCAAGCACCATCCCCCACTGGTGCAGGCAAGCCCCACACCCCTTCCCACTGCCCCTGCGAGCCCTGCCGGTCCCAAATGCCGGCCTCGGGTTTGGCAGGGCTCGGTGCCACCCCTGCAAGCCCGCCATGCCCTGCCGAAGTCAAACACACCCCTTGATGCTGGCGGGGTAGGGCTTGCCCACACCATCATGTGATCCCACAGAGGCCTCTGTGTGCCACCTCTGGCATGCATGCCATAGGTTTGCCATGGCTGAACTAGATCAATACTGTGAACTCTTCAAAAATTCAGGCAGGATTTTCTAGTCCTACCTGGAGGTCCCTGGTGTTTCCCCCAATTAAGCAGGCCTGACTCCTATTTCAGTTCCAAAGTCAGATGAGATGTGCTGCTGGTAGCATGCTGGCATCCCTAGGCAACTTGTGTCTTTCCTCCATCTCTGCACATCTATAAAGACAAACGAACATAAATCTTGCATTTAGATTTCTCACAGAGCTCTAAACAGCTACTTTTGTGTCTTCATTTCCACAATGCCCCAGTCAGTTTGCCAGTAAGGACTCTTGGAATAGTAGTTTAAGTGGCTAACTACATCATCAAATACCTTAGGATTTGCTTCACTTACAAGGCAGGTAAATGTGAAGGTGGATTGTTGTTGATATTGGGTTTTGTTTTGCTGCCCAGGTAACACAAATGTTGAATCAAGTCCCTCCAGTGCTTTTGTCACCTTTATGGTGTGAGGAAGAGCTGTGGCGAAGGCACTCAACTGACCTCTTGCTTGCCTGTGTGTATAGCATGTACTCCAGAATTTAACTCCAGCAGCGAGTCTTCTTCTTTCGTGTCCAAATCAAACCCTGGACTGCCAAAATGAATCCACTTTCTTCAATTTGTCGTTGCCCAAACTCAAGTCCTCATCAGTGCATGTTTCAGGAAGTCATTGGCAGACCAGTAAATGAGCTGGATTCTGTAACTCTCCACATTTACACCATGTGTTGTCGTCTGCCAGCAGCCCCCACTTGACCATGTTGTTATTGCATTTAGGGAATCCAGCCCTCAGCCTATTCCGGGTCCTCCAAGTGATGTAGGGGAGGTTGAGTTCCTTAGCTATATAATGATGAGCCCCTTCCTCCATCTGTTTCACCATAAAGTTCTTCCTGGATCTGATCTGAGCCGGCAGACTTGAGGCTAATATCCACTCAGAGAGTGTTGAGGGTCATTCTCTTGCTGAGTTCTTTCAGCGTCTGCTGCTACTTCTCTCCTGGTCTTAAGTGGAGCGATACCAACAAATGGGTATATTTTCTCAACTGGTGTAGGTTTGAAGCATCCTGTCACTATCCGCATGGCTTCATTAACAGGAATGTCAGCATGCTTTGCATGTGCGAATGCGCACCATACTGGAGCAAACCAAAGCTGATGTACACAGTGTTGAATACTGCTGTATATTAAAGCACCACAATGCAATAGGTTGTTGATGTAAATTATGTATATAACCAGCCAATCAGAAGAGTCTTCCTAGTTTCCTGCCTCTAGGGTCACCCGACTTGTATGACTGCTTGCTGTACCAGTTTTTAGTCAGTTTCTGTTTTTTCATCGTTGTGTTATTATCCTGATGTTCCCTCTTTCCTATTCTGTCTCCAATTTTGCCTATCAAGCAAACTATGTTTGTTTAAATGAAAAACTATTGTAAAGAACTCTTTTACCAATCAAAGCAACTATTTATTCTTCTATCTAAAGCAAAGCAACTGTAAGTAAAGAACATTTTCTTATACTTCAAAACAAGTGTGGAGAGATTTAATTGCTGGGCTAGAGTGGGAGTGTAATATTTGGAGAACTTGATAACTGTAACTATTTGTTAAGCTGCCCCACCTACTCCTGTGTATAAAAAAACTTGACGCATTGTGGATGGTAGAGTTCCCCATTTATAGTTTGTGCGTTTCCTGATATTATTCCTAGCAGCAGCTAGTGAGCACTCATGTAACTGCAGCTTCCTAGCCCCTTCTCTCTAGTCTTCCACTCCAATGAATGTGAGTTTTGGTATGGCTTCCCAGCCATTTGCTGTTGGCTCTGGCCCTTCAGAGAAGAAAAATATGTAAACCTTCGACCTGCATTCTGTCCTCTCCGCCGATCTGCCTCCTTTTCTTTTAAACTTTTTCACTTGTAAAGATGAGTTTCACTACAGCTCCTCAGTCACCTTATCGCTATATCATTTCATCATATACCAAAACAAGCTTTTAAACATTTGAACAAGATAGAAACAACCAAGCTGACATGAGATAGGATGCTATGGTATGTGTGCATTTCAAAACAAAGGGGCTTTACAGGAAACCATAAAAGGTATTACGTTATTTGTAACAGCAGCACAGCAAAGCGGGGCAGGTTGTAGGCAATTTTATGTTTGAAGGCAAATCTCCCAGTTTTTGGCCTAGCTAATAAACACACTTGGACTAGATATGCGAGAGAAAGAAAAAATATCATTTACTCACAAAGAGGTCAGAAGATAAATGTGAGTCTTGTTTAAGTTGGTTTAGAAAGAAGTAAAGTAGTCTTTCTTCCAGCCATGTCAAAAAGATATCTTCCTCTTCAAAGGCACAAAGCAAGAGAAGGCCAGTGCAAAACAAAGGCCTTAAAACATACAAATAGTGTCAGGATATCTTTGAGGCAGGAAAGAACCTTTCTAATTGTAATTACTGTTGTGTTCTGATGGTTTTACTGTACACATGGATTGCAATGTATCTGAGTCAATGTAACCTTGCCTATAGCAACAATGTAACCTTCAGCTGTATCATATAAGCCCTGTAATAGGACGCGAGCTAATGACCACCAGCTGGCAGCAGCGAGCGTCCAAGCTCTCTTGGTCCGAACTCATCAAAGGCAACAGCGCGGGAAGTTTTCCCGCCACTACCTACACCTGGACAAGAAGGGCGTGACCTGAAATGACGTCACGCAGACAGTAGCCAATGGGCTACCATGGCACCACGTTCAAATGTATTACTGCTGTATATAAAGAGCTATTGATCCGCCATTACCTCATGTTCCCTCTGTCCACGATGCAATAAACCTGAGTTAACCCAGCCCGAGGCTGTGTCCCGTGTCTTGGTTTGCATACACTAAATTGGCGACGAAGGTGGGATCATGGATCCCCATGGAACAGCCAGGGCACAGAGCGGGTTCAACATCACCAAACCGCAAGACTGGGAGCTGCTTGAGATGGACTTCCAGGCGGCACTGGTGGAACTCAGAGTCAAACAAGACGACGAGGAGAGGAAGAGGGCCATCCTCACCAGAATGCTCGGGATGGAAACCAAGCGGACGCTGGTGGGCATAATCGCTCCGAAGAAGGTGAGCGACTTTAAGGCGAGCGACATCATGAAGCTGCTGCGAGAGCGGTTCTGCCCCTCGAGGGCAATGTTTCCCGCTCGGAGCGCGTTTTGGAGGCGAGTCCAAGCGCCAGACGAGTCGGTTGAGGCATTCGTGGCCGCCATGAGGATAGCCGCCGCCCCCTGTAAATGGGGCGACATCCTGGAGATGGTCCTCAGGGACGGCGTGTTATGTGGCCTGAAAGACAAGGAGGTGCAGCGCAGCTTGATGAATAAGGAGCCGCCACCCACGCTGGCCGAAGTCATAGAGGCCGCGGAAGCCGCAGAGTCCACGAATGCCGGAGTGGACGAGATGCATCAGTGGCGTGAGTGGCGTCCTAAAGCCGGCAAGGCGGAAAATTCGGTGCACGGGAAGGCCGGACAGTCGGTGCACGCGACTCGGCGGGCCTCAAAGTCGTCTACGGAAGGCAGCGACGGCGAGGAGGTCCAGAAGGTCCGGAAGGGCGGTCGACGCTGCGAGGGTTGCGGAGCGGCCCACGAGCGCGCGAGATGCCCGTTCAGGAAGGCCGAGTGTTACACCTGCGGCCGTCGGGGGCACATCGCCAAGGCGTGCAGAAAACGGAAGGAGGGCCGGAGGCAATCACAAGACCGCGCGGCCAGGCCGGACCGTCCAGCAAGGCCCAAAGATGGCGCCCAGACCACGAGGAAGCAGGACGGCGTGGGCCGCGTCTCGGACAGCAGCGAGGACGACGCCTCAGTGTTCAGCGTGTCCGCGGGACAGTCCCATTACTTCGTTGAGGTATTAGTACAAGGGGCCCCTATTAAGATGGAAATTGACTCGGGGTCCTCCTTTTCCATAATTCCCCAGAAAGAGTTCCTGAAAATCGACCCCCACGTGCGGCCAAAGCTTAAAGCGTTGAGGTCCACACTACGGGACGTACAGGGAAACAACATTCCGGTATTGGGGGTTGGGAAGTTTCGGGTCAATTTTAAGAGACATTCTGCGGAACTGCCCCTAGTTGTCCTGAAAGGGGGAAGCTGTAGCCTCCTGGGAACACAGTGGTTTCAGCCCTTAGGGTTGTTCATAGGGGGGGTGCATACCGTGGGGGGGGACCCAATACAAGCGGTTTGCGATGCGCATCCCGCCGTTTTTGAGAAAGGACTCGGAAAGTTCAAGGGACCCCCTGTAGCTTTCGACATAGACCCGGAGGTCCGCCCGATAAGACTCAAACCACGCAGGGTGCCGTTTGCACTCAAGGACAAGATAGAGGCGGAATTGGACAAACTGGTGGGCCAGGGGATTCTTATTCCTGTTGATTCCGCGGAGTGGGAAACTCCAATTGTAACGGCTCTAAAGGCTAACGGGGAAGTGCGCATTTGCGCAGATTATAAGTGTACAATTAACAAGGCGATCCGCCCTAATGCATACCCGGTACCAGTGATAAGCCACCTTTTGGCCAGGCTAAATGGGGGAAAGTGTTTCGCTAAGCTCGATTTGGCACAAGCCTATCAGCAACTTCCTGTGACCCCCGCCACGGCCGCGGCACAAACGATAGTTACACATAAGGGAGCGTTCCAGGTGTCGCGGTTACAGTTCGGCGTGAACTCGGCACCCGGTCTTTTTTCAATCGCTCGTGGAACGCCTCCTAAAGGGCCTGGAGGGGGTGTTGCCTTATTTTGATGACGTGTTGATAACAGGGGGGAGTGAGGCGGAACTAGCGAAAAGGTTGGACAAGGTACTGACCGTGTTCGAGAAAGCGGGGCTGAGATTGAGGAAGGATAAATGTGTTTTTTTCGAAACAGAGGTCGAGTTTTTAGGGTTCCGAATCACACCCGAGGGGATTAAGCCGTCTAAATCCAAGGTAGCAGCCATTAAAAAGGCCCCTCGCCCCACATCCAAGACCGAGCTGCAATCTTTCCTGGGGCTCCTAAATTTTTACCATACATTCCTCCCGCGGAAGGCGTCCGTGGCCGAACCGCTCCATCGGTTGCTGAAAAAGGAGGAGCCGTGGATGTGGGGTGATGAGCACGAGAGGGCGTTCAAGGAGCTAAAGCAACTCCTAACATCTGAGGCAATCCTGACGCATTTCGACCCCAAACGGCCTGTGGTCCTAGTTTGTGATGCATCCCCGGTGGGGGTGGGGGCGGTGCTTTGCCACGTGTTGGAGGACGGAAGGGAGGCCCCGGTAGCGTTTTACTCAAGGTCCCTGTCCCAAGCGGAGCGAAATTACGCACAAACCGACAGGGAAGCATTAGCAATCGTATCGGGGACCAAAAAATTTCACGATTTTTTGTATGGCCGCCCGTTCAAAATCGTGACCGATCACAAACCGCTGTTAGGGATTTTCACGGCGCACAAGCCCACGCCGCAGATCCTGTCCCCGAGAATGCTGCGATGGGCTATTTTCCTCAACGCGTACCAACATGAGTTGGAGTACAGGCCCGGAAAGGAGATCAGCCATGCTGATGCGCTTTCGAGATCCCCTTTGCCATTGTCGGAGGTTTGCTCATGGGTGCAAAAGGGGTGGCCGGGTTCGTCCCCGAGTACGGAGTTCGACCCGTTCTTTAGGAAAAAGCTAGAGTTGTCCCTAGAGAGGGGGTGCCTTCTGTGGGGCCAACGGGTGGTGGTCCCTGCGCCCCTGCGGACGAGGGTGCTCGAACTGCTGCACGTCAGCCACCCGGGCATAGTTCGTTCAAAGGCGCTGGCCCGGAGTTACTTCTGGTGGCCGCAGCTGGACACGGATATTGAGCACATGGTTGGCACTTGCGAGGCTTGCCAGGGGTCCCGCCCTGAGGCGGCCCGTCTTCCACATAGGGAATGGGACACAGCACGGGGACCATGGTCCAGGGTGCACGTAGATTTCGCTGGCCCATTCCGAGGAACCATGTTTCTCCTAGTCGTGGATGCGTTCTCCAAGTGGCTGGAGGTTATCCCGGTAAAAAGCACGTCCTCCGCCACGACAATTAGCCGGCTACGGAGAGTCTTTTCCACGTTCGGTTTACCCGACACTTTAGTCAGCGATAACGCTAGTTGTTTCACCTCCGCTGAGTTCGGGGCATTCATGGAGACAAACGCCATTCGGCATATCACGTCCGCACCGTTTCACCCGGCCACGAATGGCCAAGTGGAACGGTTGGTGCGTACAACGAAGGAGGCGCTGCGGCGCATGGGCCCGGGGGACCTGAATCACCAAGTGTGCCAATTCCTCTTAGCGTATAGGGTGACCCCTTTGGCGTCCGGCTACTCGCCGGCAGAGCTCTTGATGCGGCGAAAACTGACCACGCTCCTGTCCAGGCTAGACCCAACGAGAGTCGAGGATAAAGGGAAAAACGTGGGGTTGGCAGTCTCGAAAGGTTTCGCTGCCGGTGACCCTGTTCACTGCAGGAACTATTCCAGCGCAGGGCCAGCCTGGGTACCAGGGACGGTTGTAGAACAGACGGGGCCAGTGTCGTACCGGGTCGAGACGAACACCGGCCTCCTCTGGAGGAGGCACGCAGATCAACTGAGGCACCGAGTGATTGGGCCAGTCAGTGGAGCTCAGCAACAGGATTCAGCGTTAGGGTTCTCCCCCACCCGCTTAACCCAAGGGGGAGACAGCAGTGGACAACAGTCCCAAGCATGGGGGGAAGGAAGCAGAAGCAGCGGCCCCGACTCATATCCCTTTGATACGCCAGCTCTAGCAGGGGCCGGGGAAGGGGGAGAGGAGTTCGCGACCGCTGCCCCCGATAGTGATTTTGATTTTGATTTGGCGAGCCGGGGGGGTTTTCAGGAGTGTTCCCCCACCCATCCAAGCGAGAAGAGGGGTTTTTCGTTAGCCCCCAGTGCCCCCGGTTCCTCCCTAAGAAAGAGCACACCTCCCAACAGCGCCGCGGAGCCGCGGAAAGTCACTAACGAGTCTCCCTCTCATATTGCAGGACAGGAGACCAGGGGACAAAGAGAAGGTAGCAAACCCGGGGAGAGGCAGCCCGCACCGAGACCCCAGCGTGTTCGAAATAAGCCATCTTGGCTGAGAGACTTTGTCTCATAAGGGGGGGGGAGTGTGTTAAGGTGGGCTCGAGACTTTGTCTCGTCCTAGGGGGGAGGGATGTTGTGTTCTGATGGTTTTACTGTACACATGGATTGCAATGTATCTGAGTCAATGTAACCTTGCCTATAGCAACAATGTAACCTTCAGCTGTATCATATAAGCCCTGTAATAGGACGCGAGCTAATGACCACCAGCTGGCAGCAGCGAGCGTCCAAGCTCTCTTGGTCCGAACTCATCAAAGGCAACAGCGCGGGAAGTTTTCCCGCCACTACCTACACCTGGACAAGAAGGGCGTGACCTGAAATGACGTCACGCAGACAGTAGCCAATGGGCTACCATGGCACCACGTTCAAATGTATTACTGCTGTATATAAAGAGCTATTGATCCGCCATTACCTCATGTTCCCTCTGTCCACGATGCAATAAACCTGAGTTAACCCAGCCCGAGGCTGTGTCCCGTGTCTTGGTTTGCATACACTAAAATTACAGACAAACAATGCAAAACTACTTCTTTTAGGTCGGGTTAGTCTTTCCTGTCTCTCTGGTTACTGTATGCTGGGGTTGGACTAGAATACCGTACTTAACAAAAGGAATGGCAGAGGTGAGACTAGAGCAGTTGTTCCCAACCTGAGGCACACGCCTCACAGAGGGACTTCAATTCCCAGAAGCCTAAATCAGTACATTGGCTGATCAGTGATTTGGGGGATTGACTTAGACTTCTGGGAATTGAAGTCTAAAAGCCAAGGGTTGGGAAACACTGGACTAGAGGAAAGAAGAAAAAAAGAGGGGCTGTGGACTGAAATGCCAATTGTAACGCATAGTGTGGTTGATGAACTCCTGAACTCGAAAGTGTTGAGGATGGGACACTGCAAGTGAAACAACTATTGGCACACCAAATTGTATGGAGTTTTAGAGGCGAGAGAAAATTGGTGAGATTACTCTGATGTGTGCAGCTCTCGGGAAGAGACACTAAGAAACTGTTGGAAGCGATTCTCATACAGTATAGAATTGGCCGAGATTCTATCAAAAGCTATCAGAAGTGTTTGTCCCTTTTTTCAAAAGGATGAAAGCAGGAAATGCCTGTCAACTGAAATAGATTGCTGCACCTGAAGGCACCGCTATTGGGTAAAGTCTTGCTAGTTACCGAGTTAAAAACAACAGGCACTAAAAGAAACAGAAAGGGGAAGACAATTACTTCAAGGAATTCCCATGCATTGAACACCCAGTGACTTCCAAGTATATTTCTCACTCTCAAGTGTCCAATTAATAGGAATT
Source organism: Bradypodion pumilum (assembly GCA_035047305.1). Taxonomy (NCBI): domain Eukaryota; kingdom Metazoa; phylum Chordata; class Lepidosauria; order Squamata; family Chamaeleonidae; genus Bradypodion; species Bradypodion pumilum. Next base: position 492,880,709 of record JAWDJD010000001.1, read on the forward strand.
ACACGTTGTCAAGTCAATTCTAACTCATGCCGACATCTTCCCTATCTCTACCCCATTTTCTTTGTGCAGTCCCAACTCTGCTTCCTTTTCATGGCCATGCTATGGGATAGTATAGTAGTAGGCAGGTTGGAAAAAACATTGCATTCATGCAAACATGGGAGCACATCTCCCGCCTAAAGTGCTTTGCCTGCTCAAGGAGAGCAGCAACATCCCAACTTGCCTTTCATGTTTTTTTGCTGTGGGATAAATCAGTGAAACATGAATGCACATACAGTAAACACAATCAACGCACATAAATGGAGCCATTTTAACTTCATTTTTAACTGATGCTGAAGGATTTACCCAGAAGGGGTGGAAATGTGATTGTTCAAAATATACCCAGAACTCTGATTTAAAAAATGACAATAAATCTTCTTGTACCGATTGGCACTGTCTTTTCTTCATTCTTTTGTTGTGTGGTATAGCCCTTCAGTCTGGGCTGAGTGACATTTAGGTCCCTTCCAGCTCTACAATGCTCTGAGTCCTGATTCTTTAAAACCTTAGCATACCTTATATACACATATACATTACATGTTCCTTATGTTTTTGCTCTCCTTTTTCTGTTTTATTCTAACCCTAGAGACTTAAAACCATCTTCTGCAATGTGCTCAGATCTTACTTCCTTACCCTAAAGGAAATGTTGAGAAATCTATTCAATGAGCCGACTGACAAAATGCAATAAGAAATTGCGCTCCCCTGCTACTTAATCCGAGCTAAACACTTGATTTAGAACACAATCTTATTCATGTTTATAGTATAGTAAAAAAGTAAATCCCATGGAACTTCAGTGGTATTCAGTCCCAAGAGAGCATGCAAAGACTTACATTCTAACAGTGTGATATTAGAAACATATACTCAGAAGGAAGCATTATTATGTTCAGTAGCATTTATTCCTAGCTATAGCCACAGTCTATTTTATGCCTTTAAGTCAATTTTGACTTATAGCGATCCTCCCCGGGGGTTTCCTAGCTATAAAGTTGGTTCACCAGTAACTTTTTCTTCCAGACTTCTGGGACTGGGGAGCTTACACAAGACAACACAGATAACAGAGCATGTAACTTCATCATTCACACATACTTTGGGCGATCTCAACTGGCTACTCTCCCATCATGTACGAAAGAGCTTCAAATTCCCTGCCCTCTGGCTTTACAGCCGCGTGCTTTAACCCACTGAACTATAAAAAGAAAAGGTCTCCCTCTGTTCACAGCCAAGGAGCCAATTCTGTCTGTGTCTGCAGACCTTTCCGTGGTCATATGGCAGGCATGATTAGACACCGAAGTGCACAAAATGCTGTTACCTTTCCACCAAAGTGGTACCTATTTATCAACTTGCAATTTCTTGCTTTCTAACTGCTAGGTTGGCAGGAGCTGGGGCAGATGGCAGGAGCTCATTCCATCACACAGCACTTGGGTCTCAACCTGCTGATCTGCTGACCTTCCAGTCGTCAAGATCAGCATCTTAACTCACCATAGCCCTCCACTGAATTATACTCGCTTCTAAACGTGACTGTAACAATCTTTTAAAATGACTGCAAATGTAATTTTCTTCCATGAGGAAGAAATACTGTACTGATTTTAAAGCACTTGGTATAAATTACTAGAAATATTATTCATATTCAACCTATTCATGTAAATGCATAGATTTATTGACTTCAAGAGATCGTTACAACTATGTCCAAGATTATATCCTTGGGGGTGGGGGTAAAACCAGTTGACAACTGGACCACTTTTGGTCCAGTCAAGTGCAAGTCGGAAGACCCAGATATTTTTAACCATTATGTATAGATCCAAGAGAAATCTCATTTCTTTTTGCTCCTCTTGGGACAGAACTATCCCTTCTATTATGTCCTTTTGTGGCAAGGCAAAAGATCCATTCCCTTTCTCTGTCTCACATTATTTTTTTCTCTAAAGATGTCTGGTTTTAGAGTCTTTGATTTCGTGGTGGTATGTTTTTGTTTTCTGGAACAGATGTGCTTGTCTTAACCCACCTGTCAACATCTTTCCTTACTGGCCCTGTGATTGTCATGAAAGCTTCATGGCTCCTTAATGACGAATGATGAATAGTATGATGGCAGAGGGAATGCTGGTACTCAGTGGTCCAGCAGATGATCTGTGTGGAAAAAACAACCACCTTACATTACATTCCTGGGATCTTCAGATAAGGCTTACTAAAAGCTCCTGACCTCAAGGCTGCTACCAAAGGCCTTGTCCAGGAAACTTAAAACTTTTCAGATATTGCTGGAATCCAGTTGATTAATCTTTGCCAAGCTAACCAATGACAGTAGGTAAGGGGTGTAGTTCATCAGCATCTAGGTAAAGGTTGCCCTTGCTCGAAAGCCAGTCGTATCCAACCAGGGATCAGTGCTAATCTGTTTATAGCCAAAGAGTCAGCACTGTCTGCATTTGCAGACGTTTCCGTGGTCATGTGGCAGGCACGACTAGATACCAGAGTGCACGAAACACTTTTTACTTTCCCACCGAAGTATTCCCTATTTATCTACTTGCAATTTCTTCCTTTTGAACTGCTAGTTTGGCAGGAGCTGGAACAGAGATGGGAACTCACTCCGTCGTGCTGTACTCAGGTCTCGAACTGCTGACCTTCCAGTCGTCAAGTTCAACATCTTAACCACTAAGTCACTGCAGTTCCCCCTCGTACACGCAGACATATATGAATGTGTGTATTTTTAACAGTATTTAAGGGATACTGCAGGGACTATGGTGGCTCAGGTGGTTAAGACACTGAACTCGCTGACTGGAAGGTCAGAGCTCAATTCCCTGGTACTGCATGACGGAGTGAGCTCCTGTCTCAACCTCAACTCCTGCCAACCTAGCAGTTCGAAAGCAAGAAATTTCAACGAGATAAACAGAGACCACTTCGATGGGAAGGTAAACAGCGTTCCATGCACTCCGGTGTTGAGGCACGCCTGCCATGTGTCCATGGAACCATCTGTAGACGCAGACAACACTGGCTCTTTGGCTATAAACAGAGATGAGCACTGAACCCTAGAGTCGGATAGGACTGGCTTTCAAGCAACGGCAACCTTAACTTTTAATCAGGACGAAACCCAGCTTCATTATTCTAGGGCAGGGATTCTCGACTTGCGGCCCTTGGGCCGGATGTGGCCCATGGCACCATTTCATGTGCCCTCCTTGCCTCCACCATGTCATGTGGTGGAAGAAGGGCAAAATGGCCATCTGGCCCCCGAACCTGTCTGAGGGAGCGTGACCAGGGCCCTGTCTTAATAAGGTTGAGAGAGCTCTTGTTCTAAGAAGTGGAATTTAGGATCAGAATAACCGAACATAAGAACATAAGAACAGCCTTGCTGGAACAGGCCACAGCCCATCCAGTCCAGCATTCTGTCTCACACAGTGGCTCACCATTTCCTTCAGGGTATTCCCAAGCAGATGCCTTCACCTGCTTAGGATTCCCTGGAAATGATATTGAGAGATATCCTGCCTATCTCTCCAACCCGGAGGTTGTCCTTAAGTATCCATAATTATAGCCATTGATACTCTTGTCCTCCATGAACTTGTCTAATCCTTTCTTAAAGCTGTCAAGACTGACAGCTGTCACCACTTCTTCTGGCAGGGAGTTCCATAGACCAGTAATCCTCTGGGTGAAAAAGTACTTTCTCTTATTTGTTTGAGAACTAGTACCCAAAAGTTTCATGGAGTGTCCCCTAGTTCTAGTTTTATGCGATAGGGAAAACAGTTTTTCCTTATCTACTTTGTCCACACCGTGCATGATTTTATAAACTTCAATCAGGTCACCTCTTAGACGTCGTCGTTCAAGAGTGAAGAGGCCCAACCGTTGCAGCCTCAGATGGTAAGGAAGGTGTTCCAGTCCCCTAATCATTCTGGTTGCCCTCCTCTGCACTTTTTCCAGCTCCATAATATCCTTCTGGAGGTATGGCGACCAGAACTGTACACAGTATTCCAGATGGGGCCTCACCATAGATTTATAAAGAGGCAAAATGACACTTGCTGACTTATTTTCTATACCCTTCCTAATGATCCCTAGCATTGAGTTTGCTTTTTTCACTGCTGAGGCACACTAGGTTGACACCTTCATTGAGTTGTCCACCAAGACACCAAGGTCCCTTTCCTGGTTTGTCGCAGAGAGTTCAGACCCTATCAGTTTATAAATGTAATTGGGGTTCTTTGCTCCAACATGCATCACTCTGCACTTACTAATGTTGAAACTCATTTGCCACTGTTTTGCCCACTCCCCCAGTGTTGAGAGATCCCTCTGGAGCTCCTCACAATCTCTCACAGTTTTCACTACCCTGTATAATTTAGTGTCGTCAGCAAATTTGGCTACCTTGCTTTTTACTCCTACCTCTAGATCATTTATGAAGAGGTTGAAAAGCAGGGGTCCCAGTACTGAACCTTGGGGGACCCCACTCTTGACTTCCCTCCACTTGGAGAAGTGTCCATTTAGTGCTACCCTCTGTTTCCTGTCCCTTAGCCAGTTGCTGATCCAGGACAAGACCTGTCCCTTTATTCCATGACTGGTAAGTTTATTCAAGAGCCTTTGGTGTGGGACCTTGTCAAAAGCCTTCTGAAAGTCCAGATAAACAATGTCAACTGGATCCCCCTTATCCACATGCTTGTTGACACTCTCAAAAAATTCCAACAGATTAGTGAGGCATGATTTGCCCTTGCAAAAGCCAAGTTGGCTCTCCTTTAGCAGCGCCTTCTCTTCTATGTGCCTATTAATTCTATCTTTTAGGATGGTTTCCATCACTTTACCTGGGACACATGTCAAACTGACAGGTCGGTAATTTCCTGGATCACCCCTGGATCCTTTTTTGAAAATTGGTGTTACATTCGCTACCCTCCAGTCATCAGGCACAAAGCCTGATTTGAGGGAAAGATTATATATTTTGGCTAGGAGATCAGCAATTTCATCTTTAAGTTCCCTGAGAACTCGTGGATGGATTCCATCTGGTCCTGGTGATTTGTTAGTGTTTAGTTTAACAAGACATGCAAGGACCTCCTCCCTGGTTATTTCTATCTGGCTTAATTCTTCGGTTTCCCTCCCTACGAAGATAGGCTCTGTTTTGGGCATGTGGCCTCTGTCTTCTTCAGTGAATACTGAAGCAAAGAATTCATTGAGTCTCTCTGCAATCTCTGTTTCCTCTTTAATAACCCCTTGCCTTCCATTGTCATCTAATGGTCCAATGGCCTTCCTAGTTGGGTTCTTACTTCTAATGTACTTAAAGAAGTCTTTGTTATTTCTCTGAGTATTTTTAGCTATACGCTCCTCAAAGTCTTGCTTTGCTTTCCTGATTGTTCCCTTGCATTTGTTCTGCCAGAATTTATGTTTCTGCCTGCTGTCCTCATTCGGACAAGCCTTCCATCTTCTAAATGAGCTTTTCTTGCTCTTGATCACTTCCCGAACAGCTCCTGTAAGCCACATTGGAGTCCTCTTGGACCTGGCAGTGTCCTTTTTCCTTTTGGGTATGCATTCCAATTGGGCCTCTGTTATTGTTTTTGTAAACAGCCTCCATGCCTCTTGGAGTGTTTGGACTCTTTCAGTTTTCCCTTTCAGCTTCTTTTTTACTAGTTTCCTCAACTTTGGGAAATTTCCTTTTTGAAAATTTAAGGTCTCTGTGTTAGATTTTATCAGTGACTTGCGGTCTATGATCAAGTTAAACATAATTGAGTTGTGGTCACTGTTCCCTATTGGATCAGTCACATTAACATCTTGCACCAGATCCTGAGTATTACTCAGGATCAAGTCAAGGATTCTTGTACCTCTAGTTGGGTCTTCAACCATCTGTCCCAGGGAACAATCATTTAGCATATCTAGGAACTTTATCTCTTTATCATGTGCTGAACAACAGTTCACCCAGTCTATGTGAGGGTAATTGAAGTCCCCCATTATAACCAGGCTTCCCTTCTTGGATGCCTCCTTTACAACATTCTCCAACTGCCAGTCTCCCTCAAGAGTTTGGGTCGGAGGCCGATAGTATATGCCTACTGTTAGACCATCCTTGTGGCCTGGTACTCTTACCCACAGAGCTTCTAATGGTGACTCCAAATCACCTAGATATTCCAATTCATACGATTTTATCACTTCTTTGACATACAAGGCTACACCACCTCCCGTTTGCCCCTTCCTATCCTTCCTGTACAGTTTGTAGCCTGGGATAACTGTATCCCATTGGTTATCATCCATCCACCAGGTTTCAGTGATACCAATAATATCAATATTCTTATCTATTGCTAAGTATTCCAGCTCCCCTATTTTGTTCCGGAGGCTTCTAGCATTTGTATACAAGCATTTATATATGCTTTCCTGATACAGTCTTTTGTGTCCAGTTGCATTGTTAGACTGCCTCTTGCATCCTTCTGCTAGAATGCTAGTGACTAGCTCCTCGCTCTGCTCAGTAATTTTTGCATCCTCCTCACTACTCAAGTACACACTTTCCCGAACCGGATGCTGCCCAGCTCCTGTCGGCTTTCCCCCAGTTATCAGTTTAAAAGCTGCTCTGCAGCCTTTTTGATGTTGAGTGCCAGCAATCTGGTCCCATCATGGTCCAAATGCAACCCATCCCTCCTGAACAGATTTGGCTTGTCCCAAAATGTTCTCCAGTTCCTGACAAATCTGAAGCCCTCCTCTCGACACCACCGCCTCATCCACGCATTGAGGCTTCTGAGCTCTGCCTGCCTGGTAGGTCCTGCGCGAGGGACAGGCAGCACTTCTGAAAATGCTACCTTGGAAGTCCGGGACTTCAATCTTCACTAGAACCGAACTAGAAGAGGACACTGGGTCAGGATTTGGGCGCCAGAAACGGGAGTGAGGTGTGGGGTAGCTCGACTGACTCTGCTCTCCGGGCCTAGTAGTGGCAGCCAGTCAGAGCCGAGGCGGCTCCTCCTGAGGGCCTCCCCCGGTGCTCTGCTGCCCCCTTGGCTAAGCCAAAGGATTTGCACAGCGGCCGGAGCGGGACGCGCGGCTGGACTCCGGCGCCGGTTCTCGCCCAGCCAGAGGCGAGCGCCGCTCTTCCGCCGCCGCCGCCGCCTCCTCGGCTCTTTGGAGCTCTGACTGGGGTGGGGCGGCCGTGTTTGTGCACGGCTTCTCCATCCTCGCTCCGGGTGGTCTGCGCGGGGGGGGGGGGGAATCCGGCGCGGGAGACCCACTCTTGCTTCGTCCCGGCAGTTTTGATATTTCCTTTTAAGGACATCGCTTTGCCCCCTCGGGTGGGTGGGAGGGAGGGAGGAAAAAGTCCCACACACACGCGTGCACACGCACGCACACACCATTCTCTGGTTTCTCAGGGGGGCTGGAGTGAACCCGGTTTGGAGCGGGGTTCCCCAAGCGATCGACTGCGGAAGGAAAGAACCCACCCCCAATAACCTCGAGAGAAAAACACGGGTCGTTTGGCACTTCGGCGGCTTTGAAACAGAGATGAGCACTGCACCCTAGAGTCGGATACGACTGGCTTTCGAGCAAGGGAAACCTTTACCTTACCTTGCGCGGCTCTGCTGAGCTCTCTCAGTTCTTCTTTACTTAGGAGCCCTGGTGGCGCAGTGAGTGGTGAAACAGGCAGCGTCCTGCAGCCCAAACGTTGTGAGTTCGATCCTGACTATGCACAAGGTTGACTCAGCCTTCCTTCCGAGGTCGGTTAAAATGAGTACTCAGCATGCTGGGGCGGGGGCAACGTGTGCTCATTACCTTGTGAACCGCTCAGAGAGTGCGCGAAGCGCTATGGGGCGGTAAATTATCATGATTATTATTATTTGATACAAATCAACCATTTGGTTCACAGTCGAGGACTGGAATAAAATTAACAGTCCCAACCAAGGACCTAAGAACAGTTAAGGCAACGTCTCTGTATATATGCAGTTCCTAAAGGTAAAGGTTTCCCTTGCTCGAAAGCCAGTCGTATCCGACTCTAGGGTGCAGTGCTCATCTCTGTTTCAAAGCCTAAGAGTCAGCGCTGTCTGCTTCTGCAGACGTTTCCGTGGTCATGTGGCAGGCATGACTAGACACCGGAGCGCACGGAACACTGCTACCTTCCCACCGAAGGGGTCCCTATTTATCTACTTGCAACTTCTTGCTTTCGAACTGCTAGGTTGGCAGGAGCTGGGACAAAGACGGGAGCTCATTCCGTCCTGCAGTATTTGGGAATCGAACTGCTGACCTTCCGCCTCCCAGTCAGCATCTTAGCTACTTGAGCTACTGCAGTTCCTAGTAGTTTTTTTTAATTATTATTATTATTATCATCATCATCGTTGTTGTTATCGTCGTTGTCGTAGTAATTGCTAATTACCCCAAAGTCTAGGCTGACCCCGCCCCCACCGCCCCCGATCCGCAGACAAACTGGTTTGGGAAGACGGGGGCAGGAGTTCGCAGCCTGCCTGGGCGCCTCGCCAGGCGGCTGCGGCTGCTGCACCGGCAAACGGGCCGGCCTGGTTTTGCGGAGTCGAGACAGCTTCCCCTGGAAAAAGAGCAACGGGAGAGGGAAAGCGGATTAGGAGCCTTCGGCTTCCAGATCAACTCGGCACGTTGAAAGGGCTCTGACTCACCCGACGGTGGCTGGCGGCTGGCGCTTGGCAAGCGGCGAGGGAAGCGCCCTGGCGGGCAGCCGCTGGTGCATGCACGGGAAGCGTCTGTGCAAAAGACTTGTGTGTCAGTGTCAGAAGGAGAGGGGGCGGCGGGGGGGGGGGAGGAGAAGCCCTACTGCTGCTTTTTTAAGTATCGAAGCAGCAGCCCGGAGAGTGAGGTGGAATTAAATCGCAGCTCGACTTGGTTTCCTTTTTGAGACGTTAAGTCTTTGCTGCCTTCTTGGAGACGTTAAGAAGAGCCCTGGTGGCGCAATGGTTCAACTGCTGTGCTGCGCTGCAGCCCAAACGTTGTGAGTTCGATCCCGACGGGTCACACGGTTGACTCAGCCTTCCATCCATAAATCCGAGGTTGGTCAGATGAGTCCCTAGCAAAATGTTGAGGGGCAAAAAAATATTAATTAACTTGTGAACCGCCCTGAGAGTTAACTAAGCGCTGTGGGGTGGTGTACAATTGCTATGGAGTGGCTCAAGTGGCTAAGACGCTGACTGGGAAGCGGAAGGTCAGCAGTTCGGTTCCGCGAGTACTGCAGGACGGAATGAGCTCCCGTCTTTGTCCCAGCTCCTGCCAACCTAGCAGTTCGAAAGCAAGGAATGGCAAGTAGATAAATAGGGTCCACCATGGTGGGAACTGGTAACAGCGTTCCGTGCGCTCCGGTGTCTAGTCATGCCTGCCACATGACCACGGAAACGTCTGCAGAAGCAGACAGCGCTGGCTCTTCTGCTTTGAAACTGCACCCTAGACTGGCTTTCGAGCAAGGGAAACCTTTACCTTTCCCTCTCCTTGAAAGGAGAAGATGGGGTGTTTGGGTGTGCGGGGAGGGGGAGGTCTTCTCTTCTGTGCCGACCGCTCTGTAAACCAGGCATAGGGACTGCTTAAGGCGCTGAACGTGGCGACCGGAATGTCGGCAGCTCAGCAGTTCGAGATCGAGACCCAAGTGCTGAGTGACGGAGTGAGCTCTCGTCGTCTGCCCTAGCGCCTGCCAACCTAGCAGTTCCAAAGCAAGAAAGTAGATAAATAGGCATCGCTTCGGTAGGAAAGGTAGCAAACGCTCCGTCAGCTCCAGCGTCCAATTATGCCTGCCACATGACCAAGGAAACGTCTGTAGTCGCAGACAGCCCTGGCTCTTTGGCTGTAAACGGAGATGGATACCGCCCACTAGGCCTAGAGTCAGAAAAGCAAGGGAAACCTAAATCAAGCATACACGTGTATATACACACACACCGTTTATAATCGCTTCCTTCCTTCGCCTTGGAAAAAGAAAAGCAGGATCCGAGGGTATGGGGGGGGAGAGAGAGAGAGAGAGAGAGAGAATCAACGAAGTAACCCCCCCCCCCCGCCCAACGATCCCAGACGACTCCCCTATCTTAATCAATACCACACTACTTCACTTCCCGAGTTGGGTGGGTTCAGAGACGCACAAAGTCAATTCCTCCGCCTCTCGCTCTCCTCCCTGCCCTCGGCTTGATACAAAGGGAGGCGCAGAGTTCGATCCCCGACAGCGCCCACCACCCCCACCCCCAGCAAGCTGCCTGTCTCCAGACGCTGTGGGGGCCAGCCATAACACCGATCTCTCTGTCTCCTCCTCCTCCTCTTCCCGGCGCGCCAATCCCGACGGCAGGAGAGGCGAGAGAAGGCGCGCTCGCCGCTCGCTCCGCACTTCTTCTTCGCCGGGCTGGCTCGCGAAGGGTTAAAGCGCGATCCCTCGTCCTCCTCCTCCTCCTCCTCCTCCCGCTCTTGGCTGGACGGCAGAGTTTTCGAGGCGGGCGCTCGTCGGAGGCTGGCGAGGAAACTGCCTGGGGCCGCCGCCGCTTCTGCTACGGGCGATCCATTCCAACACCACCGGGTCGAAACCCACCGCGCGCCCTCGGGGAAAAAGGCCACCTCCAGGGCTTTGCCTCGGACCGCGCGATTTCGGGTCGAAACCCCCTCCCCCATCCCTCCCGGATCTCGATTTGGGGGCCGAGATTGAGATTGGGGGAGTTGGATTGTGTCAATTCCTGGGTTGGGAGGGGGAAGGAAGGCATTGGATCGCCGACGGCGTGGGCTTTTCGTGGCGCTCTCTCTCTCCCTCCCGGTTGCACGACCGGCTTCGTCGCTCGCTTCTTGGCCGGCTCGGAGGACCCCGCTTGAAGTGCGCGGCGGAGGAGGAGGATGAGGAGGGCGAGCGCGGCGGCTCTTGCCAGCTATGGAAGCAAGCCAGGCCGTGGCCGCGATCCTTAAGGCAGTACAATGCAGGGATCCCGCCGGTGCTGCGCTCGCCACCTTCCTGACCCAGTGGAGTTTGGGTGATCTCCAGAGGAAGAAGATCGGTGGACGTTCCGACAGGTAAATAACAACAACGTGTCTCCTTTTTATTTACTCCTTTCCTGCAGCAGAGGCTTCCCCGATCCCCGTTTCGCTTCCAAGAATGCGGGGCTGATTAATAAGTAACGCGTTCCTGAGCGCTTGGTAACGTTTCTGTGCGCCGGAGTTTGAAGTTTCCATTAGGAGGGCCAGGAGGAGAGGAAGCCCCCCACCCCCACCCCCCTGTGCGGAGGTCAAATGGCATGACAGGTTTCTGGGCGAAAGGAGAACGGTGGGGGGGGGCGGGCAGCGGATCTCTCTCTGTCTGGACCTGAAGGATCCCCCGTCCAGGGAGGCTGGGGGGGGGGGAGAGTGGAGGGAGACGCGGGTGGATCGCCTGAAAGCCTGAAGCCATTGATTCCAGAGTAGCCCTCATTAGACCCGGGGATACCCTTGAGTGTCAGGCTCGGTGTGGTCGTGTCGGTTCAGAAGATACGTGTCTGCCCGCGTACGTACGAAGGCATGGCCAGCCTGTTCGCGCGCCTCTGATTGTACATTTACACGCACGCACATACACTGGCCGGATTAATTGCTCATCAGATTGAACTTTATTTCTTTCAATCCCCCTTCTCCCATCATTTCATCTCCCCAGGAAAAGATCCGTGTGTGTGTGTGTGTGTGTGTTTTGAGCCCCGAGAAGCGAGTTGGGGTAGCGTTTTATTTCTCTGCTCCCTCTCCTCTATTCCTCGCGCAGCCCATCTGGGTGATCTACTCAAAAGTAAACGGGGCAAATGCATCTCGGGCTGTGTTTTGAGAATGCATGGTAAAGAGGAGGGGAGGGGGAGAAGAAAAGCACCACCACCCCCTTTCTTTCCATCATAGTGCGTTTTTCAAAAATCAAACAAACAAAGGTCCAGAAACAATCCAGGAGAGACATTTTTTTTTTCATTTGAGTTCCCTCGTTCCCATTTTATTCCTGGGGTGGGTGGGTGGGAAGGGAGCGGAAAGAAAATAAGTCCCTTTTTCTTTTCCCCGTCACTCAACCTCTGATCGAGTCTTTCTTTGCCAAACCCCTTTTCGCCTCCGCAAAAGAAGGGTGCGTGCGCTCCAGGGCTGGTGCTGTATTTTATTATTATTATTATTATTATTAATTTAAATTAACTCCTGCGAGGCCGGCCGTGGCTTGCCTGTCTTTTCTCCCGAAGTAGCGAGGGAAGAGAAAAGCATGTCAAGCAGCTTCACCCTAGATTTCGCCCCCCCCTCCTGCCCCCTCTCTGTTGGCGATCGCTCTCACCCTGCATTTGACAACGGTGCCAGCTATGCGTGCCAGGCTCTCGCTGGCTGGCTGACAGCGTTTCCTTTTCAGACCTGGCTGGCGGTTGATCTTTGCCAGTCCAGATTTCTCTTTCTCTCTCTTTCTAAGTTCCAGCTCCTCGGGTTAGTAGCAGATCCGCGATTTCTGCCCCCTCCCCCCCCCCCCAATCTCCAAAGGGGTGGATGGGCGTGGAGTTGTCATGTACAGTATTGGGGAAATGGAGCAGGCTCACAGGCTGGCATTGGGAATGTAATATGTGCATATAGTTAAAGTCAAACGCATGTTCTGCCCTGTGCCTGGCAGGGAAATATAGGATAAGAGCATACGCAGGGATTCGAACTGAGTTTGTTTCTCGCCCTAATCCACCACCCCCACCCCCTTTTAGCGGAGTTGGCTCTATTTTAAGGTCTCCTCAGGAAACAGATCTTGGGAGGCTGCAAGAACATGCTTGTTTCACCCTCTTCTCTAGATAGTTTGGAAGAAAGGTTCAATTTCCAGGCCTTTTGCCTCTTCTGCACGAAATGGGGTGTTCCTTTGTGTATTGCCTTAGGCAGCAAAATGTCTTGGGTCCACCCTGATTACCAGCCTTTGGCATTTTGTCTGCTGCTTGAATAAATGAAGTCATGAAGACTAGCACCTCTTCTCAACTTTTGCCCTTTGGGTTGTTCTTTTTAGCATTTTAGGGTAGATTTTGATACATGTTACACACACACACTCACACGGGAGTTTGAGGGTGGGCAAACTGCTAATTCAGGGTGGGTGACGCCTATCCTGGCCACCCCCTGGCTATGGCTCTGAATAGGCATCCACAATTGTAATTGTGAAAGAGAAAAAGGTCTCCTTATCAATGTGGCATTGAGGTTGGACTGGATGGCCTAAAATGCACTTTCCAACTATGTTATTCTATGATTTTATCAAATCTCTATAAAATGACACTGGCATTATTGAGGACTAACACCACAGGGCTTTTTATAAGCTGTGCTCCTGTGCATCCTTACTTTAAATCCCATTATACTCATCAGGACATGCTGCTGAATACAGTTCTGCTGATAGCTTGCACCTGATGTTGAGCATTTGAGTGCTGTCAGATGAACCTGTGTGTGAACTGAGAGTCCATTAAAAATCCTGGTATTGGAGTTCCTGTGGGAGTTTCTAGCATTAGTCATTGCACACACTTGAAGTGGTGAAAGTGGACATGTGTGAATCTGCACTCCCTTCCTAAATGAAGCAGAAAGGAGTTGTTGCTGCTTAGGTCATTTTTTGAATTATGGTGGGGAGTGGTTTTGAAGAGACAAAAGCATTGTCAGAGGATGGGTGGGTGGGTTTCTAACTTTTTAAAGCTCCTCCCTGCAAAAATAAACACACACACACACTGGCATTTGATGAGATTCACTGATTTTCTTCCTTCTCTGGCACTAAAAATGAATTATAAAACATGCAACCAGTATATTGCATGTTTTACCTAGCAAGGCATTACAACTACAGCCTCCCTCTGTTCCCTACAACAGAATTCCTACAACAGAAGATTCTTACTACATAACTGTTTCAAAACATGTAGTAGATGCCTTAAAAAAATATTTGACTCTCCTTCATCTTGGCATTTCTATCTCTAGCAAATGGATTATGCCTCCAAAGCATCACTTACATTTTGGGTCTGAAAAAGAGACAAACAGATTCCTCCAGGCCTTTGGAAAAGCCCAGATAACACAAAGCAGGCCACTACCTCCATAGGGAATGTTTTTGTGTGATTTTTTTTATTCCTGTTGCCAGATAAACCTTGAAAGAAAGAAAAGTGGGGAAATGCTCTTTTTATTCCTCTTTTAGTTGTACCTTCATACCTACAGCTGTAGGTTGGCTGCATTCACCTGATGCAAGGGTGATGTTTCTTTTTCACTCTCCATAAGTATAGCTCTTAATAACTATCAATAATTTATTTTAAGATAGAGAAAAATGGGGGTCCCCTCTTTGAAAACAACAAATCCTATAGGAGCAGGGCTGCAATTTGCTGCGTGTCACTGTAAAAGCTTTTCTATCTATGAGTATTGGGATGGGAGTTTTCCTAAAGATTCCCAGAAGATCTGGGGAAAGGTTGGGGTGGCGGAAAACCTAATCAATTCCCATGTTTGGAAGAAAACTTTTTTTTTTTAAGTGGGAGGTGTTAGGGCGCTTTTATTCAGGCAATTAAAGTAGGTAAGAACCAGCAAGCAGGCCTGGCTGGTGGGAACTGGGAGACTGAGTTTCTAAGATTCCACCTGGGACTATTTCCCCTTGTTCTAACTAATAGAGGCACATGTTTTAAAAAGAGAGAGGAAGAATTAGAAGAAGGAAGAGGAGGGACTGCTGAAGATCTTCTTTAGTGTCCAGACTGAACTTTGGACAGCCAAAATGAAGCCACTTTCCTGGCTTTGTCCTGGGCCAAAATCAAATCTTCAACGGTGCATGTTTCTGGTAGCAATTGGCAGACCAGTATGTGAGCCCTGTTCTGTATCTTTCCACATTGACACAGTGTGTTGTTATCCACCAGCAGCCCCCAGTTGAACATGCTGGAGTTAAATTTACGCACTCCAACCTTCACTCAGCCTATTCAGGATCCTCCAAGTGACAAAGGCGAGGTTGAGTTCCTGTTTAGGGTGAAGATCACTCCAAGCAGAAGCACTGCTTTTAGGGAAGCGGGGTGTGTGAGAGTGTGTGTGAGTGTGTCTGTGTGTGTGTGTGAGAGAGAGAGAGAGAGAGAGTTAAAGACCCTTAAGGGGGGGAGAGAACAATCTGAAGCCTATTTGGCCTCTTGCAAAGCTTTCTGGTTGCAGCCCCTTTGCCTTCCAAGCATTCTTTAAACTGTGGGTGGGACTCCAAGGGAGAAAAGAGTGTGTATGTGGTAAAGTAAAGGCAAAGGTTTCCCTTGCTAGAAAGCCAGTCGTATCCGACTTTAGGGTGCAGTGCTCATCTCTGTTTCTAAGCGGAAGAGCCAGCGCTGTCTGCTTCTGCAGATGTTTCCGTGGTCATGTGGCAGGCATGACTAGACACCTTCCCACCAAAGTGATCCCTATTTGTCTACTTGCAATTTCTTGCTTTCGAACTGCTAGGTTGGAGGAAGAAATGGGGCAGAAACAGAGGGGGGGGAGAGACGGTGCCTGTATAGGGGTGATTAAGGGAGCAGAAAGAGAGAGAGGAAAAGGGGGTGCATGCATGGGGGAGAGAAAGGGGGCACTGAGAGAGGGAAAAGGGGCGCCTTTATGGGGTGAAGGGGTAGAAAGAGAAAAGTGATACTTGTCTAGGGGGAGAGAAAGGGCAGAGAGAGAAAGGGAAAAGGGTTCGTGTATAATGTAGGGAGAGAAAGGAAGGGGTCAAATAGAGCAAGGGGGAGAGGGTGTGTGTGTATGGGGGAGTGAGAAAGGGGCGTGTGAGGAGGAGGGAAAGGGGAAGAAAGAAAAGGGGTGCGTGTATAGGGGGAGAGAAAGGGGACACAGTGTGTAAGGGAAAAGAGCGCGTGTATAGGAGGAGAGAGAAAAAGAGAGAGATGGCGCTTAGTTGAATTCATTACTGCCAACGTCTCCCTGGGGTGTCAGGGAAGGAAAAGGAGGAGGCGAAAGAGAGAGAGAGAGAGAGAGAAGGATCGGCTTCCACTAGCGAGGAAGAGTCAGCTCGGAGACCTCATTAAGGCGAAGATCAACCTGCCCCAGAGCAGCGTTGCAAGAGCAAGCGAGGGATCGGTGGGGCAGCAGGCGCTGCGGGACGGTAGACCACCTTTGCAAAGAAGACGGGGGAGGGAGGTGGCACTCCCGCACGCCTTGAGACCAGACGCGTGCACACGCGCGCCCATGCACGTCTGCATGCGCCCGCCGCGCCTCCGGAGACGCTGCCCGGGTTCTGCCTGTTCGCCCTTCCTCCTCCTCCTCCTCCTCCTCCTCCTCCTCCGCGCGTGATCTCTCCAGAAGGGGCGAAGCGGCAGCGGCGGGAGGAGGATCCGCCTGGCTTGGGACCGGCGGCTCTTCGCCTGCTTTGAGTGGAGCGGCGGGGATTTCCCGCTCCTCGGGCCTCGCCTGGCGCTGCTGCTGCTGCTGCTGCTTCTCCCCCTCCGGGATGCGGTGGCCGCCGGGCCGCGGGTTGGAGGAGGAGGAGGATGCAGCCAACGCCGCCTCGTCAAAAGCAGCCGCCTGGAAGTGAAGGCAGCAGCCGCCGGTCGGGGGCGGAGAGCGACCCCCGGGCGAGGGGGCGGTCGTGGAGGGGGAGAAGCGCCCCTTAACTGGGATACACATAAGTTTGGCCGCCGGACGCTGAGGGGGGAAAATGGAGGTTGGCAGCTGAGGCGGACGGCGAGGACGACGGGCGGTAGCGTTTCCTCAGGCTCCTGCCAGGTAAAGCCCTTCGGCTGTGAGGTGAAGGTCGCCTTTGCTCGAAAGCCAGTCGTGTCCGACTCTAGGGTTCAGTGCTCATCTCTGCCAAAGAGCCAGCGGCTGTCTTGCTTCTGCTTCCGTGGTCATGTGGCAGGCATGATTAGACACACCTGGGGTGCAGCACGGGACGCTGTTTACCTTTCCCACCGAAGGGGTCCCTATTCATCCACTTGCGATTTCTTGCTTTCGAAGTGGTAGGTCGGCACTGCGCGACCGGGAGCGCGCTCTGTCGTGCAGTGCTCGGGTCTCGAACCTGCGTCTTAACCTCATCTTTTGGGCAGGTCCGTTTCCTAAAAAAAAAAATCCCCTCGGGAGGTTTCTTGCTTCCTCTCAGGGAGGGCTGAGCCTCCTTGGTAGTTGTGAGGGAAAGTAGCCCGAAGGCTGGTAATGCGGGGTTTTTTTTTTTTTTTTTGGTTTTTTTTAGCACTTCAGTTTATTTGTAATATCACATCTGGGATATTACACGTCTATACCGCTCCATTGCGCTTAGTATCATCTGGGTGGTTCATAAATCAATTAGCACTTTTGCCCCCAACATGCTGGGTTCTCAATTTTCCGACCTCGGAAGGATGGAAGTCTGAGTCAACCTTGAGCCCTGGTCAGGATCGAACTCACAACCTTTAGGTTGCAGTACAGCAGTTTGACCACTGTACCACCAAATAGCCACTTCGTTGAAGGTGAAGATGCTTGTCTGTTCCTTGGTACCTGTGTCAGTCAGGGTGACATGTCCATGCATGACCACAGAAGAAGGCATCAGTGTGTGTGTGTGTGTGTGTGTGTGTGAGAGAGAGAGAGAAATGGGGACAGCTGGGTTCATTCTGCACCAGGTTGTGCAGATGGATGGATGTGTGTATCTGTGGGCTATCTCTGGACACTTAAAAAAAACTAGCTTAAAACCTTTGTGTTCAAGGCGGCTTTAAAAATATTTTATCTTTGCCAGACGGATGATGTGCGTAAATCAGAGCTTGCTTGCCTTCAGATGCCTTTGGGGATTTATTTGGTGGTTGTTTTATATATTTGTTGTTACTTATTGAATTGTTTGTACACTGCCCAGAGTGGGAAATATCCCAGATGGGGTGGTATAAAATATGTAATAAAATAAACAAATACATTAATATCTGCAGGTGAAGCATCCTAGTGGGAAATATCCCAGATGGGTGATATAAATATGTAATGAATGAATAAATATCTCCAGGTGAAACATCCTAGTGGGAAACATCCCAGATAAGCAGTATAAAAATGTAATAAATATTTCCAGGTGAAGCATCCTATATGTTCAACCCCTCCTTCCCCAGCTACTTTCCTCAAATGTCCCCAAAGGTGCCCTCTGGCCATCATGTTCTCAGCTCTGAAAGAAACATGGGCTTCTGTCTTTCCTTGGTCATCATGCCAGGAAAGTGCTACTACTTTTACCTTGGGGAGGTGGGGCGGTAATCTCTGGGTAAAGTGAGATTAAAAGAGGATGAGGAGAGGAGAAGAAGCCAAGCCGAACCGGATCAGGTTAGCAAGTGCTTTTCTGCTGAGAAGCAGGAGGAGATTTCAAATGGAAGGGGGGTTGCGGGGAGGGAACTGTAAAACTGCATCTGTATTCATCACATCCCCACCAGCAGCTACATAAAGGAGGGTTTGATGTTTTAGGGGAGGGGAAAGGAGACAGAAAACTGCATTTCTGGTCAGTTGGATGGACACATGTCTTATTTGGAGGAGCTGGCCAGAGGAAGGATGGCAAATGAAAACTGGAGGGGTTTGTGGCATGGGAAAAGGTGTGTGTGTGTGTTGCTGATCCAAAATGTGAGAAAGCTCCCTAGAGTGTGAAATGAAGCATACATTAAAAAAGAAACTAGGTTTATACGAAAGGAAACCCATCAGCCTTGTTTGGAATGGGGAATCAGTCAACAGGAGCTTTTAATTAATTTTAATGGAGGAAATCTGTTTAAGGCTTACAATAAGCTAATAAAATCCGAAGCACAAATCCATGCAAAAGCTTGTGCTTGCATGTAGAAAGCGCTGACATGATTTCTATAGTTGCTGATTTTTATCGATTGATTGAATTAGATGTTACTTGCTTTTATTTTGGAAAGAGAAAGGAGGTCTCTTTTCCCTGTGTTGAGCGTAGTATGGGAGAATTGTTCTATATAAGGTGTTTTTCTTACTCTCCAGCCTTTTCAGAGGTTTCTTTACTGCTTCTTAATTCCTTAGAGTTTACAAACTAATCAAGCCAATTTCGTGTTGAAATGTAATCTTCTGCAGGCAGCTTAATCTTGTAGTTGTTGAGTCGGGAGGGGGACCTCTCCAGAGTTATCATGGGGTTCATTTGTGGATTCATGCACCATACCATATATTGATGAACTCCTCCAGAAGCATTTTTAAATCCATCGTGGATTAAAGGGAAACAAAAAGGATAGGCCGTAAGTAAAAGTGTATGACTCACAAACACGCTTCAGATATAGAATTTTTATTCATTGTTGTGACATTTTGATATTTACCAAAAGAGCCACTTTGGGTCTTGTTTGTTTAGAAATGTATAGTATCTCAAATCTCAGTGGAGACAGGAGATAGGCCTTTGGGTTCATTCAAAATTGCAGTACTGTCTAATATAGAAAAGGAAAAAAAAACAGTGCCAGGTACAGCAGGCTGTACTTTATTTAGATATGATAAGACTTATTCTGTAATGCTTATTTTTGCTTAACTTTCTTAAGATGACTGTCACTTTTTCCTCCTGTTTAAATATTAGTACCAGGAGTAAAATCACTCCACCCACGATAAAAGTCCCAACACCTTCTTGCTTATCAAGCCTAGCTAATCTTTATTTCCTCTTCTTGCTGTTGGTTACTATTCTGTCGTCATATCCCTTCCCTAATACTGCACCAGGAAAACAAGGCCGGTAGCAGCAATAACTTGATACAGTACTTGGTTGAAATCCGCTGACTCTGATTCATAGCTTCAGAAGCAATTTATTTTTCTGACAAAACATTACATATTATCCTAAGAATAATATTGAACTTTGTCTTGGGTTCAAAACAAGTTTTGCTATATACATGTAGCATTGCAGTGCTGTGTACGAGAGAGAGAGAAAAAAGGCATGTGCAGGTCAAACATTATGAATAAGCCGACTTTCTTGGCTTTATGATAATATTTTTCCTGCTAGATTGGCCTCATGTCAGAATGCTGAATACTATTTGCAGAATTCAAGGGCTTAATTTGGACAAAAGGGAAATTGTAGGCACGTAGTCTAGCCGGTGTATGTCTTTACACACATACACACATGTTTTGTAAGAGTCAATTTTCATCTGAATTTGCCTTCTGTCTCTGGATTTAACTTGAACTACTGCTCTAAATCGTGATTATATCTTAGTCTGTTGAAGAGTTTGCTTCAAAATTAGACTTATCTGACGAAAACAACCCTACCTCCACCCATTTGGAAAATGCAGTGCATGCCAATGGTTTTGGTCAGGAGTTGGGAATGCATATGCTTCTGTCAGTGGTTAGAAAGCCAGCTCTTAAAAAAAGATTTTCGTCTTTATTCCTTGGTATTCAAAGTGTAGGTTTCCTTGCTTGAAAACAAGCAGGGCTTCAAGTATGTTAACAATTGTGAATATGCTTTTGTTGTACTGTATAGATAAATGAAATCACCCGTCTTAAGAAAATATTGTTTGTTTTCAAGAAGGAGAGTCTCTTAGTCATCTTTGCACTCTGCTCTTAATCTAAAGGTGAGTTCATTTTTCACTAGATTACTTTCATATAACTTTGTGGTTTCTGCCACAGTGATTCAAATTCAGTCCATTAGTGACCTCTATCTGTGAGAAGTGTACAATCAATCCATGTTCTTTCTCCTCTCCCCTCCCTCCTTCTCCTCTGTAAAATATAATGCATGGTGGAGGAGAGAACAACAGCATTTGAATTGCTTAGATTATTGGTACCTTCAATTTGCTCAGTTTGCTTGCAGAATTCAAAGGGGGTATTCAGTCCTAGTGTCCACTATTTGAGCAGCACACAATTCAAACTGATACTGGCAACTCTGAATTATAGTTAAAAATGCAAAAAATACCAGCTCTTTGAACATTGTTTTCTATAGTTCGCTGGGTGTCAGAATCTGGTCATCTTAATAAAATCCAGAAGTAAAACTGAGTTTTATTCCTCTTTTAGTCTATATTTGCTCTTGAAATGACTATACTACTTCTGTAGCAATACATACGGCTTTGAAATTAAAATGTATATATCTTTTAAGCGTAGTAATGTGCCCTCACCTGTTCACATGAGTGTCTGTTATGAACTTAGCTCAGAGGCAAAGAAAATTAGTTGCTGGTATTAACAGATAGTCCTTTTTAAGGAATTATTAAACCCAGCTTCTCAGTACTAATTTGTTTTTTCGTTTACAGTAAAACCCCGACTTACAAATGCCCTGAGTTACATAAAATTCGACTTACAAAATGATTTTCTGCTAAAACCATGTTCCGATTTACACAATTTCCTATGGGTTTGCTTCGAGTTACATAAAGATTCTTTTTCCTATAGGTTTTCCCATGCTTCAATTTACATAAAAATTTCAATTTTCCTATGGGTTTGCTTTGAGTTACATAAAAAAATAATTTTTCCTATGGGTTTGCTTTGAGTTACATAAAAATTTGACTTAAGGAAAAGCCAATGGAACAGACTTTTTTTGTAAGTAGGGGTTTTACTGTATCTTGATCCATATTTCAAGTTTTAGTTAATTATTGTGGAGTGTGAATTAAAGGCTTAAAAATTACATTCCTTTGATTAGGGAAACAGTTTTATTGACATTTTCCAGATGACTTTGTATGCTTTGGTGCTAGAGTATTGTGGTGGCATTATATTATTTTCTTTTGGCAGGTTCTGTGCAGATAAAATTTATTTACTTTTTTCCAAACTGACATACTGAAAGAGCTGAAAGTTACCAAAGAGAAATTGTTTTCAAAGACAACAATGAAGGAAGGAAGCCACATAAAATGACTATTCAGAAGAAGATAAGCACACATTGTAGTTGTTCTATGGAAAGTGAGCTTTGAACAGCAACATGATTTTGTATATTAATCCTCAAGCTTTAGAAGAAAAATATAGATATAAATATAAGATTCAAATCATTGTTATATCTTGGCATAGTTTTATTTTGTAAAACCATATAATGATTGCAAGCAAAAATCAGCTACTTTGAAGGAACATAATCCAGTCCCTTTGTTGTTGTTCAGTCACACAGTCGATTCCGACCCTTTGCGACCCCATGGACCATTTTCCTCCAGGCCCCTCTGTCCTCCACCATCCTCCTCAAGCCGCCCAGCTCTGTGCCGATTGTGTCTACAATACCATCTAGCCATCTCAACTTAGGACACCCACTTCTTCTCTTGCCATCTACCTTTCCCAGCATCAAAGCCTTCTCAACTGAGTCCTCCCTTCTCATTTGATGTCCAAAGTACTTTAGCTTCATCTTCACTATTTGTCCCTCCAATGAACAGTCAGGGTTGATTTCTTCCAGTATTGACCTATTTGTTCTCTTTGCTGTCTAAGGGACTCTTAGGACTCTCCTCCAACGCCACATCTCAAAGGCATCTATTCTTCTGCGTTCAGCTTTCCTAATGGTCCAGCTCTCACACCCATACATTACCACTGGGAATACCATTGCTTTGATTATTCAAATTTTTGTTTTCAAGGTGATGTCTCTGCTTTTCACTATATTTCCCAGGTTTCTCATTGCTTGTCTCCCCAGAATCAGCTACAGTCGCCATCTGCATTGATCTTAGATCCCAGGAAAGTAAAATCTGTCACTGCTTCTACTTCTTCTCCATCTATTTTCCAGGGACTGATCGGACCTGTTGCCATTATCTTGGTTTTCTTGACATTGAGTCTCAAGCCAGCTTTTGCACTCTCCTCCTTCAATCCAATCAAGAGGTTCTTTAGGTCTTCCTCGCTTTCTGCCATTAGGGTGGTATCGTCTGCATATCTCAAATTGTTGATGTTTCTCCCAGCAATTTTGATCCCATACTGTGATTCCTCCATCCCTGCCTGCATTGCGCATTATGTTCTCTGTATATAGATTGAATAAGCAGGGTGATAAAATGCAACCTTGTCTTACTCCTTTTCCTATTCCAAACCACTCTGTCATTCCGTGTTCTGTCCTAACTGTTGCCTCTTGGTTCTTGTACAGTTTTTTCATGAGGCATATAAGGTGTTCTGGTATTCCCATCTCTTTAATTACTTGCCACATTTTGTTGTGGTCCACACAATCAAAAGCCTTGGTGTAGTCAATAAAACAAAAGTAGACTTGTTTCTGGTATTCCTTTGTTTTCTCCATGATCCAATGTATGTTGGCAATGTGATCTCTAGTCCTCCTGCCTCTTCTGAAGCCGGCCTGCACCTCTGGTAGTTCTCTCTCCTCATGTTGCTGAAGTCTATCCTGTATTATCTTGAGCATCACCTTGCTGGCATGTGGGATGAGCGCAATTGTTCAGTAATTTGAGCATTCTTTGGTATTGCCTTTTTTTTGGGATTGGAATGTGCACTGATCTCTTCCAATCCTGTGGCCACTGTTTTGTTTTCCAAATTTGCTGGCATATTGAATGCAGTAGTTTGATTCCATCATCTTTTAGGGCTTTGAAAAATTCAACTGGGATATCATCATTATCACTAGCTTTATTGTTTGCAGTGCTTTTTAGGGCCTTTCTGACTTCACTCTCCAGAATGTCTGGTTCAAGTTCAAATTTCTCATTATTGTTATTATCAGGCATGTTGAGGTCCTTTTTGTAGAGTTCCTCTGTGTACTCTTGCCATCTCTTTTTGATCTCGTCTGCATCAGCTAACTCCTTTCCATTTTTGTCCCTTATCATGGTCATTTTTGCTTTAAAAGTTCCCTTGATTTCCCTAATTTTTTTTTGAAAAGATCTCTAGTCCTGCCTCTTTCATTGTTTTCCTCCATTTCTTTGCACTGTTATTTTAGGTAGTTTTCCTTATCTCTCCTTGCTTTTCTTGGAAATTCTGTGTTTAAGTGATTGTATTTTTTCCTTTTCCCCTTGACTTTTGCGTTCCTTCTTTCCGCTGCTATTTTAAGAGCCTCACCAGTCCCTTATGTGTCTCTTTTGTGTCATCCAGTAAATATCTAGCTTGGACATTTATTGTCAACATTTTCCACATAGCTGTGATCTTCCTGTTCTTTGGTCTTTTACTAGTGGTTTATACATCTAATAGTCTTTATTTCTTCTTGAAACCTTCTAGTGACATGCCCTTGGGATTGAATTGAAGGTCAGTGATAGTGTTATTTTTAAAAAAAATCCTGTTATAGTTGAAATTCCAGAAAATGTAATGATTATAAAGAAACCAGTAAGGCATTAGTTTGAAAAAGATTGAAGACACATTTTAAGTTTTCTGATCTGCAGTTTAGAAGTCTTCTGTGCCATATTTTTGTGACAATTTATTTTAAGATCAACCTGTTTTCATGTGGTTTAATGTAAGGACTGCCTTTGATTTTCTGCATAAGTTGGTGAAAGAAGACAGAAAAAGAACTTGCATTTAGATAAATATTTGTTGTGATTTTAGCATCAGTTCCTAATCTGTTTAAACTTTATTGGCTTAAATAGAATTATTCTATAATGATGGAACATTGTCAGTTGCAGAGTTTTGAAACTTTTTGTTGTACAGTACTTACTTGTTCAGGGGTTGCTGAACCGTCTTCCCTTACTTATCATATCTAATGGGATATCATGACTATGTTTATTCTATAGAGTACAGTCTCATGTCTTTCCAGAGTAATGCCACCATCTCAAATCTAGATTCTTTATTTCTGCTACTCATGAGTAACTATTAGCACATTTTGATCCAAAATTGAAAAATATGGAAGACAATTCAGCACCTCTCAGGATTAGCCCTCTCCTTCTTCCCCTAGGTTAATCCCTCAAACGTCACTGCAGATAAGGGCTTTTTCAGTCTTTCATAATTATTAATCACTGGGCAGCTAGTCAACTGATAAATTAATAGAGTAATTATCTGTGACAGTTTATGGGCTAAGGACCATAGTCTCAGAAATTACCATAAATAAAAATGATTTATAACAGATTGGGGGTGATAACCTTTAAATACCGTAGTTATGATAATCAAAGAGTCAGATCCTGATAAGCTCTTACACATGTGGTATCAGTGTTCATGAAGATATTTGGGATTGCATTTTTTAAAATTGCTTTAACATACTTTTTGTGTAAACACACATAAACTGGGCCTTGTTTCTTCTTTGTTTCCTCTGTTGTAAGTTTGCTGGATCAGGAGGAGTGAAGCATGGTGATAGTGAGCCTAACACTCCAATAACCATTTAAAGTTAATGATAGTGAACCCAGTCTACTGGGAAGTTCTCTTGTTGAATCCCGCTTGACAAATTATGAAAGTACAGGAAAAAATCCTCTTCTCTTGGGGCTTCTATAAGAAGATCCAGAGTTTCAGGCTAACAGGAAACAGGTTATCTTCTCTCTTAATCCCTTTGGTGTTGCTAGACTTAAAAGGGGAGCCAGTCAACTTGAAGGCTTTTGGACACTATTAGATTGTGATTCCCACGATCTTCTCTATTGGCTGAGCTTGATGGGAGTCATTGTCCAACAATTCACTGTGGATCAGCCTTAAATTGAACTAAAGGATTATTCCATGCTCCGTAACCTAGTTGTCGAACCTTGAAGCAGTTGCTATCTGTCTCCACTGTACCCTTAGGATAGGCAATATTCATATAAATCCTTGTGTAGATTTGCTAAATCTCTTCTTGGCATTGTTTTAGACTTACAGTTAATTTAGTATGAACTGCTGCAGTAGTTAATGCAATACATAAGGGGCAAAGCATCATATGAGGAGAGAGTAAATTCCTCAGACAATATTCCTATTAACCGGGAAGGTTAACCCAATACTGTACTAAAGTAAGCCTTCCCTTTCCCACGGCTAATAGTGAACAAACATATGAAGTGTATGCTTCCAGAGATTCTTTTCCTCTGATATTTCTGCACCATCTGATCTGTGGTATGTCTGTGAAAGCTATTGCTGTAAACTGTCCACTAGCTATTACATGATATGCTGATTGAAAAGGTCACATCCCAGAATGGAAACTAAATCCAAGACCTTATTGGGACAGAAATGGGTTAATGCTGCAAAGCATGCCACTCCCAACTGCAGCTGGTGGTGCATGTCATTTTCATTAGCAGGGGGGGAAATGAGCAAGTGTAGGATGCTGTGAAGAAAATGGTCTATTTCTTTGTCATAGCTTCAAAAGGGTTCATAATATTATGCAATGTTTAGGAATACAAGACCCTTTTCCACTGGTGGATCGGCAACCCATAATACACAGTCACTGTTGTGAAGTGCAGTTGATCATCTCACTGCAAACAAAGCCTAAAGGCTAGTTTAGAGGCATATTTCAATCCTCTTAGCTGTTCACAAAAGTAATGCCAGGAAAAACTGAAGGCAGTAGGAGAGAAGAAAACTGAATATGATATGGAAAGGGACCCATGCAGTGGTGGGCATCAGCAGGTTCACACCAGTTCGCCAGAACCAGTAGCAGAAATTCTGGCTGGCCCCGCCCATCCACGTTTTGAAATAAAGTCCTAATTCGGGTGCAACGCAGGGCTTTTCCCCTGGCCACGCCCACCATACCACACCCATAGTGAGGTAGTAATTTTTTTTTGGAGCCCACCACTGGACCCATGGCCTTTAGTTTGGAAGACCTGGGCAGGCAGGGCTGTTAAGGCCAGAGCTCTGTCATTAGAAGGTTATTGCTTCATACCGTGGCTATAAGTAAAAAACAATTTATGACACTACACAACTATTATTATTTACAGTGTGCAGATTTGAATTGCAGTTCATTAAAAGAGAAAACTGTTTTAGCATGAGTGTAGTTCTCTGCTTCACATATGCAGACATATTGATCATGGATCCTCTATGCTTGGTGGAGGAACGTTCCTCCATGCACACCTCTGCTGTGCATTGATGACATTGTACAATGGAGTACATATCATCTCTTGCTGTCCTCTTTCTTTTTGAAGGGGGAAGGTAGGAAGATTGGATGCCGAATCTTTATTAGACAAAACATTAGCAATTAGTGGGAGGCTGGCTTGCTTCAATATGATTTGCTTTTTTTTGTTGTTGGTGCGGGGGGGGGGGGGAGTCCACTCTATCCATTGAATGTGAAAGGCATAGAAATTGCATCTTTTACACAAGTGCTTTGTTACAGATGATGTCCTGAAGGGCTGTCCAGTCCACATGCCTGCTAAAAGATAGAAAACTAGAGGAAGAAAATCAGGGACCTTGAAGTTGCCCACCCATAGTAAACACTGGGACACCAGGCATACAGTCACCTTTTCATCATCACCTCTACTTGCATGAGATGCATTATAATTTTGTTTAAATTATAAATTCATTTCCAATTTTGCACATGCATACATTTGCACATAATCTTTGCTAGTGGTCTGTAAGTGTCACTTTCACTGACAACAAGATAGTATCCTTCCAAAGACTGCATGGCAAAGCGCAGTAAGAAAGAGGTGGCAGGTGGCTTGTGTCAATTTTCTATGGCATAAATAGGATTCCTGATCACAGATTGTGAATCCTCACTCAATTTGTTACTTTGTATTATCATCTGGATAGATTATGTGGATATGTGTGCAAGGACAATTTTCTGAAAAGGTTGGTGTTAACAGTGAACCTGGGGAGAGAATATACTGTCTTGAAGAACCAAGGATCTTGTGAGATCTCTGGCAAGGGGGCTCTGGTGAGGTCACTTAGCTCTTCCTTCTTTCTATACTAGAAGGTAGGACCTTTTACTGCATTTTAGGATTTACCATTTTAGCTTTAACCAATTTCACCAGATAGCACCATCCTTTCTCTTCCTTCCCCACTCTTTCTTCAAGTTTGCTCCTTATGTACTCAGATCTGTACATTTATCCCAACCTTGTGTCTTGTTTTCCATTGTTTCTACTATATGTGATCTGAGGGGTTTTTTTCTGGAGAAGCAGTCATGGGAACCAGAGACTGGTAGATTCATTTTGGGTCCCACAGCAGTGGCTCAAGTGGCTAAGATGCTGGCTGGGAGGCGGAAGGTCAGCTGTTCGATTCCCAAGTACTGCAAGACGGAATGAGCTCCCGTCTTTGTCCCAGCTCCTGCCACCCTAGCAGTTCGAAAGCAAGAAATTGCAAGTAGATAAATAGGGACCACTTTGGTGGGATTGTAACAATGTTCTGTGCACTCTGGTGTCTAGTTATGCCTGCCACATGACCACAGAAACGTCTGCAGAAGCAGACAACCGTGGCTCTTTGGCTTTGAAACAGATGAGCACTGAACCCTAGAGTCGGATATGACTGGCTTTCGAGCAAGGGAAACCTTTACCTTTAATTACTACTGAACTGTAGGGCTTTTTTAAACTGTATAACGAAATTATTTGCTGGTGGAACAGTTTAGTCAAAGAAACCAGTCTGTTATCAGTCTTACAGCACATCCAGCTCTTCAAAAGTTTGGACTGTCTGTTATGCTTCCAAAGATCCATTCAGTTGTGAAAAAATTACATTGTGGACTAGCATGCCACTGGTCATGGAAACTGGGATATTATGGAAGTTGTGTTCCAAAATGTAAGAGTGTTGGCTGTGAGGTTGTGGGAACTGTTACTTTTTGGAGAAATACTACTAAAAAAACTTATGTTGTGTATTAATCTGTACAATTCAGACTAAAGTTGACAGAAACATAGAAAAGTTATTTGCAGGAGAAATATCTCCAAGTGGCTCAAGCAGTAAAGTCAGTACAGGATATATGTTTGAGAGGAAAGCAGCCTTCTTCTTCCAAGTCAGTGATAAGAGATAAGGAATAAATATAATTGTATAATCCTCCACAGTTGATTTATCTTACGTACTGATTGCTGTTTCTCTTGAAATGCCAGCAATTTTGCCTGGTAAATGTTACATATTTAAAGAAAATATGCATTAATCAGGGTCAGCTTCCCTTGATGTTCTTGGAAAATTGAGAACAGATTGAGAACATTTGACAATTGGGAAAGCTGGCTTATTATCTTGAACACTATCAAAATAATGCTTTTTTAAAAAGTTTGGACAGCCTTGGCAACTTTTGGTTTCTCATTCATAATTGAAGCCAAAAAGAGCGAAAGTTAGTTGTTTGTGTGTGCGTTTTATAAAGCTATTCCACTTGTTTTTACTATTTCCTGTACACTTTTCCAGAATAATTACAGTTCTGTTGAGTGTCCTTCCTCTTTGAAACAAAAGGAATATAGTCATATAACAACAAGAAGGAAATGAGAAAAAAGTGCTTCCAGTTTGGTGAAATGACATCGCTCTGTTATCTGGCCCTTGAGAAATAAAGTGGCAAATGCTAGAAATAGAAGTTTTGGAGCCTTCCCTGTAACAGCTGAAATCAGAGGAGCAGAGCACCTCTTTGTATTATGAGATAGTGTCCATAAATGGGAAGAAAAGAAACCCATCTATTCTGTGTGCTTGCACAAAGACAAAGGTGTTGAAATCTCAAGAATGCCATCACACATCACAGGACAGAAAAACAATGTACTTCGTGTTTTCTGTGGCTATGTCTAGAACACTGCCCTATAAAGAGGAACCAGTAGCACCAAGCAGAAAGCAAGAAGGTATGTTATGATTTATTGGTAGATAGCTGAGAGATCTGAAGCAGATCAGCACTGATTTCTGATTCCCTGTTGTTTAGTGAAAACAAGGAAAACAATACCTGGTTAATTAGTTTGAAGTAAAAAGAGGTGTTGGCATGGCGGGGTAACCGAGATGAGTTTGAGGTGCTTGCTCAGTTCTGTGAAAAAGAAAAGTAATAAAGTCCTAAATTCAGGAGTATTTAATTCTATTACATGTAAGTCTTTTGTGTCTGGTGTAATTGGGTAATCTTGGAGTTCTAGTGGAGGGGGCGGGTGTGGGGGCTAAACTAAACAAACCCCAAAGTAAATCCTACAAGCTTTAGGACATCTATCTCTTGAGCTAGACTACAACAGTGATGATGAGGTAGTGTTGTTGTTTGAACATGTTTGACTACCTGAAGCAATTCCATTTGATCACTCCCTTACAAGGCATTAAGTAAATATATTAAAATTCTATGTACATATTACATGGTTCCTTACTTAGTACTGTAATTGTATTTCATTATATAATTTATTGCACCGGAGCATGCATAGAATTGGAAAGGATCTTTGACTACCACAAACTATACAGTGGTACCTTGAGTTACAAATGGTTTGAGTTACAAAATTTTCACAATACGAAAGAAAATTAATTGAAAATAATGGCTCGAGTAACAAAATTTCCCAAAACAGATTAATTGGTTTTCAATGAATCCCTATGGGAAACCATGTTTCAAGTTATGAATTTTGGTTTTCAATGCATTCCTATGGGAGATTCGAGTTACAAATTTTTCATAACATGAAAAATGCCTTGGAATACATTAAATTTGTAACTTGACGTACCACTGTACACTGCTTCTTCAGAGGCATCACCTCATGATATGTTCCTCAAAGATTTTATTGTGATATATTTTAGCTGTGCTTAGTATTTCCAGTCCTTGAATTCTGATTATGCATGTGAGTTGGAGGTAATATTTATTTCTCTAGTGTGTTCGGTGATTTCCTTTACAGTGGTACCTCAGTTAACGTAATTAATACATTCTCCGGGACGTTTCTTACAGTGAAAATTACTTTGACCAAACTTCCCATAGGAATGCATTGAATGTGGTTTCCCATAGGAATGCATTGAAAACCAGTTAATTTGTTCCGGAAAAAATCTGTAAACTGAGCCACTATTTTCTATGGATTTCCTTTTGTTATGCAAACCAGAGCTGTTTGTTAACTGAAGTTCCACTGTATATGCAAATATGGGTTTGTAGTAGAAACACTGTCTTTCATTAGTTCCTCAAATACAGAGTTGTCTAATACAGATAAGAGAACAATTAAGCAGCATGAATAGCTACATTCTTTCTGTCAGGTCAGCCTGTGCTTTGTATTAATAATGCTTGCAATCTCACTGGTTTGTGGTTAGGATTGTCAACTCTCCCACTTCTTTCCCTCTCCCTTTATTCCCTTAGAGGAGAGAGAAATCCTCACCACATTGATCTGTAGTTTGCCAGTAAATTGTAAAACATATCTATCCCTGTAATAGCCTGTTTTTATTTGAGAAGTTGTTCCTGCTATTTAATGAAATTAATTTTAGTAGCTTTCCTCTGTAGAAGTGGCATACACCACTATAACACTCTTTTCTCAAGGAGAAAAGTGTTGACTATTATGTTTGGAAAATAGTTAAGCAATAAAAGGACACAGCAAACATCTCTCTTCTTTGGAGGAAAAACAACCCAGAACCTAAATGCCTGGGAGCAGACTGACTGGGACACTACTTTTTTCACTAGTGTTTTCATGCAGCCACAGACAACATGGGTGATTTTAATTGCCACATCCTTGTATCTTCAAAATATTGTACATATGCAGTGGTATTTCTAGAGATGAAATACATAAATGTTAAAAGCTAAGCTCTACACTCTGCTCAGAGGACCTTTACAAATCTGGAATGAGGTGTTTAGAATTGCTGGCAGTAGCTTTGGCAAGAGGAAAGGTGGTGGTGGTAGTGGTGGTGGTCAAGGTCAAGGTCTGTTGATCTACCCAGATTCTGTTTTCTTGCTGAAATTTCTTATCAGCAGATGCACATGCAAACATCCTGCATGATGCAGATGCGGCTCTACTGATAAGGGAGTAGTTTCACTAAATGTAGATGAATTGGGCCTAAGTACGATGTGTTTGGTGAAGTGTTACAGTGAGAAACAGCTGAGTCCAGAGTGTCTATGTATTTTCGGCAGCCAGCCGAGGGATAAGTGAGGACTTGCCTTGCAGGAATTGTCTGACATGGATTCTTTGCCCTTCATTTGTCCAGCATTGTAAGTGTATAAATCAGTTCGTATGGGCCGTGATGACTCCAAGATTCACAACCACTCATCTCTTTATGACAGTGATGGAATCTTTATTGCATCAAATACATTGGAATTCTAATTATGACTCTCTGCTCTTTAGCGTTCCCCTTCAGCCATCAATATCCCATAAACAATCATATTTTACAAGCTTCTGCAAGATAGTTATGGAGAATTGTGCTGCTGACTAAGACAGGATGTCTTATACCGCACCCAAACCAGATCACTGCAGTGGGATCATATTTCTAACTTTCAATGACTGAATTAAAATAAGGAGGAACTCAAAATTTGCAACAGCAATTATAATGCTAACATGATTATTTTTCTTGGGGCACAAACAACAGAATGCTAAAGAGCATACACCCCCCCCCCAAGAAAACAACAACAAAACCAAAACAACCCTGTTAAACTACCCCAAGGATACTGTTAGAAATCTGGAAAATTCAATATTTCAAAATGCTAAATTATTATGTATGGTGCAGTTTTTACGTTCATACGTTTTCTGGGCATTTATTGTTACAGTGGGTTTGTGTTAAGACTGGCACATCCTTTAGTTCTTACGCTGCAGATGTTGATGAACTGCAGTTTCCAGAAGTTTATCAACATTTGGAGGCCCCAAAGCCCCCGCCCCACCCCGCCTGCTCTACATGCTTTTTCTTGTTTGAAATTCTCAAGGTTTACTTTACTAAATGTCTTCTAAAGGTGCCATTCTTATATCTGCAGACAACATACGGTACTATTAATTCCAAAATATATGAAGATCCAAAAGCTTGTGACCATGTTTTTGTAAGATGTTTATCCACTGTTTATTTCCCCACAATGACACTGAGACTTCAATGCACTGGGGCTAGTTTTCAGGTCCCCTGGAGTCAAAGGTTGTGAGTCTTGCTAGGCCTTTCATTTGTCCAGTTGCTTTGTGTGCCGATTCTGTCCCTAATGATGAAGCTGAGTTCACAGATCCCACGATTCATTCCCTGTCTCTTAGAATGGCTAAGAAGTTACTTTTGTTTATAGCAGGGGTTCCCATCCTTTTCAAGCCAGGGCCCTGGTCACGAGCTCTCAATCAGCTTCGAGAGGCTGGATGGCCATTTTGTCCCAACAGCTTCAAAGGGGTGGCCATTTTGTTTATCAAATGCCCTTGGAGGGGGTGGGGAGCCACATGATATGGCACCACGGGCTGGATCCAGCCTGCAGGCCTTAGGTTGGGAACACCTGGTTTTTAGCTACCTCAGAAAGTTCTTACTGTAATGACTGCTTATGAATAAACAGCATAGCAGGTTAGTTACAGTAGATACAGAATTGTACCGCCTATGTACAGAAACAGAAAGTGATTAGAAAGTCACTTCCAGTTTTTCAAAAATAGGTTATGATTTCTCTCCCCCCCACCCCCCCCCCACCCCCAAGAAAGAAAGCACAGAACAGTGTGTTTAGGCTGGATGTGCAAGTCTCAGTTTTTCAGAGTACTGTAATTTTTTGACCCAGGGGCTCTGGATGAAGATTGTCTGGGAGTGGTTTGGGAGATCTACAAAGATGGATGATGCTGGGCTCTGGAGTTCTTCCTGCTTTTGGTGGCACAGTGGTTAAACTGCTGTCCTGAAACCAAAAGGTTGTGAGTTCAATCCTGACCAGGGTCAAGGTTGACTCAGCCTTCCATCCTTTTGAGGCCGGTAAAATTAGTACCCCCATGTTGGGGGTAAAATGCTAATTAACTCATGAACCGCCCAGAGAGTACACTAAGCACTATGGGGCGGCGCAGTATATAAGTGTGATTGTTTTGCATTACTGTATTCTGCTTCATGGCTGTGATCCTAAAAACAACCCAGCTATGAAGCACACATTATCAGACTTGTTTCTTCAAGTAAACATGCATAGGATACCACAAGTGCTTGACAGTGTCATATCATAGACAGCCTATTTCATGTTGATTAGGAATGACACTAGAAACTACAGAGCAGAAGAAGCAAGGAGAAATGGGGATGCTGCCTCTCCTAAGAGGTGTGCAGATAAATATACCCACATATAGACTTTGACCACCACTTCCATAATCTTATTTATTTAAAAAAATGATCAAATTGATGCAGTGATTTAAGGAGATGCTTCTTCATGAAAAGATCCTTCACCCAGATTTATTCGAATCATTTTTGTGATGGGGATTCTTAATTTTTCAGAATCCCTAGTTCTGTGGAGAGGAGTTCCTTCCCTGACAGCCTCTCTCACTATGAAGATAGTGACAGGCAAAAAGGACTAGAACACAATTCCTTGTTCAGGCTTTTAGATTAACCTTTTTGAATGCCGTAATAGGACCAGTGTCTTTTTGGGCTGGATGCGGACTCTAACATGGTGCATTTGGGCATATTCATCCAGTGAAGCAGATGCAAAGAACCTGTGGCTCTCTACATATTGACTAATTACTGATGCCACCATCTTTCATTACTTGCTAGGCTAGCAGGAACTGATGTGAAGTAGCATCCTTAGAAGGCTGCAAATTCTTCTGTCTTCAAATCAACATCCTTCAAGATTGAAGTATAGGGACTACTCTAAAAGGTCAAGGCAGAATGATGCACCTCCTGATGTAGTCACTGCTGATGTTTCATAAGTGGAAGCCAGTTGGCTTTCTATGGGGTGTGATTCACCTGTCTCTCTCCATCAGTCTTCATATGGCATGTTCCCTTCCAATACTACCATCTACCTTAAACACTACTAGAAGGGCACTATTGGCAGCATTTCATATGGAGATTGATTCTGCAGAGAGGAAGTAGCTGAGTCTCGGGCCTATGTCTTGTCTGAATGAAGCCTACACAGCAAGGAATTTAAGAGACTAATCTGACCTTTTTTGAGGAAATGCCCTGGAAGGCCATTCACATAATATGAAATATTTATTGGTGGATATAAGCCCCCCAAATTACAGAGCCTTTGGCTAAGCTTTTTGTTGTTGTTGTTGTTGCAAAATTTCATAAACAAGACTTATTTTAACTGACTGCTTTTTCTTAAATATGTGTATGTTTTAATGGTTATTTTATTTTGTCCTTGCTATTGTACCGTTTTAATTTGGGTCTGTGACAGCATCATAAAGTAAGGAAGGAATTTTGTTTCTTGTCATGGAAAGGTAATTTGTTTGTTCTCGTTTTAGATGTATTATCTCTGAGACATATTTGTGAAAGTTGGGGAGTCAAACTCTAAAAAGACATGACTGATATATCCTCTGGTTCTTGAAAGTAAAAGGAGGTTGTAAGCTTCAGTTCTTTTTAAAAAGAATAATGGGCTTTGTTAACTGTTATTTAAAGCTATGCATTCCCTACCCCCAGCATACTATATTTCTAAGGCTTGCATTTGTAGAGCTCCATTTTGTGGGTTCATTATTTTAAAGGCTCTTGGCTTAAATATTTCTTCTTAGGTAGGCAATGTTTATATGTCCTAATGGACATTCTTTCAACCACACTACATTGCCCGTAGATAAATGCCATGTGGTCAAATGCCCTAATTTTTTTAAGCATTAGTTCTGGTATGTGGCTTGCTGATAGGAGTAAATTAGTATTGACTCTCTTCATCAAAAAAAACCCCATCATAATGCATTTGCTATAGTTTCAGACCAAAAAAAAAAGTATATTGAAAGTTAGGGAGGAGAAAATTGTGAAATCTGTCAATTTAAACTCATCCTGTAAGCTAGTCAAATGAATTGTCATAGCTTTCATTAAAAAAGTTAGGATTTAAAAAAGTACTGTATTTGCCAGAATATAAGACGCATCGGAGTATAAGACACATCCTGTTTTTCTATGCACATTTTAAAGGAAAAATTAATAATTTTCAACATTTTCCCATGAATTTAGAAAATTAACTCCTGGAGCTGGGGAGGATTGGGGGGGGTGACCCCACTGGTCACCAGGAACCGAGGAGAGTGGGATGGGGAAGAGAACAATCCTTTAAACCTGTTCCCCCCATCTCACTACCAGCTGAGGAGAGTGGGATGGGAAGGGAGAGAAGGATCCTTTAAGCCTGTTTCTACCCATTCCACTGCCGCTGACCGTCAGGAAGCAGGGAGGGTGGGATTGGTTGGGCAAGACAGCTCCTTTGGAAGTTGCCCTTCGCCCGGCTCCTAGCAGTCAGCAGCAGCCACCAAACTGCACAAGCGTGGTGGTGGTGGTGAGGGTGGCTTTAAAAATAGCCCTTTTTTGTCTCTAGCTCTACTGGTGTATAAGATGCACTCTGTTTTTCTGGTGTATTTTAAGGTGTCTTATACACAATGATAGAATGATGTCAATCAGAATCCAAGGCAAGCCTTTCAATATCACTGTAATCCAAGTCTATGCACCAACCACTAGTGCAGATGAAGCCACAGTTGACCAGTTCTATGAGGATCTACAACACCTCATAGAACAGACACCAAGAAATGATGTCCACGTTATCTTAGGAGATTGGAATGCCAAAGTAGGAAATCAAAAAGTAAATGGAATAACAGGCAAGTTTGGTCTTGGAACACAGAATGAAGCAGGGCAAAGATTGATAAGGTTCTGCCAAGAGAATGCACTAGTCATAGCAAACACCCTCTTCCAGCAACACAAGAGGCGACTTTACACATGGACATCACCAGATGGCCAGCATCGAAATCAGATTGATTACATACTCTGCAGTCAAAGATGGAGAACCTCCATTCAGTCAGCAAAAACAAGACCTGGAGCAGACTGTGGCTCAGATCACAACCTACTGATCGCAAAATTCAGGCTTAGACTAAAGAAAATGGGGAAAACAATTAGACCAGACAGATATGACCTACACAACATCCCTAAAGAATACACGGTGGAGGTCATGAACAGATTTAATGTCCTGTACCTGATAGACAGAGTACCAGAAGAATTATGGACAGAGACGCGGGACATCATGCAGGAGGCAGCAAGAGAAACCATACCAAAAGAAAAGAAGCATAAGAAAGCAAAGTGGTTGTCTGATGAGGCTCTTAAAATAGCAGAGGAAAGAAGGAATGCAAAAGTCCAAGGAGAAAGGAAAAAATACAACCACCTGAATACAGAATTTCAAAGAAAAGCAAGGAGAGATAAGGAAAAATACCTGAACGAACAGTGCAAAGAAATGGAGGAAAATAACAAAAGAGGCAGGGCTAGAGATCTTTTCAAAAAATTTGGGGAAATCAAGGGAACATTTAAAGCAAAAATGAACATGATAAGGGACAAAGATGGAAAATAGTTAGCTGAAGCAGAAGAGATCAAAAAAAGATGGCAAGAGTACACAGAGGAACTCTACAAAAAGGACCTCAACACTCCTGATAATAACAATAATGAGAAATTTGAACTTGAACCAGACATTCTGGAGAGTGAAGTCAGAAAGGCCCTAAAAAGCACTGCAAACAATAAAGCTAGTGGAAATGATGGTATCCCAATTGAATTTTTCAAAGCCCTAAAAGATGATGGAATCAAACTACTGCATTCAATATGCCAGCAAATTTGGAAAACAAAACAGTGGCCACAGGATTGGAAAAGATCAGTGTACGTTCCAATCCCAAAAAAAGGCAATGCCAAAGAATGCTCAAATTACTGAACAATTACGCTCATCCCACATGCCAGCAAGGTGATGCTCAAGATAATACAGGATAGACTTCAACAACATGTGGAGAGAGAACTACCAGAGGTGCAGGCCAGTTTCAGAAGAGGCAGGGGGACTAGAGACCACATTGCCAACATACGTTGGATCATGGAGAAAACAAAGGAATACCAGAAACAAGTCTACTTTTGTTTTATGGACTACACCAAGGCTTTTGACTGTGTGGACCACAACAAAATGTGGCAAGTAATTAAAGAGATGGGAATACCAGAACACCTCATATGCCTCATGAGAAATCTGTACACAAACCAAGAAGCAACAGTTAGGACATAATACGGAATGACAGAGTGGTTTGGAATAGGAAAAGGAGTAAGACAAGGCTGCATTTTATCACCCTGCTTATTCAATCTATACACAGAGCACATAATGTGCAGGCAGGGATGGAGGAATCACAATATGGGATCAAAATTTCTGGGAGAAACATCAACAATTTGAGATATACAGACGATACCACCCTAATGGCAGAAAGTGAGGAAGACCTAAAGAACCTCTTGATTGGATTGAAGGAGAAGAGTGCAAAAGCTTGCTTAAGACTCAATATCAAGAAAACCAAGATAATGGCAACAGGTCCCATCAGTCCCTGGAAAATAGATGGGGAAGAAGTAGAAGCAGTGACAGATTTTACTTTCCTGGGATCTAAGATCACTGCAGATGGCGACTGTAGCCATGAAATAAAAAGACGACTGATTATGGGGAGACAAGCAATGAGAAACCTGGGGAATATAGTGAAAAGCAGAGACATCACCTTGAAAACAAAAATTCGCATAGTCAAAGCAATGGTATTCCCAGTGGTAATGTATGGGTGTGAGAGCTGGACCATTAGGAAGGTTGAGCGCAGAAGAATAGTTGCCTTTGAGATGTGGTGTTGGAGGAGAGTCCTGAGAGTCCCTTGGACAGCAAAGAGAACAAATAGGTCAATGCTGGAAGAAATCAATCCTGACTGTTCATTGGAGGGACAAATAGTGAAGATGAAGCTAAAGTACTTTGGACATCAAATGAGAAGGGAGGACTCACTTGAGAAGTCCTTGATGCTGGGAAAGGTGGAGGGAAAGAGAAGAAGGGGGCGTCCAAAGATGAGATGGATAGATGGTATTGTGGACACAATGGGCACAGAGCTTGGTGGGCTGAGGAGAATGGTGGAGGATAGAGTTGCCTGGAGGAAAAGGGTCCATGGGGTCGCAAAGGGTCGGAATCGACTGTGCGACTGAACAACAACATACACAGGCAAATACGGTAATCTCATACCTTTTGATATTTGATGTAAGAAAGAACGTGCACGAGGGTTTTGTGGCAATGAAGAAGACAAATGAGTGAGTTGCTTTCTATGGGCCAGCGCAATCCTCTGCAAAATAAATTTTGCAATGTCAAATTCTAAATGTGCATTTCTTTCCACAACCCATAAAACATTATATTCATATTTAGTTATGATAAATTTGCACCTTTTAATTTGCTGTCATTCAACATCTCACTCCCCCTCAAACCTAAATATAATCTTAATATTCATTTCAGACAACCAGACCTATGAGATCCAGAGTTATAAGTCAGACAGTGTTGCTTACCCAAACAGATTTATTAAGCAGCTAATTAAGTGGCAGTATTAGGAACACACAACAACATGTCTCATTGTGAAAAGGTATACAGTATAGTGCAGGAATAAAGAGATATATTTCCATGTAATAATAGTTTGACTATATTCAGCTTGCCTAGCATTCTGAGAATATATTTTGTACCAGCTTCTGAAGGTGCTGAAATGTTTGCATGGAATATGGTAGGGTTTTTTTTTTTTACTGCCACTGTGTCTCTTATGTGATATACAGAGAATGCCAACAAGGAACTGAGAAATTGGATAAGGAGGACTGGGGCTCATCATAGAAATGACTTCACAATTTGCAATAATTGCTTCTCCTTTGTAAGTGTAATTCTGAAGGAAGTAAGCATGGACATGATGCTGTTGAATACCCAGTTTCATTAACACATCCATACTTGCATGTAACTTCTTCCATGTCTAGGCCAGATGTGAAACTGCCAGAATGGAGGCATCTTTTGCTGAGTTCATTCTGCAGTTCCTTTCACCTAACCTAGTGTGAGAAAGATCAGCCGGCAACACAAGGTTGCTGTTAACAGGGTACGCCCAATTGTTTTTTAAAAATAAGGTGTTTAAAAAATAAGGCAGTATACAAATACAATCCTATCCTATCCTACCACAATCTTCAAGAAGGCTCTTTCTGTGTACCTTGATCCTCTGATCTTGTCTTGTTCTACGTGGATGTTGTGAGCATTTTCATTTGTTTCAGGGGGAATATATTATACTCAAGTTAATTATGTATTACATTTCTGCTATATCTTTCTACTTCTGTGTAGTGCTTACTTAGACATAGTTCCTCCAAATGCTATAAGTATATCAGACAATGAGGCTCCTCATTGTGTCCACAGCAATAAAATTTGAGCTTGGGACAGGTAGTGGCGGAGTTGTGTAGTGCTTGAGGCATCTTAGTAATTAATTTTATTGTTAAGTCAGTGGTGTCTGGCCAGGTTATCCTGCTATGGTAATAGCCCGGGACCCGTTACCTCTCCTCAAGCCCACGCCATCGGCTCGAGGATGGGAGGCAGGTGTGACTGGCACTTCCACTCCGTCCCTCTAGAGCCTCGCCAGCTCAAGGGGCTAGAAGGTTTTTTGGGACTGTACATTATTGTGTATTTTACCCTGAGTCGGCCTGTGCTGAATAGGGCGCGGTATAAATTGAATAAACCAAACTAAACTAACAGAGTAGACCATACTGCTAGCAACTCAATGCCGAGTGTCAGGTGGCAGTTAACTAACCTGATAACCTTGAAGACTGGATGCTGAAGTCCACAAGAAAGGGTGATGGTCTCCCAGTGGATTAAATCCCACTTGAATCCGTCTTGATGGAGGGCAGCAGCTTCATCAATACTGGCCTGGGGCCAATGAGGACTTTGCATGCCAAAAGGGCTCAGAACCAGAAAGTGACTCGTGGGACTGGATCAGTGGTATGGGTGTCATGCTGCGATGTGGAAGGCAGATGAAAAGCCACTGCATTATATTCTCAGGACAGTCTTCATGGCTGATCGTCATGAGGATCCCCAATATTGGGATTCAGATATGGCAGAACAAGAAGGAGAAGTCAATTCTTGCTTATGGTGACCTTCTGAATGTTTTACAGATATAAAGTATTCAAAAATAGTTGTGCTCAGGGATCATGTAGCTCCCCCATGGCCACATAGGTGGCACAGTTCATTGCCCCATCTGTATCATGAGTGATTGTGGCTGGATCTAGGATGCACAGCGGGTGTTTCAATTCATGGTCTGTAGCTCCACTCCCAGGTGGTTCAACCCACTGAGCTATAGCAGCACTTACAGGTATACTTCTTGTAAAACATAATTAAAAGGCAAGTTAAAAACAAACTCAACCATAGAATCATCAAATAAACTAAACTAAAAATACTTATACTGTCACAAAAACACTTTAAAATCTGTAATTTCTTCCAAACGGTCACTGTTAGTTTACTAACAGTATACAAACAGCAACTCAGGCAACATTCAAGCTCAACTCCTTTGTTATCAGTTTAAAAAAAGGTTAATTCCAGACAGGTCTCTGTAGTTAATAGGGACAGATTAAGTAAGGATCAAGGGCAGGAGTCTTAAACAGAGGCTTTATAATGGCTTCCTTTGAGCAGGAAGGAACAATTTGTTCCTGTAAGAAAACATTTGCCACCTCCATTGATGGTAGCATATCAGACACACTTTAGCAGATTGGGTTAGCCAAAAGAGGAAAGGACTGAGTAAGCAGATATTATCCCACACCATTCTAACCATCCTGTCCATGTCCTCACAAAATCTGCAAGCTGAAAATAATTCCAGCTAATGGGACAAGTGATTATCAAAGTTGCATCAGTTTGAACTGGTTTAGTGGTACAAAGAGACTCGAGTCAAGATGAATACAGTGGCTGTCGTATATAAAGCTCATGGCAAACTGACTGCAGTAAGGAACTCATGGCTTTGAGACCTTCTTTATATACAGTACCTTTGTAAAGGTACCATTACCTTGCACAGTTTGGAAAAGTATAGGTGGTCTGTTGTGTGTGGATGTGTCTGTAACAGAAACATTGGGTTTTCTTAGCTACCCCTGCTGTTGGCAATTTGCTTTTTCAGATAGATTACAGCACCTGTGCAGACTTTCGCATGGGATATGCAAAGATCCATTTGACTTCTGGGTGGGGATGTAAGGAGGCAGGGCTTATACGAACATCTATTCCCCAACACATCATAAGAGTGTCTCCACTTTTTCCTCTAAACAGCCCTTTGAGGTAAGGGTTACGCTTAAAGGTCTGTGAAAGATCTAAAGTCTCTAAATGGGTTTCTTTCTCCCAAACCCCAGGCATGAGTTCTAGTCACTGAAACACATGGGTTGGTGATCATAAGCTACACTCAGATGCAGATGTTCTTAAAATGTAGAGGTGATTTGATTTAATAAAGATTTGATTTGATTTTGAAAATGTAGAGGTAAATAATTAGATGCTATAGTTGCATTAAATGAGCCTCTTAAGTAAATACCCTTTCTATCAACATTTGATATTTTTCATAAACAGTGGGACCCAAGTTTGAACAAGCCTGAAATTCTCTTGATTTTTTTCTAATGGTAGAGGTATGATGACACCTTTTTATGAAATCACAATTGTGCCAAAGCCTTGGCTCCTTCAATTGTCTCTTCTGAGCAACAACTGTCACTTTTAATTTCTCTAACAAGAAATGAACATGGTGTCAAAAGTAATCAGGAAGTTGTTTCCAGACGGAAGGCATGTAAGCTTAGAACTTGTTTATGTCTGCGGTTCTGCCATGTTAAGTCATATATCCTTCCATCTCAAATAACTAAGAAGTTTGAGAAATTTAAATGAAAAAATTAGGGTGGGCATAGACATCTGGGTACATTTATCACAGAGCATTCACATACAACTTAAAAGTGTATGGCAGAAAACTCACCATGACTGCTCAGCAACCCTTTATCATGCAAAACGTTTTCCCTTACCGTCTCACTTTTAAGAGTTAAATGACCAAGCTATTGAAGTTAAATGAGGGCCAGTGCCATAGAAAGAAAGATTTATTCTATATCTCACAGAAATACCATATATACTCGACTATAAGTCGTCCCGAATATAAGTTGAGGTACCTAATTTGGACCACTAAAACTAGGGAAATAAATTGACCTGAGTATAAGTTGGGGTGGAAAATGCAGCAGCTGCTAGTGAGTTTCAGTAATTAAAATACATGAAAATACGGTAAAATTAATTAATTGTGTGGGTATGTTTTTGAGTTTCTATGGTAGTGTTAGTGCTTTTTTTACTGTATGTTTGAATTTGCACCACCACAGTTTTGAGACCCTTGGGATCATTTACCCAAGTATAAGTTGAGTCCCCTTTTTGGATCTCATTTTGATGGCTAAAAAACTAGACTTATACTCAAGTATATACAGTAATCAAGTTTTCATTTTGAACCTGTGTGTTCAAATTACTCATCAAATTCCTTGGAGAAAAGGACCTATGTACCAATTGATTGTCTTTCCAAAAGGAATTCAACAGATCTTCCAGAGGAGATGTCTGGAAGATAAGATCTAAAAACAGCTTTTCCACCTTTATTTAGAACAAAGTTTCTAAACTTTGGATCCCCAGGTGTTCTTGGACTTCAGTTCCCAGAAGCCCAAGTCAGTACACCTGCTGATCAAGGCTTCTGGGAATTGAAGTCCAAGAACATCTGGGGACCCAAGGTTGAGAAGCCCTGATTTAGAAGGTCTCAGCATATAGTGAAGGGCAATGGCATAGAATGTCAGGAGATGGGGATGTTCAGATGGCGCGGGCAGGGTTGCTGTATCTCAGGCTATTGGCCATAGTCTCGAAATAGCTGTGTTTCATTTATTCCCTACACTTCAGACCAAGTGGTGCTGGAAGAGAAGGATGTTTTAATTTATGTGTATGAGGTATCTTTAAAGCCTAGGCCTGTATCTTTGCCTGTTGCCAGCTGGGAGGTCAAGTGATTAGTTCAGTGCAAAGGTGCTTGCTCCTGTCTTGCGCTTGTATAGCATTTGTGCACTAGAAAGCCAGGAGTGAAGGAGGGGTAAAAAGAGAGGCAATGGATACATACACTTGGGGCTATTGTGCCATTTAGCACACAGCAGGAAGTGAAGTGATTTGTGCCAGTTTTTACAGCCAGCTGATCTAGAAGCAGTTCTGCTCCTCTTACAGGCTTCTAATTGAGTGTAAGATGAGATCTGCTCATATGACATCACAGAGGACCACCCTCTGGTCTCAGGTTTTAGCCTAGACATCTCAAAGAACATACTGATGCTGTCATGTAAATCACAGTAGAAATAACCCTTCACTGGTTGCAATTTTGAGTAAAGTGGAGATTTTAAACCCTTGTACTCAACCTGGCAATGTCAAGAGTTGAGAAGATGGATCATATTGCACAGGGAAATGTAGGGTAAGATCCAAGCCATTAAAATTTGAAAGGTCAAAACCAGCATTTTGAATTGTAGCTCAAAACATATTGTATACCTATTTAAATTTAAAAATAATAATAAAACTAGTGAAATAATTCAGGTTGCAAAGTCCTAGCTATCTGTCTGGACAACAACATATTCTTAATGTAGCCACATTTCTAAACTACCTTCAAGGGTAGATCCACATGCCAAAATATTGCCATAATCTAATCTGGAGTTTATTAAAGTATGGATTGTTGATGAAGGTCAGTCCCATTTGCTTTATTCTGCTCACAGCTTGCTGTTGCTGCATGTTGTGGTGTGAACCTATATCAAGGGTTCTCAACCTACGGCCCACAGCACCATTCC
This sequence comes from Bradypodion pumilum, assembly GCA_035047305.1. Taxonomy (NCBI): domain Eukaryota; kingdom Metazoa; phylum Chordata; class Lepidosauria; order Squamata; family Chamaeleonidae; genus Bradypodion; species Bradypodion pumilum. The sequence goes on from JAWDJD010000001.1 coordinate 492,924,725, forward strand.
ATCCGGCCCACACTCTTCCTGCAGCCGTGGCCTTTTTCTCCTCTGCTTGACTTGGCGTGTCCCTAATGCTGCTCCATAGCAGGGTGGATGTTGTAAGAAGGCTTTAGGGACACAGGACAGTGGAGACGGCAGCGGAAGCAGCAGATGCACGTGGCCGCCCACATCCTTCCTGAGTGCTGCTCTGGCCGAGTGCGGGCAAGGACAGGCAGGGCCCATCCTTCACCCATGGCAGGCCGGTAAGTAGGGAAACGGAGGTGGTGGTGGTGGTATGAGGGAGAGCGTTTGCAGGCCCAACTATTGTCATGGGGGGAGTGTTTGCGATGGCAGTGTGGGTGTTGGTGGTGGCATTGGGGGGGGATGTCGGTGGATTAGACTGGTGGCATGTGGGGGAGTGGTGGTGTGCTGATGGTGGTGGTGGTGACACCAGTCCGGCCTGCTAACAGTCTGAGGGGGCGTGATCCGGTCCCCGGCTTAAAAGGTTGAGAATCCTTGATCTATATCAGGGATTCTCAACCTGCAGCCTGTGGGCCAAATGGCACCATTTCATGTGCCCCCCCTGCCTCCACCACACCAGGAAGTGCCATGTAGTGGAGGAAGGGCAAAATGGCCGACCAGCCCCTGAAGCTGTCTGAGGGAGTGTGACCCGGCTCCTGGCTTTAAAGGGTTGAGAACTCCTATAAAAGTAAAACTATTTCACTGGACATTAGCACTTCTGACTATAGTCAGTGCCTTGATGGGAGACTGCTTAGAAAAAACAACAGCAGCAACTGTGCATGCTGCCTTGAGTTATATATTTATAAATATGCATCAAATAAATAGATGTGCTGCCAGTTGTTGAATTATTCACTGAGGGAGGTCTATTTATACTTTCACTCATGTTTCTTGTATAATTCCTTTCCCCTCCTAATCAACCTCAAGAACTTTGGCAACCAGGAGATGTACTGTGACCTTTTTTAGTTGCTCTATGTATGCATTTGATTATCCTGGACATGTAGTAAGGCTGTGAAAAATTCACCAAGTTAATCTTAATCTCTTCATGTCAGAAAATTGTAGGTGTAAAGGCTTTTATGGATGCAGTGGTAGATATTTGGCTCGCTGTATTACATTTTGATTGACTGGGTTTAGTGAGTTAAATACTTTGTCCTGCATAAAGCACTTTAATGTGCTATGACAGTGAAAGCCTCCTCGGTTCCTACTGCTGTGATTACCTAACATAGCCACATGGAAAAGTAACTTGTTTCGTCCTCAAAATGTAATGTACGAGTGGGTGCTAAAATAAAAATTTCTCAAAAGTTGTCCCATATGAGAAAAGTATGAGGTTTCTCTTTCTCATCCTCTCCTTCCCTTTTCTTTTGGGTGGTAGTCTCTGATTAATATTCTAGAATTATTCTAGATTGGGGGAGATAGTGAATAATAGAGCATGGCAGTCAGGCTGCAAGGCCAGTTGTCACTTACAATGTCAGAAAAAACAAAAATCTTACGGAGGGAGTGAGTTTTTCTTTAAAAAAGAAAAAAGTGATACTCTCTGCTAATGGTGACCTCCCCGTCAAACTTTGCTTGCTTTAGAACCATTTTTATGCTTCTCCAGTCGCCACAATGAAGTTCTGCTGGATTATTTTTAACCTTCATGGGCAGAGCACTTTTTGAGAGGGTTATCATACTTAGAGATTGCACATCAAAATGACAGTGGAGAAATAATAGCTCTAAATGTATGACTGTTACGCAGAAGCCTCAATCACCTCTTGTCTGCTTCCTTTGTGCCTCAATCCACTAGGTAAATGTGTGAGAGAAGAACAGAAAATAAAGCTTTTATAGTGTGCTTTGGCGCAATGGGACCCGAGATCTTTCACAGCTAAAAGCTGGTGATGGGTTGCACCAATTGCTGTTTGGCATGTATTTAAGAAGGCATACTATACACAGCATAGGTAACTTGTTGACCTCCATATATTTAAATTTCAGTTCCTGACCATTAGCCATATTGGTTTGAAGTTCTAGGACAGGGATTGCAAACCTTTTCCGTCAGGGGCCAGGTCATGCTCCCTCAGACAGTTGAGGGGCCTGGGGGTTCCCCTGCTGTTTACGGTTGTCGTAAACATGTTTGCGACAGCCACAGACTCATTTACGGCTGTCATAAATGCATTTCGACAGCCATGGACTCGTTTACAGCTGTTACAAACACGTTTACAACAAACGTAAACGAGTCTGTGGCTGATTTCGGTTACTGTGGCTGGAGTGAGGGCGGAGCCTGGATATTTGGTGCTGCAGGCCAGATCTGGTCCACAGGCCGTAGGTTGCCTACCCCTGTTCTCGGAGCTGTACACTGAAGAATGTCTATTCCACTTTGCCTTCAACTGAGCCTGATCAATTAGCATTTTGTTAGAGACAGCTATGCACAATCAGGGGGCAGAGGCACTTCCTATCTTTGCTATAAGAGTCTGTTGAAAATACTGTACCAGGAACTCAGTGTGAGAAGTTATGAATGCTAGCTAAGATAAAAGCAGGTATGGGGATACCAACTGAAGGCCCAGGGAATTACTCCATTTCTACAGCCAGGGAGGCAGATTTCAGGACAAGTGGCAATAGATTTTATTTTATTTATTTATTTATTATATTTATACCCCTCCCATCTATGAGATTTTCCTACTCTGGGTGGCTAACAACAGAAAACTCGCACGTTAAATGCAGTCACACATTTAAAAAAATACAAATGTACCAGGAACAAAAAGACCTATTGGCGATGGAGAGAGATAAAATAAAATACCTAACACTTAGCCGTTGACAATAAATCTTTAAAAGCCTCTTTAAAAAAGAAATTATTTTAATTGTTTTTAAAATATAGTCAGGGATGGAACTTGGCACAGTTCAACTGGAAGAGAGTTCCACAAAGTTGGTGCCACCGCTGAGTAGGCTCTCCACAAAGTTGGTGCCACCACTGAGAAGGCTCTTCTCCGAGTTATGGCCTTTCTAGAAGCAGGAAAATGGTTTAGTTTTTTATCCTCCCCCCCCCCCCCATGCAAGTGTAAAGCCCCTACACCCATCTCTGCCTGTTCCTGGACATGACATTAGAAATTCAACATATTTTCTAGTCCAGGCAGTGTAAGTGAGAAAGGCTTTGTAAATTTCTCTGTTTACTAAAGGTCTATCAACTAAATGAGGACAAACTTGATCTCTCTCTGATACGTAGGTAGGACTAGATCTAATAAGCTTAAGAAGTCAGATTTAAGATGAACAGTTTAAATGTTTGATGGGACTTTGCTTTGTCTTCAGTTTTGAGATCTAGTGAGTCTCTTAGCTGAAGGAGATGGTTGGATTTTAAAAAAATCTACTTGGTCACTCCAGAGAAGTACCTCCAGGTGATTTTCAGGAAGCCTTTTCCTTGTACCACTGCTCATCCCTTTCATCAGCTTCCTTCTCTTTTCAGTAAGTACTACAGTATTTTCAAGGTGCTGGATGGGTTGTTTGGGGAAAGAGGAAAATGTAGGGAAATCTCCTTCCATCAAGCCAGCTGACTGTCTTGATAATCTGGTTCAGTCGTTTGAAATTTCTGATGAAGGCAACCGGTAGATACTACATTGTTACACATGATTCAGGATGCATTTTGCAAATCCGTTTTAGCATTTAAGCACCTGGAATAATTTGCTTCTTCTGACTGTTAATCCAGCAGTAAGACTGGTTGCTCTGGGACTGTAAAAGTTACTTTGGTATTTGTAATTGATGCAGAAGTATAAAGGCAACTGGTTATGTTTATGCATGCACAAGTGGGCACAAAGCTAAAGTGAGGAGCCCTTATAACTTCATCATATGACTCCTAGAGATGTAAAATTTCCGGAAATTTTGAAGCTCAGGATAAAAACCCATTTTTTTCCGTGGAAAACTGGACATTTTCGGGAAAATTGAAAAAAATGCTACATTAGCACTTCTTTTTTCTTTTCCAGATTGAAAGTCATTCTGCTTTGGAGAGTTCAGTTTGTAACCTAGGACATGCTCCTCACAGAAATTAGAATAATCTGATACCATACATATTTTTTTTTAGAAATGATTTATAAAATATTTGAACTCGGCTTTATCTTAAAATATTTTATTCATCATGTTAAAATAAAGCATTCCATAATAATTTTTTTATTTTTCCAATTTTTCGGGGAGAAACAAAAAAGGTTTCAGGAAAAAAACGGTCCGTGTCTCTTCCCCCCCCCCCTTCACCCAAATTTTCCGGTTTTTTTCTGGGCTTTCACATCTCTAGACTACTGATTTTTTCTCATTTTCCCTCTCACTGCCTTTTGTATCATGTCTGGTAGATTGACAGCTAGCAGGTAGGTAAGGTCTCATCTGTTAAACTCTGGGTTATATTTCTAAAATGTTAAAGACTGAGCGATCAACAGTTTTTTGTTTTTTCAATTATTGTTTAGCATTTGTATGTCTCCCAACATTTTATTTTATTGTTATTAATTTATTCAAACATTTATAGTCCACTCTCTCTCACAGGATCTTAGAAAATCTCCTTGAACTGTTTATATACAATCATTAAAAATGATATCGTCCTTGCATGCAGACCTATCATGTCAATGTAATCATCATCACAAGAGACAACATTAAAATCATCATTATCTCTTAGAATCTGGCATCCTTCATTTTTTCATAATGAAAGCAAAATCTAGTTACAGTCACTTGCCATTTGTCTGACTGTCTACATTGCTGAACTTATGTGACTATTATAGAGGAATATACTGAATATATAATATACTGTATATGGATTTTTTTCTTTTAAAGCTAAATCCAATGTATCTTAGTTTGCTTCATAGTGCATTTCTGTGTGAGGGTGACATTTCTGTTTTCATGGAATATGATTGATGTTTGAGTTTGTGGCTTTCTTTTTACCATATGCACTGAAACATCCTTTATGCAGTGATGTGGATTAAGCACCTTCCTCATTATCTGATAATGCGAGCCTGGCACAGATGGGAATCATTCTTGCAGTATAATTAAAATCCAGAGAGACTTCAGGTCCCAGTTCAGGCAGAGAGGTCACTGAGGACAGCTACTTATGCTGAAGGAATGAAAATAGATCTTCTAGCTCCCGCGGGACTTAACATCCAGACCAACTTTCACATGGGCAGCAGATTTTCCAAACAAGTGTGGGTGAGCTTACCCTGGAGCCTGCAAATGAAGGAGTGAAAGTTATGGCACTTTGTGTCATAAAAGAGAAACTGTTCTGTCATTGTGGAGAGGAGCAAAACTATTATGATTCTACAGAGCATGGTGTAGAGCAGTGATGGCAAACCTTTTAGAGACTAAGTGCCCGAGGAGGAGGTGGCAGGTGGGCAGGCATCATAAGTGCCCACACACCCATGTGATGTTGCCGGCGTGCCTTCGGTGAAGTCGTGGGTGTGTGCGCATGCACACCACTTGAGGTGTGCTGGTGGCACCATGTGTGTGCCTGTCCCCCCATGGATGCTCCCCACCCCATGAGTGCTCCCCCCATGGGGCCTCCATATCCCCTACAAGTGCTCCCCACCCCAGCACATATACTCCCCACCCCTTGCAGGGCCTCCTCAAGCCCTATGGGGCATCCCCACTCCATTAATGCTCCCCACCCTGCAAGGCCTCTCCACCCCCACAGGTTCTCCCCACCCTCCCACAAATGTTCCCCACCTCTCTGCGGGGCCTCCCCCATGGGGCCTCCCCACCCCCCATGAGTGCTCCTCAGCTTATCTAGCCCAGCCGCAGCCTCCCTGCCAGGATTTCAGCCTCCCCTCTCGCCTCCCCTTTGGTGGAAGCAAGTAAGACAAATGGGTAAGTGGTGTAGGCAGGGTGGAGCTTCCCCTTGATGGCCCACATGCCAGAAGAAAGGGTTCTGTATGCCACTTCTGACACACGTGCCATAGGTTCGCCACCAGGGATCTAGAGTGATTTTGTGTTTAAAAGGATTGTTTTAACTTTTGGATATTTCTACAACTACTGGCTGGAGCTAAGTTAATTACTATTTATTTTAGATAAAAAGGGTAGGTGCTTGAAAATACAGTAAAACCCCGAGTTACGAAAAAAATCAGTTCTCTGGCCTATTTTGTAACTCGAGGCATGCATTAAAATTTTTTTTAAAATGGAGAGATTTCCTACCTTCCGGCTGCTGCTGCTTCCTTTTCTTACACTTCCAACGGTGCTGGGAATGATTATTAGTGCGTAAAATAGCACCGCCGCCCTTTTGGGCACTAAAAACCTGATTTTTCGACTTAAGAATTTTTTCCGTAACTTGGGTTTTTTTGTAAGTAGGGACCCCGGTTTACGAAAAAATCATTTCACAAGTCAAAAAATTCATATCTCGAGGCGTTCATAAGTTGGAGTTTTTACTGTATATTTTAGCAGTTTCTTATCTGCTGACAAAAAAGGTTGCCAATGTCTGCATAAGGGGGAATCACAGCTATATTTTAAAAATCATAATGTTAAGATTATTTGTCTAAATGCCACCAACTTTGGCATAGAGTAACAACAGACTGTCTGCTGTTATTATGCTGATCCAATGCTCAGTTTAAAATTTACAATTTTTTGTTTGGGGTGTCCAGTAAAATCACTGCATATTTGTGGAGTGATAATTCAATCTTCCTTGATCTTGGTTTTCCAGGTGTTGGAAAACAACTCCTTCCAGTATGGCTAGTGGTCAAGGATGGCAGGAGTTATACCCTAAGATTAATGGACTCAGTGCAGGGAAACATTGCTGCAATCTCTAAAATTACTTTTAATCTGTGAAATAACATATCATCTCCTACAGTGCCTGTGTTTTGTGACATCCTTGTAGCAGAAACATGAGAGCTTTAGAGTGATGTTAGCACGTTTGCTGAAATCAGCACTCTCAGTCCTTTGAAACTACAGTACTATAGAAGCGCATTTATGGTGATACAACAAAAAGTGGCTGGTATATCAAGGTCCTAAGAAAGTAAATTTGAACATTTTGTTTTACTGGCAATTTATTACTGAGGTGAAGGGAACACACTATTGAATCTTTGGTTTTTTCATTTTCTACAAAAAAAGGAGTGTTCTACTTCAATTTACTCAGCTAAAAGATAGATGTTATATGTTACAGTAAAAGTTGATCCCGATTTTGAAGAGCCAAAATGACAAAAAAGGAGCAGCATTCAAATTTCATATACAGCAATACCCCGGATAACGACAAAACCTGGTTCTACGAGTCGTGTCGTTGTCTGGTTTTTGTCCTTATCCGGTGCATGTATTGGATATCGTCAACTGCAGGTTTCTGGGAGGCTCAGGGGAGCCGATCCGCGCTGTTTCTGATGCCCCCGACCTCCCCAGGCGGTGCTGCAAGGCAAAACCTGCAAATGATGAAGTTTTCCCCGGCGCTTTGGTTTGCAACAATGCCCGGGAGGGGAGGTTGGGGGCATCGGAAACAGTGCGGATCAGCTCCCCTGAGCCTCCTAGTGGGGGCAGGGGTGGCAGAGAACACAAAATGGGCGGAAAAACTTGTGAAGGAATTTTTTTGCCCATTTTGGGTACTCCGGCACCCCAGCCACCTCTGGGAGGCTCAGGGGAGCCAATCCATGCTCTTTCCGACGCTCCCAACCCCCCCCCCCCCGGGCGTTGCTGCAAGCTAAAACGCCGGGGAAAACTTCATCAGCTGCAAGTTTTGCCTTGCAGCACCACCCGGGGAGGTTGGGGGCATTGGAAATAGGCTCCCCCAACCCTTCCAGAGGCTGCAGCCCACCCCCACAAAAAGGACAACGTGCTTTCCTACCTTGTCACACTGTTTGGGGCTGAAAAATTGCCATATTTGGGTGCATTTTTCTGGCTCTCTGGCTCCCCAGTAGGCTCGGGGGTGGGGAGTAGGAGGACCTTTTCAGTGCTATTCCCCCCTTCCTATGAAGTCCCTGGTCCGCACAACAGCTGAAGAAAATTGCGACCACCATTTTGTTTTTTAAACAAAATGGCGGCTGCAACTATTTTCAGCTGTTGTGCGGCACAGGGACCTCCTAGGAAGGGGGGAATAGCCCGGGAAATGTCCTCCCACCCACCCCAGAGCCTGCTGGGGAGCCGGAGAACCGGAAAAATGCACCCGAAGATGGTGATTTTTTCGGCCTCAAACAGCATGACAAGGTAGGAGATCAAACACGATGCACCAGATAATGACACAATGACATTTTCTGGTGCATTACTTTTCTAAAAATCTAGCGTCATTATCTGATTTTGTTGTCCGGTGCTGTCGTTAACTGGGGTTCTACTGTATTTTTATTATGTAGAATGGCGAGTATGCAGCGCGCTTTATGAAATGGCCTGACATTTTCACACCTGAGGGGAAAAAATAGTATCTCCTCTGCCAAACGAAGCAAAGAAATACAAAAGTAATCATTTAAATGACAAGTTGGTGACTTAAGGTCCTTCATGTGTTGCATTACTACTCTAATGATTATTGATGGGAATTGGAGTCCAAGAATATTTAAAGGTCAACTAGTTTCTGAGCTCTGAACAAAGCAACTTCTGTCCTTTAACCTTCTAAACAATGAGGCAAGCAAACAAATGAGCACACCCCTTCATTTTTAGTTAGTTGTGGGATAATTTCTGACTCCAGGAAATTTTTAGTGTGTTGAAGTTACTAGTAGAGTAATGGTTAGAGCTTGGATTAAATGTACATGTCTTATGTCTCTTTATCTGTTGAGAATCTAATATCCCCATAAATAGGTCCAGACCACTGACAAACAGAATATGCCACTTCTAATTCTCCACATCAAGATTTGATGAAAAATGGTACAGAACATTTTGGCCCAATACATTTCATTCAATAGAGCACAAAAGTACCTCATGTTCAACAATAAAGTACCAGAATTAATACAGAATCTGAAATTCTTGACCATTGTTTTCAATTTTTAAGGATTATTATAATATGCCTGCATTGTAGGTCTAGTTTTGTGTGGTTTCTGCCATCAGATATAACTCTGGACGATTAGAATAGTCTAGTGCATGACAGTCCAAGACAATAGTATTTGAGAGATGAAGGTGGACACATCTCTCCATTTAATGATAAAAATTAGGATGACATATAAAAATTCTTCACCATTAAATATGATGGGGAAATAGGAAGGGCACAGTTAAGAAGAAATGGGACCAGGATGGCAACCTCACCACTGGTGAACAATTTCTCCTCATTCTCAAGGCCCATGCCTTGAGGGTATGTGTGTCATATTCATGTTCAGGGATACATGGTTTTCATGTGCATATCAGAGCATCTGTTAGACACCATGGAAGCATTTGGCTATGGTATTAGGGATGTGAGATTCCAGTGTTTCCTGTTTGTATGACTGGATTAGATTTTATTTTGCCAGTAGCCTTGAGGAAAAGCGATAACACCTGAGAGATGCCGTAAAACAGTGGTGGTGAGCCTATGGCATGTGTGCCAGAGGTGGCACTTGGAGCCCTCTCTGTGAGCACCTGTGCAGTCACCCCAGCACAGAGTTTGCCCTGGCCCTCAGCCCAGCAGCCTAATGAGAGACTTCCTCCCTCCCCCAGCACAGAGTTTGCTCTGCCCAGCAGCCCAATGGGAGTGTTTACTTCCTCCCCTGTTACTGTGTTGGCATTTTGCGATAAATAAGTGTTTTTGGGTTGCAGTTTGGGCACTCAGTCTCCAAAAGGTTAGCCATCACTGCCCTAAAATAAGCTTGTATGGTCTAAGACTAAAGCTTTCCTGTGCATGAAATATGGATTACAAAACGTAAAAGCCTAGGATAATGAAGTTGGAAGGGATCTACAAGGCCATTGAGTCCAACCTCCTGCTCAGGGCAGGGTGAGCAGATGTGAGAAAAGGATACTGAGGGAAGGGGAAATCAAACTGTGGCCCTACACAAGCTCCTCATTAATTCAGAAGTGGCAACCCATGAGCAAACATGTTGTAAAATTCCTGATTTAATACATTTCTCAATGTTTTAAAGCAGAAATCTATTTCCTGTTAATTGCAGTTTCTGGTGACTGAACAGAACTGTGCTTGCCTACATAGTGTATCTTGTTTTGCAATTTGCTGGAATGTAGGGCAGAATATGTTAGCATCACATATTAGTCTGAATCCTTTACAAAGCAAACAAAAGTTGTCAGAGCTGCTTCTAGGTCACATATGCTGATGGAGTGCATTATCGTCATGCTCTTTGGTGCAAAAGAAGAAAAGAAAAGAGTTTATAACTGGCTTTATTGTACTTTTGCATCCCATCACGTGTCTTAGTCCCTTCATTAAGTTAAAGGATGGTTTGAAAACATCCCAAAGATTACTGTCCTCTGGCATAATGTTAAATTGTACTACCAATCAAATGTAATGTTGAGTAATATAGGATGAATGTCTTTGAGAAAGCACAATGGATTACATTTTTAAAAATCTATAGGGGTATCATGAAAAAAAACACTTTTTTAGCTTCTGAGGGATTGTGTTTCCAGAGGCAGAAAGGAGATGTAGGGTGGGTTTGCATGTAATATTAAATAATGGTTTAGAATTCTAAAGGCAAAGCACAGGACATTTTCACATCCTCTCCACCTCTATTAGGGGGAAATCAAAAGCTTCCATTTTCATTTTAGATAATCACAGTGTTAACCATTGCTATGTCACATCAAATTATTTTTGACAAATGGCAACCCTATGAATTAGGATTGCAAAAGGTCCTGTCACTAATAGTCCTGCTTACATCTTGCAAACTCAAGGCTATAGTATCCTTAACTGAATCAATCTATTTCTACTACATTCCTCTTTTCCTCTCTCCTTCAACTTTTCCCATTATTATTGTCTTGTCTTGTGATTTGCCCAAAATACGACATCCTCAGTTGTATTAATTAATTAATTAGATTTATATGGCCACCTTTCTCGCCTAGGCGACACAAGGTGGCTCACAGTATTGGTTAAAAAAACCCCGACCCCCATACAGTTAAAATTGACTATTAAAACTATCTAAAAGATTTTAAAAACATCCCTAAAAATATCCCCAATCCCATTAAAAAGAGGGGCAGCTAGGCAGGAAGAGAAACCCCGGGCAGGGTGGTGCCAGATTCACCCCACACCTGCTGGCAAAGCCATGTTTTTAACGCCTTCCTGAAGGGGAGCAACTCCGCCTGGAGGTGCAGTTCTGGAGGCAGGAGGTTCCACAGAGCCAGGGTGGATACCGAGAAGGCTCTCTTCCTGGTCCCGGTGAGATGTAAAATGTAAACTGGTCATTTCTTAAGTTGCTGTTGAAACAGAAACTGCTTATCAAACTGTGATTAATTGTTGAATGAGTATACAATATTTCACTGTTCTCCAACAGAGTTTGCAAAAGTCCCATAATTCAATCTGAGAACAAGCTGCATGATTTGATTCCAGACTTGATGCTATGAAAGCTGAATCAGACCCAATATGATTTAGAAATGAATCTGAATTTAAATTTAGAAATCCAGATCTTAAAATTCATTTACTTTTAGCTCTAGTGTTATTTACTCCAATAAGCCACAGGATTTTAGCCACTGAGACCAACATAGAGACTTATTCAATTAAGTAACAATTATAAAGAATAGAGATGGATGGGATGGGGTTTGGGAAAAACTAGGAAAGGAAGAGTGAAGGATGGGTCTTTATAGAAAGAAGGATGGGAAAACATCCTTTAGAATCGCCTTCTGGCAGAATGAAGCGGTATACAAAAATAAAGTGAAATGGAAATGAAATGAAATGAAAACACAAATTTCCGTTAAACACTAAACTATCAAATCCCAACGGTTTCCAGAGACTGTTCAGAAAATACTGGTAAGATTCTTGTTTGGACTAGTATTGGAATTTAGAGGTGCAGGTAGTATAAATGGACTCACTATTTAAATGTTAAGTTTCATAGATAATAAACATATTAGTACTCAAAGAAATGTAAAAGGAGAAGAAGATTATGCCAGATTACTCAAATTACCAGAACAAAAAGATTTAGAAGTGTAGAGACAGAGACTCAGACTGATCAAGACAGTTGATAACTACTGAAGCTCAGTTTAGTTTTTTCAACAACCTGCTACTAATGGAAAGCTAAAACAAAAAGAAAGCAGAAGAGTAAAGACCTAAATGAGAATGGTAAATCAGTGACACCGCATATGCTCTACCTGTAAACACAGTTGTTCCAAATTGCTAGATCACCATAAATTGTGAAATAACAAAATCCAGTTTGCAGATATCTCCCTGATGGTTTTGCTTTGTGAATTTGTTTAGCAGTGTTTGAAGGTAACACTTAATTTTATCTTTACTGTCTGGATCATTGAATCATCCTAGATCTCTGGGTTGGTTTGATTTAATTCTTCCATGTCTAGGCCAGACGTAAAACTGCCAAAATGAAGGCACCTCTTGGTGAGTTCATCCTGCAGTTCGCTTTGCCTGACCCAATGTGAGAAAGATTAGCTGGCAAACAAGATTGTTGTTACCAGGGTATGCCCAGGCTCAGATCCAGGAAGAGCCTTATGGCAAAAACAAACATTCTTGAGGGTATGCAAGAGCAAAACCAAATTAAAAGAAGCTCACTGGACAAGGACAACATTAAAGGAGGATATGGCTGAGAAACACAACCTCCCCTACATCACTTGGAGAATCCAGAATAGGCTGCAGGTTGGAGTCCCTAAATGCAAGACCAACATGCTCAAGTGGGACTGCTGGTGGACAACAACACACTGTGTGAAAGGGGAGAATGTCGCGACCCGGGGTAGCCTGGTACTGCCGTGGTTAGCGCACGGAACGCGTCCTGGCACCATGATTTCAATTTGCTCTTCCGACCTTGACCTTGTGAAGGGTCTCCTCTATAGTCTCCTCTATAGGAGGAATAGACAATGACTCTCCTGAGCAGCTGAGAGTATAAGAGGTAGTTCTCACTTTGCCCCTGTGGCAATATCATGTCCAGATGTAGATTAGGGAAGGCCACCCCCAGTTGGACATTTCTCCCCGTGAGAACTGGGCCCATTGTATTCCTTCTAATATGAGGTAGGCAAACTTGCCTAGAATTGCTACGGAGTGTGTGTGTGTGTATATCACATACCTTCCATCCTCACATCGGGATGGCTCCTTCCTTGCTTCAAAGCTGCTGGAATTCCTAGAGCTGGATTCTTCCCTCCTCCGCGTTGCTGAGGCATTTGCTCAGAGCGTGTTAGTGTGCAATTCTTCCCCTTACAGACTTCCCAGATAGAATCTGGGTCTTAGAAATGAGTTACAAAAAGATAGTCTTTTTGTAATTTTATTAGACAAACACAAAAGTCCAGAATATAGAAAAATAGGTTTTGCATAGAAAGTTCAGCTAGATCCTTATCTCCACCTGAGATAGGGTTCTGCTTTAGAATCAAAGTTCTAAGTTGCGGCTTCTGCCGCCCATAAGCATATGGGTATCATTAGATGGCATTGCTAACAGAATCCTAAGATGTTCATGATTCAAATCCCTGGAATCTCTAGAATAGATTGATAACACTTCTTATAGGGTTTACATGGGAACCATGGTAATTCAATGTGCGTCAATGATGTGATTGACAGTTAACTGTGCACCCCTTAGACTATGGCCCAGGTCTGCACCTGGCTCCATATCTAGGATTTGGAAATCCCCATGTTATTGGATTTCTCCTCCATAACCTAAACATGATACTATTGTTTTGCATTCTCTCCTGTTGTAAGAGTCCTGAGAATGCTTTATTTTGGTCTCACTGACCACACAGCTAAATTTTTGCTGTGGCAGGCAAAGCCTGTTTTCTCAGAACAGACATGCTACTAGGGATTTTTGGAAACATGCTAGACATGGAACAGAAATAATGCAGAGCATAGCAAAACATTAGAGATATGAATACATATCAAGCAAACCCTCAAGCTTAGCAATTTGTTCAGCTTCTCACACCGTGGATTCTCTCATGACAGAGAGATACAGAATCTGTTTCATTTACTTGTCTGCCGATTACTGCCGGAAACATGCACCAATGAGGACTTAACTTTGGCCAATGACAAAGCCAAGAAAGTGGCTTCATTTTGAAAGTCCAGGTTTTGATCAGGATACAAAAGAAGAAGAACCAGTGTACACCCGATTGTAGTTCAAAAATACCACAATCTTTGAGGAGACTTTCTGTGTACCCCATTTGGATCAATTGACATTGCATTTGATCTGAGTTAGCACAGAACAATACAGGACTCATCCAGATTGGTTTCATAATCCTACTTCAAATGGAAAGTTAATGTTTGTTTTCCTCTGAAATTGAGTTTCATGCATGAAACTGAACTCTGTCATTGTTTCTGGGTGCTTAAATCTGACCGATAAGAAATGTGATCTCTCAAAAACAATAGTTTCCTCCCCAGTTGTCCTCCTGTCTTTCAGCAGTTGAATGAAAGTCATTTCCCCATAACTTTATCCCGAATCATGCTATCCTAATTTATTAAGTTTTTACCAAAGAGGATGCATGCTCAGTGTGTGACCAATTCTATTCTGTGAATTTGCTGCAGTTGGCTGTTGTATCTGTCTTCTGTACACAGATGTGGTTCACAGTGGGGGATATCAATTATGATTACAATCTGTGAAATTTGGATCTATTTGGATCAAATAGACATCCTATTTAATTCACAGAAACCCCCCACAATGACTCAAGTCAAGTCTGTGTTGCGTTTTAACTCTAGGCAGACATTGTACACTTATCAGACTGCACTGACCCACTGACTCTGGAAGCTTTAAAGCAGGTGTGATATTCACAGTTCACACCCTTATGTACTGTAGGCACAATCAAGTCATGCCTGTAAGCAGAATGGACTTTGGCTTCATTTAGAGATGATTAACCAAATAGCAAACAGATAACACCTTGCTTCTTATAAGAACAGTACTGTATTTGAATCCCTGTTGATTTTGTGACAAAAATTATAACTAGGTGAGACAGCTTAGATTTCCCGCTCTTCTATTTTGTTTTGTTTTTAAGTGTCATCAAATGATAGAAAGGGTTATATGGTATTGTACATAAAACCCATATAAATATGTTTATATTCTAGTTCAAATCCTAGTTTACACAATCTAAACATTTCTTTTGAAAATATTCCGCCTTGTTCAAGGGAAATCACAGCAATTTATATATGATTCTTAAGTGGTCTACCATCTTGACTTTTTAAATGGAGCCAACTTGCTTAGATTCAGCATAGCAGAGGCCTTCAGACAATTGGTTTGGGATATTTTTGTTCCATATAATTGAGTTGTTACAGGACACCCACTGAGCAATTCAAACACATGGGCCTCCCAGGCTTACATTTAATATGCTATCCACTAAACCAAATGTAAATAGTGTGTTTTCATTTAACCTCTTTTTATAATTCAGGAGCAAGTAATGCATTCCAAATCACCAAGCCAGAATATTGTTTTAGGTGAGTTCAAAAGAGTCTCTGCATCTTTCTGCCAGGATTTTAACAGAGAGGAAAATGAGACAATAACTTTACTCCCATGCAAGTATTTGCCTGCACATAATGTAGGGTTAATGCTGGCAGCAAGACAGTGGCTTACCTAAGGAGAGGGCCTGCTTATACATTACCCAAACAACAACAACAAGAACATTGGTTTAGATTTAGATACGATTGCATGTGCCTATTTATATGATCAAATGCAAAATTAAAATTGTATTTTTAAAAATAATCTAATCCATATTACAACACAACTCACATAAACTGAGAAGTTTGTGACCAGGCAACCTGTATACTTGCTAAGTCTTCTGTTCAGGTGCTCAGTTTAGATGGGTAACTTCAAATTACCTGACTTCCTCCTTATTGAGTCCTTGACTTTAAAGCAGACCCGGACTGGGCAGATGATTAAATGTGGACACCTAGCAAAATAGATCTCTCCTCAAGCTGTCCTTCAAAAAGGAAACTGATTCCTCTATAAAAGGAGACTCGACATGAGCTTGTGCGTTCTTTGTGACTCCAGAGGAAAGATCAGTTTAGGGTTCTTTAATTGAATTCAGCTGAAGAGGATCACTTGGATGATAGTAAATCATGATAAGTCAAACTTTGTTACAGTCTCAGGATTTTTTCTTAAAGATGTAACTGTCTAAAAAAAAATGTGAAGAACCACAAACTGCAGTGCTTTTATGTGTGCCCACCCATCCCTCCTTGCTATAGACCAGGGGTTGTCAATTTACGGCCCACGACGCCAAATAATACAGCCTCCACCCTAGCTCCAGCCACAACCACATGAATTGGCCACAGATAGCGGGGGGACAACCAGTCTGCCCCCCTCAACTGTTTGAGGGAGCGTGACTCAGCCCCCAACTTGAAAAGGTTGAGAACCCCTGCTAAAGTCCTGCCCAAATGTTGGCCGACACAGGTTTATGGTCATGATGAGGACTAGATCTTGGGGGGGGGGAGGGGGGATTTCCTGGCTATAGGAAATTCTGGAAGGTTGAGTCTGGAAAAGTAACTCTTCCAAAACCTGATGAGAACATATATTGGTTCTAACTTAAGAAATATTGCCAACAGTACTTTTTATGGTTGCCTGGGGCATAAACTGGGGTTAAGAAAAGCCTTGCTGAGTTATTATGTCTGATATATAATAAATTCAGCTTCAGTTACCCTTTCATAAAAACACCTCTAATGCTATTGCTCGCAAATATCAAAATGTCTGTAACAAACTGCTACCCTACGCACACTGTAATAACACTGGATTGTCAATAAATATTCTACAATCAAACTTGAGATCTGCAACTGCAGGATTTAAAACTTTATATTAATATCCCCTGTTATTTTTAGCACTAATCCTCTACTTTGGTCTAATATCATTGAGTCTTTCTCAGCATCTACTTAGCTAGGTTTAGTGCAGATTAAATCCCCTTTATTTGAACTGCTGCCTTGTACTACAAGCAGTTGTCTCTGACAAAGACGCCTGCAGAAAGCAATGCAAGTGAGATACCATTTCTTTGAATCTAGAACCCTCTTAAACTAGATGTTGAGAACCCACATTTTTCTGATTGTTTCTTGTCAATTTCCGTCGAGAGGGAAGGACTTGCTCCCCGTTGTTTATATGGTCCTGTCGATAAGTAGACAAGGCTAGATCTAATCTCAGCAGCTTGTTATCTGCTCCTATATCAGCCATCTTTGTCTTCATGAAGCTCTTCAAGTGACATCTAGACCAGTGATGCACACATGCCAGAGGGGGCACTCAGAGCCCTCTCTGTGGGCATGTGCACCATCGTCCCAGCACAAAGTTCACCCTGCCTCTCTGCCCAGCATCCCAATGGGAATACTTCCTCCCTCCCTGTTGTGATCCAGTCCTCGTCGGACTCTGAGGATGGCCTGGATCAGGGGGCACTCTCTATGCCCAGTCCAGTTCTGCCTGCACCCAAACCTGAGGATGTCCTGAGCCAGGGATCTGCACCTGGACCAAGTCTGACAGTGATCAGCCCTCAGTCGGGGAAAGGTCCAGAAAGGAGCTACACCTGAGATGCAGGCAAGCTAGAGCGAAGTACCAAAGAAGGCTCCTAGTTGATACCAATTAGCTGGAGGCTTGTAAGTAAGCTTGTTGCAGCCTTCCAGCATCAGTACAACTCTTCAGTGCAAAGACCATCATCCTGTTCGACTCCAGACTGCCTGCCGTGACCCTGACTTCTCTGCCAACCCTGACGACGCCCCTGGATTAGATGCTTGCTTGGACTACCAGTAACCAGACCTCAGCTTGCCTTTTGGACTTTGATATCTGGACTCTCCTCAAATAGACACTCTGTGTAGCACCATCATGTGGTGACCATGCCCGCTAGGGTAGGTCAGCACACTCCCCCAGCACAGGGTTTGCCCCATCTCTCTGCCGAGCAGCCCAATGAGAGCACTTCCTCCTCCCAGCACAGAGCTTGCTCTGCCTAGCAGCCCAATGGAAGCACTTCCTCCCTCTGCCCAGCACTGAGTTCACCCCGATTCTCTGCCCAACAGCCCAATGGGAGCGTTTCCTCTGCCCAACACAGAGCTCACTCCGCCCCTCTGAGGGACAGACAGCAGCCTGTTGAATTTGGGCACTCGGTCTCTAAAAGGTTTGCCATCACTGTCCTATACTATATTCTATCCAGTTAGGAAGTGAATGAGAAGATCCAGATTTGTACACCATCTCTTTCACGGACCCATATTACCACATTAAGGCAATTAGTAAAACAGTTTTCTTTTAAAATGAGGTGCTTGTTTCCTTGGAAAGACATTACAACACAAATGTTTATCGTTGCTGGAGTTCAGAGGAGCTACAGTCATTTGAAATTATTGACCATTTTGTTTGCATTAGGTTTCTTAACCATCTCAGAAACAGGATAAAGCCTTCCAGTGAATTCAAGGCAGCTGACAATAGCCCCGTGAGGTAGGCCATTTTAAACCCTGGGAGGTAGGTCATGCTAAAGGTAACTGGCCCACCATCACCAACTAGGTCTAAAGTTCAGTCTTGGCTGGAATCTGGACTTTTCAAGTCCTTGCCTAACACTGTAAGGGATTTAACCATAATGTGACTGGTGATAAGTTCAGTCCTCTCTATGTCTGACCTGTACTCCCCTCAAAAACCTACTGTGTGGAGTGGAAGAAGGAAGAGAGAAGGAGCAAAAGGTTGGACTCACATTTTGTCTACCCTCACGCACAGCTCCTGACATTCATATCCTGCCATGTTATTGTTAGAAGAATGTGGCTCTCAAAGGGGGGGGGGGGAGTGGCTCACCTCTGCCTTAAACTAGTCATTCCTTTTGGTAATCAAAATAGAAGCTTTCCCATTTGGCTACAATCCCATAAAGTAATACTGTTTGAGTCAGCTCACCTGTAGTAGGATAACGATTCTTCTCGGCCTTGGAGATAGAGCATTTCCTCTGCCTGTAGCAATGAGGATTGGCAAGGAAATTGTCATGCATTAGTATCTTTATTAGCAGTCACCATGTTAACAGTTGAAAAAACATCTCTTTTCTAAACTGGGCACCTCGTCTTTGTGTATTAGCAAGGCTCGAGAACAGAAGGTGACAGACTTTCACAGAGAAGCATGCTGTTATAATAGCATCTCCCCTGTGCTTCTGGCATTGGAAGCCACTATGGTTTTGGAAAAGGCTGCCATAAGCAGGCCGTACTGTTGACATTATTGCTTTAGCCCCTTCAAAACGATGTCTCTTTTATCAGAATCTTTGACAAGGATTGCACGTAATTTTTTCTCGGTTCTAAGCAAGGGTGAAGATTTTGTATAAGTTTCATTTTGATAACAATTTATCCAAACTTTCACAAGTTTGGATATGTGGCATGGAGAAGGCTATTTTTTTTAATGAACCTAGAAGAAATAGCAGCTAGGAATGCATTTTTAAAAAAATGTATTAATTAAAATACAACCCCTCCCCCCAAAAAATCGGAACAAAAACTTAAAACAAAAATACATACAATACAATATAATTTCTATGTGCGCCCTCCACCAAAGGGACTTACAAACTTTATCCATTAAATATTCTCAATATAATTAATTTTTTATATCCATCCCCTCATTCCAAAAAGATAATCTTGCTCTGGTTTTACTCCTTTGCCTTTCTTGTAATGTGTAATCTACATATGTAATTTTAAAAAAAATCCCCATATCTCTCTAAAATCAGGTTTTTTTGCCAATCCCTTTTTTATCTTTAACTCACGTTAGTTTATCATTTATAGCTATATTTCCATATCTGTATACCAATCTGACAATTCAAATTCCAGATCTACATTTTTTAAACAGTATTCAATCTCAGTGCTGTTACAAATATAACAGTCATCTCTTTCTTCTTTCATTCTATCTGGAGATTTCCAAAATCCATTAATAATGCTCTTTAGGACAAATCTCCAATTATATCACAATATTTTATTAATTTCTAAAAAGCATTTTCCATATTTTCTTTACATTCTTACATTCTCAAAATATATGGAAATATGTTCCAACTTCTTTTTTACATATCCAGCAAGCTTTTGAATATTTTGAATCATAATAACATTTATTTATTTATTTATTTATTTATTTATTTTTGACATTTATACCCCACTTTCCTCTCCCAAGGGAGACCCAAAGAGGCCTAACAGCATATAAAATAGCAATTAAAACAACACAGTTAAAACATCAATCAAATATAAACACAGTTAAAAAGCCCTATCCAAAAATTACATTATAAATAAATGTACTGGAGTCATATAACACCTCTGTATTGTTTTGTAACAATTCTCTTTAATTCTGTCATATTTTTTTAAATAATTCTTTGTTTCCATATTCTAACTCATTCTTCCTATTTAATATTACTGCCTAAATACCTTTCCAAATTATTCTTAAAGCTTGTTGCTCATACTCCCAACAAAATATACTTACTAAACTATTTGATGTTATTTCTTTCTGTTCTGTCTGTATTATCTGTTTTAACCATTAAATCTTCAGTCCATATCTCCAGTTGTAATATATTAAACCAAGATGATTTTCTGAACTGCTAATGGCAGTCAGTGAAGAAAATAGCAAGCAAAGGTTGGAAAAAGTCTAGAATTCTGGAAGCTGTGGTCAAAAAATGTTTTTTTTTCTTCTTCCAAGCTCTGACGCCAAGATGTTAAAGATGAATCTTATACATCTTTGGGTTTGATACTGCACGAGAAAGTTAATCAAAGATTTGTTTATATTGAGGGTTCCCAAACTTTTCAAGCTGGGAGCCAGGATCACCCTCTCTCAGTCAGCTTTGAGGGCTGGACAGCCATTTTGCCCAGCTCGCATGATAGAGGCAGACCATTTTGTCCCAACAGCTTCAAAGGGGGTGGCCATTTTGTTTCTCGAATGCCCTTGGGAGGGGTGGGGAGGCCACATGAAATGTGCCGCGGGATGGATCGGGCATTCCCTGCTCTATATCAAGAAAAATGAGTGGGAGGACCCCCATTGAATCTGATGCAATTGTCATAGTCTGCAGCTTAAATTTCACTAGCCTAATTGGTACATTAAACTAGGGATGCGTGGCAATTTAATTTCAGTATGGTTTTGAGGAGAATATGGTGGGAGGAAATAAGCATTGATAATTTTCTCTTATCTCTCACCAGCACATAGTTCAGCCTACCCAAAACGTCTCGTAGACCGACTGAGCACTGATGTGTTGAATGCTCATTTCATACTCTTCTTTTTAAAACAAGACTTCAATACTTTTCTCCCTCCAAATTTTTGAACATTAATTGACTGTTCTGCAGGCGATAGAGGGAAGCCCTCTAATTTCCTTGTAATCCTAAATGTGCAAAGGAGGACACACAGACATTCAGTTGCGAAGACATCTGCCTCAACCCTAAGGGGTAGATAAGTTTCTGTATCTGGTGAAACTCAGTGGCAAACAAATATACTGATTACTCTGAAACTTCCACTATAAAATTGCCAGTTTTCAGCACTGATTTCTTGACAGTTTAAAAGAAGTCTTTTTCAGCAGTTCTCCATTTTTTCCTGATACATCCATACAAATCTTATCTGTTGCATCACTTCTGAACCTGTTATATCCTTTATGTGTAAATGCTTCCATGCAGGATAGATTTTTGGGGGGTGGAACCTAATTTTAAAATGTTACATATCAACTGATATGTTAAGCCAACTACAAAAAGCCAGTTCTGGTTTTGAATTCACTCTACAGATGTGACAGCTGCAAAACTTGTTTTTGATGTCACGTGTGCAACTGTTTTACGGAGATCTTCACCAACTGAAATACATGTGAGATGCAACTATCCATGCTTTCCCCCACTCAGCAATATTTAGCTGAAGTTCAATTCCAGGCTAATGTAGCATTAGCTGTCTTGTTTCCAGCAGAAAATCTCTCTAACCTTGACTGTTGTAGCTGTCGTGGCTATCATAATGCTCTTAGAGTCCCAGTAAGGAGCTTGACCTCATTGGCTTATTATCCCAGACAGGTCATTTGCTTCCCCATTCACAGAATTGCTGCTACTTCATTCATAAAATAGAAAGTCCAGTATGTTTTGATGCTTTGTTACTGGACTAGGGGACTTGTAATGACCGAAAATAAAAACTGATAGCATGTGACCAGTAATCCTTACAACAAACATTGAAACATTCTGTAGAGTTAATCTCTATGTAGTAGTATGCTAAACAATATATACAAGATGGTAAGAAAATAAAGGAAAAACACAGATGAAGGGAGGGAATTCTTTCATTATAATAGTAATCATGTGCCATTAAGTCAATTCGACTTTTGATGACTCTCTCCTGGATTTTCCAGGTACATAATACTTAGAAGTAGTTTACCATACCTTTCCTTTGGGGGAAATCCTGGGACTGTGCAGCTTGACCAAGGCCACATACTGCAGGAGGTACATTTTATATTCCTACAGATATCTAAACTAAAATACTACATTTTAGAATACTTCACGTCTGTGAGCCAGAATTTAAATTTGACCTCTGTTTTAATAATGCATTTGCCATTCTCTTACTGCTTGTATAAAGACATTTCAGCAGGTACAGCTTTTAAGGCAGCTATATGTGTTGAAAATTTCACCTTGACGCACCTGTTGAAAGTTATAGGAACCTGTCTTCTTTTTCATCTGATCACCTTGTATTACTGGAATCAATGGATAGCTGTTAGGATTGTCAAGTATTTAAAGAATGTTTGATTCATTATTTCTTTCCCTTTTCAGCTGATTAATCGATTTAATTTGGTATTCATTTGGAATTTCTGCAAACCTCAATACCAGGAAGGTGGTATTGGGTAAAGGAACTATAAAGTAAGGTATCTGGAAGTCATTGGCCAGAATCTTTTTGGCATTTGAGTAAGCTTTTTAAAACTGTCATAGCTAATTGCGGCTATTTGACAAGGTGGCAGAGCTCACCTCAGTTGTATAATTGGGCATGGCACCAGGCTCACAGTTCATTTTGTGCTCTGCTACATCTGCAATCAACCACAGTTACTTCTGGCAAATTATAGAAGTCAAAGACGAACAACTGTGGCCTTCCCACTATTTTTAGACCAAAAGAATTATTTAACTATTGTATAAACAATAATTCTTTGCAATAGAAGCAAAATCAGAGGAAAATCTCCCCTCCAGCAGGAGGGTGATATATTTTCTGCTAGTATTGACTTGAAACATTTTATGCAAATTGTGTAGTTTGTGCAAATTACACAGTCTGTGCAGTTTGTGCAAATTACTCAAATTGGAAATAAATGCTGGCTTGTTACATAGACAAGTATTTGTCGCATAGGGATGAAAATTATTGTACAGATTGCTTCCACATTTAAAACAATAACAATCCTTCTATGCTTTCTCTTTGTTTACGCTTTATTTCTTAAAAATTTACCAGATTATTACAGAGACAATATGTGCAAACAGCAGAAATCCTGATTAAGAACTCAGCATAACATTCCCCCCAATATTAATACTACTAATAATTAAATAATTAAGGTACATGACAATTGCTATATAATAAGTGATAATGCCATTCATTTTGTAATGTAACTTGTAACCATGATGTAGCTACATTTACAGTTAGGAAAGTGGTATGTCACTATTTCAGTGTTTTGTGCGACAGGCTAATGACTTACAACGTTCTGATGTTATTTGGGATGTAACTGATTATTACTATTAGTTGTTTCCATATAGTGAGAACATAGTAAATTATTTCTAATAGTTTTGTGTCAGCAGCGGTAACTAGTTACTTCGGAGCTTCTTGGAATGGAAGTGTAGATAATTCCTTTTTTAAGTGTATCCATCCAAGGTTCTAACTTAGATCAGATCTGGGGGAAAGTAATCTTCCTAAGCTGTGCATAAGATTGTATATAATAAATATATTAATTCTATTCCAGACTTGTGAGCAACATTTCATGTGCTTATTCATGGTTTTGACATTTCAAGTAACAAGTTTAATAAGCTAGGATTTCAGTGCTAAAGTTTGAACATACAAGAGCAAGAGTGAAAAGAAAGCACAGTCTTGTTCTTGATTTTATAAATTGTGTTTGTTAGACTGATATCATTATTGGTGAATCTGTCCCGAAATGCACCCACCTGCATATCCTTTCTATATGACTTTGACTGTTGTTTAGTTTTCTCTGAGACATAAAAGGTAGATATCTTGTACCTCTCTGAAATAAGCTCCTATTACCTAACTTGTGCCTGGTCACAGCTGGTCAGGCTGTTTTGACAACAAGTAACATGAAGTAGCAGAATTAAGGCACAAAAGCCAGAAGGGAATTTTTAAATAGCTATGGCTGCTAAGATATGCTTCATTTCTGAATTGGTTCCATTTTCTTTTAACAGTCCATTTACAGATTGCAGAGAACAGAATTCAGCAGGTAAAATAAAAGAAATATAAAATGCCAGACAATCAATGTTCAGCCCAATTCCATCGAATGTGTGGTTAGCTGTAATTTTGCCTTTCGTACAGGTTGCACTATTCCTTACCTTGTTTGTCAGAAATGAAAACAGATATGTAGATGGTTATTTTTTTTTTCTGTCCTGAATTTCAAAGCAGTAATACCATCATGTGCCTTTCTGCACTTAATGGTTTCCCTTCTTTTGGCTCAGAATGAGGCTGCTATGAACAAAGACAGCACGGCAGTACACGTTTCTATTTTTGCTTTTCAGCCATTCAAAAGCTTTATGTGATAATCATGCCTTCCCATTTGGCCATGCTCTCACACGTAGCCCTGGAGCAAATCATTCATTTGCTCCAGGGCAATCTCTGCATAGAGGATAATCTGAGCCCATTCTGTAAATTGTTTTCAAATGGAAGCAAAACATCTTGAGGGTCACTGAAATATTGCTTTATGTCCTTTGGCGTTACCCTTTTAATTGTTTTCTGCAACAAGCATGCTGTTTCACTAGATTAGAGTAAGAAGTGGAGGAAGAAGACAAGGAGAAGGGGCACCACTTTTATGTGGTGGTGAGGATTGCATGCTGAGGAAGAAGGAATACTGTTGGCATAGGGAAGTACCATACAGAATCTTGAATTAAGTATTTAGGAATTTTACAAGCAAATGACATAGACCATTTAACAATGAAAAAGAAGACAAATGCAGAGTATTTAAGGAGAGTAAAAAGTACATATCTCGAAATCAAGACTGAATGGTGGAAATATCATAAAAGCAATAAATACTTGACTGGTTCTGGTGATGATATATAGTACTGATATCATAGACTGGTTGGTGACTGAGTTGCATGCTTTGGACCAGAAAACAAGGAAGTTCATGACTACAATTCATGCTCCTCGTCCAAGAAGTGGTATGGATAAATTATATCTGTTGCAGGAGGATGGAGGACAAAGATGGTGGCAAGTGAAACAAACTGAAAGAGGCGGGGAGGTCTCTTGGTAGAACTAATGAGAGGATGTTGAATGAAGTTTTTTAGGGAAGATATCATTTTGAAAGATGCATACACAGAAGAGGTGTTAACAAATAGGATAAATGCTTTGGACAATATGCAATTACATCAGGGATTCTCAACCTGCGGCCCGTGGGCCAAATGTGGCTTGCGGCACTATTTCATGTCACTACCTCCACCACACTAGGAAGAGCCATGTGGTGGAGGAAGGGCAAAATGGCCATCTGGCCCCTGAAGCTTAAAAAGGTTGAGAATTAATGCATTGCATGCTTAATATATTAAAAATATCAAACGTAAAGTGGATGGGGCTAATAATTGGTTATGGCTAAAATCTAATACCCTAAAAAAGGAGACAGGCGGATTTATATTTGCTGCCGAAGAACAAGCACTATTAACCAAAGTAATTAAAGCAAATATAGTAAAACCCCAATTTACGTAAAAAGTCAGTTCCATAGCTTTTTACGTAATACGGTTTTTACGTAAATCGCGGCATTCCCATAGGGATGCATTGGGTAAAAACAGTCCCAACCGGACCAAAAATAATCCAAAAGATTAGAAAATAATCAGCGCAAAGGGAATGTAAACAAAGCGATCTCTCTACCTTTTGCATGCATGCTGCTGCTTCCTCCTGAGTGGTTTGTCTGGCTGTCAGGGAAGCGGGAAACACCACCACCACCAGTGCTGCCACTGCTTCTGTCACCCCTGCTGCTTCTTCTGGCACGTCAGACAAAACCATTCAATCCCACTCTTTGTCCAGTGTGCGTTCTCAGCTAAAGCACGCCACAGGGGGACCTCGGACAAAGAGCAGAATCGGGTTGATATGCCCCCCGCGCTACCACTGATGGTAGAAGCAGCAGGGACTCCGGAAAATAAGGCAAAACTGCCACAATTGTCAGCACTGGCTCCTCCGCCTCTGCTGCTGCCGCCATGGTAATTAATGTCTTGCAACTTCTGGCAGTGGGGACAAGTGGTGTGGGGTAGAATTTTTAAGCCTAAAATGGTGTGGGGACACCATTTTAAAATGGTGCAGGGACACAAGACGCAAGGAAACTCCTTACATAAACTGATTTATTTAAATAAAATGGGATGCGTCTTCTGCAAAAAATCGTTACATAAGTTGATTTCTATGTAAATCGATGCATACGTAAATTGGGGTTTTACTGTAGTGAAAAAACTGTAGACTTTGTAAAGAAACTGATGAAACAGCAGACCTCATTATCAATGGATTCAGTAAGAGTGCACAGACTGACTACAAAACATGCTATAACTGATTTTAAGAAATGTTTCACTGGAGTCTGTGCAAGAAGTATGAAATATTGTTGGGAATCTAAACCTTGAAAGATGATTGAGAATAAGACAGTTAAGATCTTATGGAACTTCAAGATCAAACTGATAAGGGGCTTGAATACAACTCTCCAAACTTTACTATGGTTGATTGGGGGGAGGGGGGGGTTCAGATGATTTATGTGATAATAGCAGCAGCAAATCTTATAACTGTACAACCTGAAGGGACTGTATGAGTCATTGAATCAAATCCCTGTCAAGAAGGCACAGTAGGAAACTGAACTCCCAACTTTATCTAATTCACTAAGGTATTAAACAAGGGCAGAAAGAAAATATGTGTGGCACTTAAAGAAACAGTGAAATTGAGAGCATATGAGACTAACTCAAAATTACTTGCAATATTAATTGAGATTATGAATTGCATTTGGCTTGCACTAAAATTGACAGCTGTGTGTGTCATTCTTCTCTTCTGCATGTGAAGTACAACCTTCACTGCAAGCAGTAGCCATGATGAAACCCATGGAAAGATAAAGTACCCTAATGTTTCTAACACAATGAAGGTCAGAATGAAAGAAGGTACGAGGATTCTTGCATGATAGGGCATCTGCTAGAACCTCTGAAATGCCCCGTTGTCAGAATTGGCCCAAGATAGCTGGCTGCCTGAGACAAGAGCAAAAGGCTGTTACCCCCACACTTACCAATGTCAAGGTACATCATACCTAAAGTCAGCCACAGAAGGCAAATAATTGCACTGGAACCTCTCTGTGTGCATGGAAGAAAAATCAGGTACAGTATCTAGAAATCTGTTGCCTTTTCATGGCTGGAGACCACTGCCTTGTTTTACCAAGATCTCATTTGATCTACTGCTAAATTCCCAGTAGCCTTTCTTCTCACTGCAATCAGCCAGTTACTCCCTTTCACATCTTCCTTATGCCAGAGAGAGAGAGTTTGAACAGTGGCAACATAAATAATTAGCTGATAACACCAGATCTCTTGCTCATTATTCTGCATGTTTTGAAAATAAAGAACACAGCCTTTTTTCAAATAGCTTGCATACAGTGAGCAGGAGTACAGAAAAGCCAAAACAGCAGCTGGAAACAACAAGCAGTGGGAGGGAGCAAATCATAGTCACAGAATATTGCCCAAAACAGGGTCAAAGCAGGAGAATGAATCAAAATGGTACAGCTAAACCGAAGAGAAGATAACAAGCAAGTTATAATATTAAACACAATTAAACCAATTATAATGTTGCTTATTGGCTATTATCTTATTGCATAGTCCTACCTGTGATGTGGGAATGACAGTACTGGCAGTGGTAAATTGCTGGTATATAAAGATTTCTTTTTTGATGCTGGGGTATATGTAATTTTGTATCATCAAATGAACAAAGTGTGTTGGGACAGTAGTGGCTTAGTGGTTAAGATGCTGAACTTCATTACTAGAAGTTCGGAAGGTCAGCAGTTCGGTACCCAAGTGCTGCACAACGGAGTGAACACCCTTCTCTGTCCCAGCTCCTGCCAGCCTAGCAGTTCGAAAGCAAGATATTGCAAGTATTTACCTACTCACTTGGGTGAGAAGGTAAATAGCATTCCGTGCACTCTGGTATATAGTCATGCCTGCCACATGTCCATGAGAATGTCTGCCGACACAGACAAGGCTTGCTCTGGCTTTAAATGAAGATGAACACCGAACCCTTGAGTCAGATACGACTGGCTGTCGAGTAAGGGCAGCCTTTATCCTCACCATTGAGTGCAAGTTACACAAGCCCTGTACCTGAATAAGAAACTCTTTAGGTAAAAGTCACCCTTGCTTGAAAGCCAGTCATATCCGACTCTAGGGTTCAGTGCAACATATATATATGTTGTTGTTGTTGTTGTTGTTCAGTCGCACAGTCGATTCCGACCCTTTGCAACCCCATGGACCATTTTCCTCCAGGCATCTCTATCCTCCACCATTCTCCTCAGCCCACCAAGCTCTGTGCCCATTGTGTCCACAATACCACACACACATACACACACACTGTACTTTTGTATAATTTTATGTGCAAATTTAAAAACTAATCAGTAAAGAAGTAATGCATCAATCCAATACGAGTCTGGCTCTCAGCTGCCCACCAGTTGCAACCAGGAGAAGGAGAGGAAGTAGGAGAAGATATTGACCTCTCTTGGAAGGGGGTTCCAGTTGTAAGCGAGGAGCTGCCAGCAGGTGCTTTCTCACATGCCCTCTTGCCCATTGAGATTCTAAATGAGAGCAGGCAGTAAAGAAAAGGAAGAAGAAAAGGAAGCCTGGAAGGTAAGTCAGAGCAAAGCTCAGGGAAACTGCGAGAGGCTGTAAATCAGAGAGAGAAATTCTATAGGTTGGAATAGGCTTTCAGGCCAGTGATTCTGCATTGTTATTTTAGTACGACAACCATTTCATCTCTGTGTGCTATGACCAAATGAGAACTAAATCAATAAAGTCATGACAAATAATCCATTATATTATAGCTGCGAAGAATAATCAAAGAAGAGCCTGATTCCTTCCTTTCTCTGTATAATTTTAATCTTCACAAACTTGATTATCTGTTGCTTCTCACCTTAGAATTATCTCCAGTTTGCTTGCATCTTTGATTACATTTTAGATTGCATTGATGGTTCTCTTCTGTTACTCTGCACACGGTGGAAAAACTGATGAGTTTCACACCTACTCATCTCACAGAAGTCACAGAATTGCTGTCAAAAAAGTAATAACATGTGCAGGACGGTTGTTAACCTGAGCTAGATTGCAAACAGTCCACTAAAGTCTAAGGTCTGCTAACCTGTTACTAATCACTTGAGCCATCATATCCCTTATAATTTCTTTTATTTCTTTATTTCAATAACATGGTAATATACAGTCTTGTGGTGAACAATTACATTTCAGCAGTGAGTTGGAATGAAATTAGAAAGCAGAAACCTGTCCAATTGGTCACTGTTGGAATGAAGCAACATGTATCTAATCTCAGTTAAACGTTTTCCTACCATCCCTCACATAACTTTTTTGCAACAGTAAAACTGCATTCAGCATCACAATAGTTGACCGTACCAGATTCAGAGACTGTGGCTTCCAGAACAGTTTGGCCAGTACATGGTTGAGGTTTTAGAAAACTGAAGAGGCATATCCATTAGGGTTATTTTTCTGAGATTCCGTGAAAAAAACCAACACATATCTTAGCATTCCCCCTAAAATGTGTTGGTTCTCAAGCACAGTAAAACCTTGCATAAAGAGTGCCTCGCTTAGAGACTAACTCGCTTAAAGAGCAGAATTTTATCTGCTTGGTCGCCTCGCTTAACAACTAAAACCAACCAAAAACTTGCTTAGCAACTAAATCAGGGTTCACAATCCCCCCCCCCCGCCAGAAATCACAATTGGTCACTTAAAATGGTGTTTTGCTTAAAGAGCAAGCTTGCTTAAAGAGCAACCCCGTGGAACGCATTATGCTCTTTAAGCGAGGTACCGCTGCATTTCCTTAAAACCCAAGAGGATCGAAATAGATAAAAATGCTGGTAAGGACATGTCCAGATGGAGGATGTTTCTTTCCATCCTTTCAGTGTCAGGTATGTTGATTCAGCACATCAGATACTTATAATCCACATGCAGGATATGGCAAACATCCAGAGAAAAAAGAATCTGGTAGCTATAATATGTATGCAAGCTATTTAGAAAGAGAGTGTGCGTGTTTTTTCCAAGTACATGCAGAGTAGGAATGGGATTTTTGCTCTTCTAGGCCCCTAGCTGCAGAAGTCACCTAGAACTCCACAAGCAGACTTCTAGGAGAGGAGAAAGGTAAGGATAAAAGAGGGGTCTTCCTACTACCATTATCTGCTTCACTATATGTGTTTGTTTTATTTCTGTGCAGTGTGTGAATCAATGCCTGATAAAGTATAGTCCTTGAAATGGCTAGAATAGCTTATTGAGGATTAGTAATATCTGTATAACCCTTAAGGATTTATTGAGGGCACCCCCTGGAAATTCTTTGCCTGGCTGTGGTGATTGTGGTTCCTCACATGTTCTTTGTGAGGCTAAATGTGCGATCATCTAGGTATTATAGATTGTTGCTGAATAGTTTTCCACTGTGGCATTAATATGAAACCCGATTATCTCATTGTGAAATGTGATACAAAGCTTCATCTTATGATTGAGAAATGTCAGGATGATAATGTTAAAATTATACATTAAAAATAACGTATAGCTGAAAGATCCAGTGATATTTTACAACACTGTTCTGATAGACTGTCCAGAAGGAAGCTGTCGGAGTCTCCTGATTCAGTTTGCTGATTTTTCTGAAGGCAGTATAGATAGCTTTGGCATTCACCCAAATTTTCTAAAACATTTCATTTTCCAAGTGGTCTGACCTTTCAGAAAACTCCTCTACCTTTTTCACTGGCAAATATATCTGTGAAGCATTCTCTTCATGTATTTTTTTCCTCTTTGATTTTAGAGAGGATAATAACAAGTCAAAGTGATCATCTTTCCCCATTCCCACTCCCTTTCCATAAATAAACAAAAATGTTTACATGTCTCTTAAAGTCATGAGCCTTCTTACCTTGGAGGGATCTTCTAGTGGATGCAGCTGATGAATCTCAAAGGTCTCACTCATGAAACCTTGACTTCCATGTTGCTCCTTCATGTAACTCCAAGGACTCTTTAGCTTATTATTTATTATTATTTTTATTCAACTTATACCCCACCCATCTGGGATACACTCCCACTAAGTGGCTCACTATGTTAAAAAGAGCAGAACAGACACCATAAAACCATGGAAAACCACCCACCCGCCCAGTCCAATCAGCACCAAGGACCACTAGCCCAGGTGACCAACTTCAACAAGCTGCCAAAGGCCTTGAAAAGAAAAGTTTTCAGTTGCTTCTTAAAGGATCCTAAAGAGTCAATCAAATGCAACTCCCAAGGTAGAGCATTCCAGTTAGCTGGTGCTGCCACTGAGAAAGCCCTCTGATGGGTAACGGACTTTCTAGAAAACCTGGGAGTTGGTACTTGGAGTTGAGTTGTAAGAGAAGAGCTTCTTCCAAATAATTTTGTTTAGTCTTTAAGACACAACAAAACTTTCTGTTGATTTTGTTGCAACAGATGAATGGGAAAGAAGGGATACTTTACTATTGATGACTTTGCCTCTATTAATATGACTAGGGGAAAATGTGCTCCCAATGCAGTACCATAACCTACCAGTTGAAGGACCAACTTTTGGAGATGATTTTTATGCATGGAACTCTGGTATGGTTCACACACTGGAAACCAAAGACAGATGTACATTATGATGTGTCTCTTGTTGTTCAAGCACATTTGAATATATTATACAGTAAATCAAAATCCAACTATTAGTCCTAGCTAGAGTAGATCCAGTGAATAAATGAGACTTGTTGTTGAAAATCCTGTTGATTCAATAGATTAATTGTATTTGGGTCCAACGGTTGGATTTAGCCCATGAGTTTTCAACCTTTTAAAGCTGGGGGCTGGGTCATGCTCCCTCAGACAGCTTCGGGGGCCGGACAGCCATTTTGCCCTTCCTCCACCACATGGCACTTCCTAGTGTGGTGGAGGCGGTGGGGGCCCCACATGAAATAGTGTCGCGGGTCGCAGGTTGAGAATCCCTGATTTAGCCCATAGTTCCCAAATTCTATTCATGCCTACTTTCACTCTTATTTTAGGCTGTTGTTTAGGGCAAGAGAAGGGATAAAGAGCCACCCATTATATTGTATTTTCTACTTTCTTACTCTTGTGTCAGATATTTTGATTGTGCCAATTGATTGTGATATTTGTTCTGGATTTCTTGCATTGTTGTATTTCTACTGTATTATGGTATTGATTTGTTGTGAGCCGCCCTGAGTTGGCATATGCTGAGGAGGGCGGCATACAAATAAAAATCTAATCTAATCTAATCTAACCTGGATCATAGGTAATGAGAAAGAAGGGTCTTAGCCTGTAGTTTTTCAATTTTTCAATGTTTTCTGGGTTTTGCTGAATAATTATTTTTGTCTTGCTTTTCTACTTTATAAACTCCATGGCTAATGTTTGCAGGGATGTCCAGCATACCATGGGTGAAAAAATGCTATTATCAGGCACTGGAAGAGCTTGACTTCCTTAAAATCCATTTAGTTCAGAGGATCTGCTTCAGATGCTTGATGTCAATTTTCACAGCACTGCTACTTTGATACTATCTTGGCAAAATAGCTACATATTGAAGAAAGCAAAAATGTGTTCTGAAATCTTTTCTGCAATCTAAGTAGACTGTACTAATGTTACTTGCTTTCATGTTCAGGAAAAGAATACAGTACTTAAGAGTGGAAATCTGAACCATTATGAATCAAAGGGATACTCCATTTCCCAATGACACATCATGGATGTGCTTTTCTCAGAATTGTATTGTAGAGCACATCTTGATTTATTCTGGTCACAAGCAAGTAGAACACTGTGGTTTTGGGCACAATTAATTTCACACCAAAGACTGCTTTTGTTCTGAACTCTGAACAAAAAAGTGGGGATCTTGCAAGAATGAAGCTTTAACTAACTAACCATTGTTTGTCAGCTATTGTCTGTGCCTGTGCCACTTATTTTCAAGCACTGGCACATGCCTTTTGGACTAGTAAAGGATTAGATACCCACAATCTGATTCAGAGCCAAAAAACAGAGCTAAGCAGTCTTAAGCAATTGATGGTTCCCCAATAAAAACACTGTTTGCTTTAAAAGATTAGGCATTTTACCACTCTTTTTTCATTATTGCTGGGAACATCCCAGCTGATTTCCTATCTCATCAAGATTTTATGGTCCATCAGCAGCTTTTTAGCACCTTCTGATCTCTTAGCAATTTTGCAATTCCTGTATGTGCTGTGAGTCAACATTGTAGGTATCTTGTAGGTAGCGGATTAAGAAGCAGAAGCATCCTTTTAACCTGTAATCATACATGACAATGAAATCAAGACAGAATTGGGTATTTGATGGAGCATTGTATTACTTGCTGAATTCTGATGCTAAATGTTCATTTTGAACAGTAAACAAAAGTTGGAGACATTTTCCTCAAAAATTAATTTACAGGCCAACTACACATAATGTACAAAATGATTCCCCCCAAAGGAAGAAAAAATAGTTGCTGTTTCAAACAGACACTGTTGTCATTTCTTTTCTTTGCTAATGTACAAGATGACAAAGTTTATGAACCCAGCTGTTTTTAATATATTAATAAGGAGTAATTATATTCCATCAAGTCAATTCTGACTTTACATGTATCCTTGCTGGGCTTTTAACATGCAAAGTACTCAGAAATCATTTACCATTCCCTTCTTATGGTGGCACTCTAGGACTGTGTTACTTGTATGGGGTTTTTTTCTGGGAGACGTAGTGAGAAATCAGACTCCTAACCCCTGTCATCCCAGCCAAATTCCCCAGCTCACTGAGTGGTGCATAAATGGTATTTTGACATCTTTAACTTATCTGTGAATAGATAAATTGGGAGACTATTTTACTGAGTTTTCCCAAGGAAAGCTGGAATTATCGCCTTTTCTCAGAAATGGCACCATTAGCAGTGATTCCCATGGTCATAGAACATCTTTTTCTTTTGGCAAATAGCTTTTTCTTTGTTGTACTGGACTGCACATGGCAGTAACAGCAACTGTGTTGACAGCTTCATCACCATTTTGCTTCCTCCCTTTTGTCCTTTACTTGTGTGGCTCTAGGCCGTAATGATGAGATAGTCACCAAAACAAATGGTGGAAAGAATCTGTAAATAATTATTTAAAAGGGTTTTCTGTTTTTAGGGGAGCAAGGAAAAGGAAAAAATTCAGTGTTTCTTAGGAAAATGTTACTTAGACAATTTGGCATTTTTATTCTTCTGAGCTCAGCACTTTTCTCCAGGTTTCTGATGTTACGCTTTTTGAGGGATCACTACAGGCATTTTGTCATTGCTCAACCTGTTTACATTACAACTTCCATCCTGTAAGCTTGTAGCAGGTATGAGGAAGGAAACTGTTGTACTCAATTCCATGGGAAAGTTGAAGCTAGTGTTGTGTAACTACACACACCCCATTTCCTAATAGTTTTATTTCCCACCAAAAAAAGGGTTTCATTTTTCTGCATTATTCTCAGGGACATTTAGAATTACAGTACTGTACTTTTAGCTGTTTTATTGAAACATTATAGTGTACCTAATGCTACATTTCTTCATCATTCTCTAACTTCCTTGGCTGCTACCCCTAATGTGACCTGAAGGAGAGGGGAGTCACATGGAAAGAGTTGCCTTAGGAGTAAGACTGTGTACAAGATTGAGATGGATCCTAAAGTCCTAAAAATGTCAGTCTGCAACTGACTAATATTTACTGAAGTCAGGAATATTAAAATTTGGTTCTGGAGCAAACCAAAGAAAATTCACAAATGGTTTCACATCTGGGAGATAAATTAGATGGAGTACAAATCGCTTCAGCATACTAGTCTTTAAAAGGTATCCAATACAGAAACCTCTGTAGTTTGTGACTTTTTGATATGTTGCCACCAAGTGGGGTTTGTGTTGTTTTATTTTATTGTATGTATGTCTTTCATGTTGTAAACTGCCCAGAGTTTTTTTTTTTTTTAGTATTTTTAATCCAAAATATAGGTCAACATTTATGCAGACAGTGTAAGTGGGAAATTTATATTCATACTTGTTATGCAGGTAAAAAATAAAAATAAAACCCTTGGTTTGAGTGATTGTTATTTTATGAAGAAATATATAGGCCCTAAAGTAGAATTTTCATACAAATTTGTGGTTGTGAAGCCGAAGTCCTGGGAGTGACTTTTTAAAAGTCACACAAATCTGTTCAGGAAACACAAAGGATTAGATTTAGGAACTGGATTGTTCTGATGTTACTGTACACATCTGCAACTAAAATATTAATCCATTATTTATTTTCACATCAGAAATCGAGATGTTGTAACTGCTCCAGACCGAAAACAATAAATAGTCCTTCTTCTTGAATAACATCTAAAACCAACATTATTTTCATGGAGAGAAAAAGGCTTTGAAAAATATGAGATTGCTTCTTCTCCCCTCCTAATACATTTCAGTTTTGCTCTGTTTTTAAAAATTCTGGATCACAGCCATAAATCTTAATTGGTAATGCCAGCTTTTGTAATTCAGACACTGAGTCAATTGCACAGAGCACTCCTGCAAGGAATTTGGCCCTCAGAGGAGAAATTGCAAGGTGTCTGTAAAGGAACTGTGACAAATGCTCATTGAGTTTTGTACATAAAATCCCTTCAAATGTATTTGTATACCTTTTATCTTTACAGTCCAGACGCATTTGCATGACTGCTTTTTGAAAGAGCTTGCAAGATGCACCTCTAAGGTTGCCTTGGGAATTTAGTTTTAAGTGAGATTTTCTTGAACATTATTTGTATTACAGAGTTGATCAGTAATCAGTCATCTCCACGAGAGTTAGTAGATCTCAGGGCACTATATGGAATCACAGGGTGGATCTTCACAGATCACATGAGATAACTTTCTTTGAAAGGCAGACCGTAGATCCATTGGTAGGGTTGCTGCTGTGGTTATGGGCATTACCAGTTACCTTGGAATCATTATTCAGTTAGGAGTCTGCACATTGGTAGATGTCTCCGCAACAACATTTTGCACATGGAAATGGACTTGAGAAATCAAATCCATCTGCATGCGGGCTTTTAGCTATTACATCACCCGCTGGCTAGTTGGACCATGACATGTGTCCTCCGCGTTCACCTTTCCCAAGGGGTTCCAATGGAGGACGCTTTGGTGAGTTTTAGTCCTGGCCTAACATCATTGACAAGAGATAGGTAACACTGCCTAGTTAGACTACTCAAGCCCCTGCACCCCAACAAGGCTTTCACCTAGTGGGGGGATCACCAGTTTTTTGGCAAATTTCATAAAGGTTGTGCAGTTCAGTTGTATTGTCCAGTACTCAAAAGGTGTGGCTATAGCTATGCCTAGAACCATGTGTTGATGTCAAAATAAGAGTAGAGCAACACATGGTACTGCTCCATCTAGTAGATTAACAAACTGATTATATCAGTAATTAGATGTTAAAGTACTTAATTACTTTCTTCATTGTGCTACAGCAGAGTAATAGATTAATTCATGTGCAAACAGAACACCAGGTCTTTTTGCAGTGGGGAGCATATCCTCAAGCCTAGGTACTATGAATATATGGATGGATTAAAATTTATTAAAAAGAAACATACCCAGATTTTGCTCTTTCAGTCTGTTTTCACAGAGACACAAACAAACCAGTTTCCCAGCTGGATAAAAATGAATATGGCCGCTAGGTTTGCAAAACTAGCCATGCATGATAGTACACATCCTAGGAAATATGACAGGAGCACAGCGATAAGAAAAGAAGAGGGTGTGGCTGAGTTTACTTGTTATTCAATTTTGATGGCTTTGGAGTTTGCATTTTTATCTAGAAACAAGGGGAAACAAGACTAGCCCATAAGGAAATATATTGTCTTATTCAGCCAAATTATTAAGAACATGTCTGACATTCATAATAGGTCATTATCTAAACAGATCCCAAATTGTTGCCTGCAGGCATCAATTTAGTAATGCATGTAAATTCATGATCTACCTGAGGCATGTATTTGCTAGAATACAAAAATACTTGCTTCTGTATCTCACTGGGGGGGAGGTGGGGTTGAAACTCCAGTCTCTGTTGAATTTTTTTTAATTTTACTATAAATAAATTGTCACTGTGATGTCTACTTATACAAAAACTCCTCACTGAATAACGACTTCAAGGTATTAAAGGTATAATGTATAAAGTTAGAAGCTCAGATCAGAACTTGAAAAGGTTTCCATTTGAACTCCATTTTCTTGACTTTTCAGAGGATTTTTCAGGGGTCTGACCAGTATCCTTCATGGCTGGGGGATTCTGGGAGTTGTAGTTCAAAATAGTAAGACTCCTGAAGCTCTGATAGCAGTGGCGGGTATCTATTGGTTTGGACTGGTTCGGGCGGGGGGGAGGGTTAGTAAAAATTCCCCCACTCCCATTTCCCTCCTCACGCATGTGTGCCAGCACATCATTGCACCAGAAGCATCATCACACCTATACTTCGGAGCGCTCCAAAGGTGGCAGTGGCTGCAC
Source organism: Bradypodion pumilum (assembly GCA_035047305.1). Lineage (NCBI taxonomy): Eukaryota > Metazoa > Chordata > Lepidosauria > Squamata > Chamaeleonidae > Bradypodion > Bradypodion pumilum. The sequence continues at coordinate 492,962,387 of JAWDJD010000001.1, forward strand.
TGCCCCTGAGACCTTTACCTTCCACTCCCGCTGGGACCACCACCACACCCACTGCAGTAAGTGGAGAACAGGAAGCAATGGCAGGGCAGGCACAGCCGCCGACGGCTAAAGGCACCCCTGCACTGATAGCCACAGTGTGGTAGTATTTTTTTTTTGTAGCCCACCACTGTCTGATAGCATTCTTCTTCACTTCCTCTTTTATCCCTTCGTGTGTTGAAGGAGGTATAAGGTTCTTGTTCTCTACTAGCATTATTTGGTGTTCTGGTAGCATTTTGCATATGTTACCTGTTGAGACTCCCTATGAGGTAGCGGTCCATTTGAAGCAGCATGGGTCTTAAAACATCCCTGGGCTTCATGTTGTGCTGTGGACTGGTGACAGGCAGTAAAACCCCTACTTACGAAAAAAAAAGTCCGTTCCATAGGCTTTTGCTTAAATCAGTTTTTTATGTAACTCGAAGCAAACCCATAGGAAAAATTATTTTTTACATAACTTGAAGGCAGGCGGTGGGTCAGAGACGGGAGCTCACTCCATCATGCAGTACCTGGGAATCGAACTCAGACCTTCCAGTCAGCGAGTTCAGTGTCTTAACCACTTGAGCCACCACAGTCCCTCTGGGCAACTGTATGCATGCTTAATTTTTGACCCTGTAAATCACAATGCCCATTTTCACTCTTCCAGTAAACAGAGGGAATTCACAGAGTTTTCATTACAGTGAATTCCCCACTGTGACTCCAATTCCTTGCTCTGTGCTTGCATTGAATTATAGCAGGGTTGGTACAAGAAGGTGGAAAAAGGAAAGCAGAAGCACAACCAGCTGGAGAGCCACTCAGGGCCATTTTTTTTAGTGGATTGCTAGGCATGAAAAGAAGTGTTTGCTTAGTGGTTTAAGCAAGAGAGAGAGAATGTAAGGCCTGATTTCATGTCTCCTTGCAAATTACTGATGTATTTCTCCTTGAAGATATCTCTGTATCTTTCTTTCTTGTTCTGGCTGATATGGTGCATTGTTCTTTTGGATGGAAGCCCAAAAGAGGCAAGAGAGATTACTCTTCCCCAACCAAAACAGCACTAGCTGTCCCCCCACCTCTTACATGTCCTAAAATCATTAGAATGTGTGAAGATTGAAAGTGGCTTTTGCTTCACAGGCAACCTGGCCTGAAAACAAATATTGAGCCAGTTGGCAAATGAAGCCTTTTTCATGATAGATGAAAGCTTTACTGAGTGCATGTAGCAGGTTTAATCAGAATAGTTTGAGAGTATGGACTTTCATCATAGGTCTAAGTGACACAAAATGTGAATTGCTTGTAATAAGTGTCTGTTAGTTTTAAGATATTTAAACAATGGAATGGGAAACGAGTGGGATTAAGATTGTGGTGCACAGGGAAGAGGAGTTAGCTCTTTTTCTCCACGTCAGTCCTAATTTAACTTCCTCAACCTAGCAGTTTGAAAGCAAGAAATTGCAATTAGATAAATAGGGACCACTTCGGTGGGAAGGTAAGCAGCGTTCCGTGCACTCCGGTGTCTAGTGATGTCTGCCACATGTCCACGGAAACATCTGCAGACACAGACGGCACTGGCTCTTTTGCTATAAACATGAGCACTGAACCCTAGAGTCGGATATGACTGGCTTTTGAGCAAGGGCGACCTTTACTGTTAAAGATGTTAAACCTGCTTTTAAGATCACTTGGCACCTTGGTGTCAAATTAAGGCACAGCTACTAATACAACACCTGCAGAAGCAGCCTTGGGCCTCTCACAGGCTTGTTGAACATTGATGTGCTGGATTCCCAGCTGACACAGTGCTTTTAGTAGGCATCTATTCACAACTCCCTGAAGTGCACTTTTCATCAACGGTGATGGAGAAGAGCTCTCCTATTTCTTCTTCACGCTAAACAAACTCACATTGTGTGCTTTTCAGAGAATACACAAATGATTTCTGAGTGGTAGGGAAGCTGTATCTTACTGACAAAATAATATGTTTTGCAGGGATTGCTGAGAGTTTCAGATCAGTTTATATTCTGTGTAAGAATTTAACATGCACACGCATTCAGAAGGAAAAAAGTTAGGAGAAACAAGAGAGAAATAAAAGAAAAAGCAAATCATTGGGTTTATCCATTTTTATGCCCATTAAGTTATTGATCGAATCCTTTTCAAAACTAATATTTCCAGGTTCAGGATTTTGAGAGCTTAACTCTTGAAATTCTGTTTGAATTCTTTTAATACTGTGTTAGGGGTTGTCATCTCTTCTTGTTTTTCATTATAGGATTCTCTTCTGTTCTGTAACATATGTATGGTGTAATACTGTACTTGCTGTATCTGTACATCTGAAGAGGTATAAGATAAAATCTTGATCTGATCCAGCCAGTTCAGAGGTGCAACACATTCTCTGTGAGCCTCCCATGATTTGCTTTGGCAGAATTTCATCTTATCTCAGAGGATAGTAGTCATAACTTGGCCTTTGTAACCCTGGGTGAGCCTAAATCATATTGAGGCCTCTTAGACTGCGCAAACCTCAATTGAACTCAAGCTAGGGATACTCAGATGTGTTCTATTTTAATGTAATGTAATTTAATTTAATATTTTGACTTGTTCGCCACCCACTCAGGGGGACCCGACTCAGGGCGGCTGACACAATTCAAAACCCCATACAATAAAAACAGTTCAATAACCCACACCCACATTTAAAACTTTCTAGCATTTTTCTATCAAATGTCCCTTTTATATATGGATATTTTTGTGATTGCTTATATTTTGGGCACTTAATGGGGCCTAGTTTGAGGGTACCCTACTCTTAGACTGGTTTATGTGGATTTTGCCACTAAACGGGAATGCATGCTTTATTCCACCACCTCCTTGAGGTTTTCAGTTTAGCTATGGTATATCATGTATCTTAATTATGACATGGGTTGGTATATCAAGGCTTTTGAAGGCTGTTCAGAAATTTCAGCTCCTTTTTATAAGGTGCAGCCAGGCTACTGACTGTGCCCAGTTATGAGGAGCAGGTGATAACTATGGTAACAACAACCACACTGGCTACAAGATGATTTCCTGTAATAATTAAAAGTGCTGGATAAATCTTTGAATGGCTGTGAACTAGGCTGCATGAGCTCAAATGGTTCTTGATTTGTGGGGAAGCTCTCTCTCCAATATCTGAAATCCATCTGGTAGGAAGCCAAGAAAGCCAATGTAATGAAGGGACCCAAATTTAGAACCAGCTAGTGGGTAATGTTTATTCTAGCATCAGGACTGACGGGCTTCTGCTGCCATACAAGCCTTTTTAAATTTAAGCTACCTGTGTTCAGCCAACTGAGCTAATTTATTCTTCTTTTCCCCTCAGTACTGCAGTCTCCACTTTATACATACATTGTTTTGAACCTGGGTTTTTGTTATATTTCTTATGATTTTCTATTGGTTTACTGCATTGTTGTTTGTCATATTACATGGGCTTATTTCCTATGGCAGACTTTATTGATTTCAACCACCAGAAAGATAGATCCTTCTCTCTCTCTCTCTCTCTCTCTCACACACACACACACACACACACACACATTAGATAGGCAGAGTACCTTTAAATATATGCAGAGTGTGTTTCCCATAAGAGAAATTATGTTTTGCCTTTTCATCAATATACCTAAGGCCATAGCACATTTAATACAGGAGTGTGCAACATGAGGCTTTCCAGATGATGTTGGAGTACAATTTCCATGAATCTTAGCAACACAGGCAATTGTGAGGGATTGTAAGTTTCAGTGCAACAACTTCTAAACAGCCACAGTTTCTGGTTCCTAAACTACAGCAAATCACCTTTCTTCTTCTTCTGCTTCTTCTGTTTCTGCTTTTGCTTCTTCTGCTTCTTCTTGGGCAGACGTAAAACTGGCAAAATGAAGCCACTGTTTGGTGGGTTCATTCTGCACTTCCCTTCACCTTGACCTAGTGTGAGAAAGATTAGCCTTGTTATATATCAAAGAGGCCCACAACCTGTTTAGGATGTTTTTCTGTCCAAGAACAAGAGCAACTGGTACTATTGGCAATGAAATACCAAGCCTTGTTGTACCTAGTGCATTTATCTCCAGGGCATGTAAGTAGCTTTACTCCCCATAACAATTACTTACTTGGTTACTTAGTTGATCTGTGTTTCCACGTCACGTTGATATGGCAGATTGAAGCATCATCTTCCACTGTTTCCGATCCTGTACGAGCCTTAACTAGGGCCTGGGGAACTTTACTCTGAACTGGTCTTCCCATCTGTTTGCCTTAACAATTAATAAGCAAGAAAAAATAATAATAGGTAAATCAGTGAACAGTTTGCTTCCCTTTTATGATGCTAACTATGTAATTTAATGGTAGGTTTAACCTTGAGGCTTAGCCTTGAAGCCAGGCCAACCAGATTCTGAGTAGCAGTTTAATGCAGGCTCATCAGCCAACCTGAAAGATAAATTTTGGCCTGCCAATAAATTGAAATCCATGATGCACTGTAACAAAAATATACATTTTTCCAGCCATAAAGCATAAGGCAAAGTTACCTATTTTTATTTTTATTTCATTCTCTATTCTACAGTAGTGATTAAACATAACTGCCTCTGAATGTTGTCATGACAATTAGTTTGAAACATTTACCTGGATGAAGTACAAGATTTTATTTGGCCCTAACAAGACATCATGATGTAACACACAAAAAAGCTTTACCCATCTGGCTAATGGTCCAGCCTCAAATGAACCAGAAAATTAGCCAGTTTCTCCAGTAACAGTTGGCTAGTCATACAACGTGATATAGGCAAAGTTAGGGTAAAATTTCCCATGCCCTAATCCTTTTTCATGCAAATAGATATTGTATTTACTTAGTCAAATCTGATATTGATATGCAAAAGCTTGGCCACTTGAAAAATAAGATATGACCAGGTTCATATGCAAACTCTTGGGCTTTCTGCTTACATTTTTAGTCCTTTAAACAATTTGGACAAGCAATAAAGTGTTTATGTGTATGAGAGAGAGAGAGAGAAAGTATGACAAGGTACACTACAGAAAATGGCATACTCTTGTTCGGCTAAAGGTTGCAAAATTATATATTGCAAAAATGTGCTCAACATGTTCACTTTTAATCTCAGTCCACACCTCACTGAACACAAACTGGCAGAAGATGCTCTATCATGTCTGCTTGCAATAAGATATTTGGGCCAGGCTGGCTGCATCATATAATATATAGAGAATGCTGTTTAAGGTGTGTAGCTTCATTTTATCTTCTGTTGTCTTGGCAGTGTGGTTAGGATAGTGTTTCTGTAAATATTTCACTGGAGGGGCAAGTGTGGCAGCTGGATTGATGATCAGTCATATTCACTTAATGCTTCAGCTTCAGAAGCTCGGTTCTGTTTTTTATTTACCTCCTGTTCTTCTCTAGTGGGTTTTTATGATTCATATTTCTTTCACTTCCACCCATGATAGCTTTTTGTGCTTTTTCCCATCCCTTTCATTTCCTTTATGAAATTAATGCTTTTGTTAACTATTAAAGTAGGCAAAATAGGTCAGGTTAATGCACTGAGTACAGATACTTCAGAATTTATCTAAATCACTAGGCTATTTTTTCAACAGTGGTAAGAACTAGGGTCGGACTCAACTATGCGACTGAACAAAAGAACTAAGAAGAGAAACTAAGAAAATAGAAGATTAGTGAATGCAGATGGGTGAAGAGAGGTTTCTTTGAAAGTCTTCATTAAACTACAGTGATGAGAATGGGGGGAAATGGCAGGTAAATTATTAAGCCCTAAATATATTGGCTCAGCATTATTTTCCCCCATGAAAATCAATAGTGCAACCCTGAACTAACACAGAACAATTCCCTAAGATAATAAAGAATGTACAATGTTTCCATAATTTTTAATTTGTTCATTAATGTATGTTGTGATCTTATTTGTTGCCTAACAGTGGCCAAGAACATCTTTGATGGGAATATTTTGTCTTCAGTGCAGTACAGTATTTGCTTTCCACAGTACAGTATGTGAATATGCAATACTAAAATTCAAGTTCTTGAAAGATTAATGTTAAGAGGAAAAAGGAACAGCATGAGTTGAAATAGAAATTGAAATAAGAAAAAGCAGAAATGGAACATAAACATTGAACTACTTTTCCAGATTTAATTATTTTTTTAAAAACACACAAAGCCTTTGATGACTATGAAGAAAATTGTTTTCGAGCATTCATCTGCTCTAACAAAAAGCAGTCTGGCTATCAATAGTAATCTCTCTCCCTCCCTCTCTCTTTCTCTCTCTCTCTCTCTCACACACACACAGCTTCTAAATCAGTTCACTTGTGGAATCCCCTCAACTGGAATTCAAGCACGATGAATCTCATAAAACATCAAAAATATTTTGATTGAATGGATTTCCCCCATCCCTCTTGTATACAAGATGTTTTTCTGCTCCATTGGTACCTAGAACTTCTCTAAATGCTGTAACACGTTGAAGATAATGAAGACAGGCATTTGGATTGTCCTTAGTTTGTGCTGGAATACAGCATGCATTTTTTCCTCCAAGGGAGAAAAGAATTTGGAAATAGCTTTGATTTTGATTGCAGCTCTGGAGGGGGCTGTTATGTCAATATAAAGGAACAATCCTGCACCCAGCTGAGCCGACCAAGTAATATTTGCAGGAATTCTGCCATTGCTTTCTTCTTACCCTTTCTTCTTTTCATCAGTCCTGCCAATTGGGCAAAAATCCTGTTTGTAAAAATAATTTGCTAATTTCATTGATGGCAGATTGCTTGAAAAAGACATCAGTTGCTACACACTGGACTAGATGCAGAGTTCTTTGGGTATTTATCAATAGAATTCTTTGAAACACAGAAGGGGGAGACACAGACATCAAAAACTGAGACAAATGGACCAGTCTGCCAAACATCCTTCCATGACCTTGGTCCTCATGGTCAAAGTGGTTACAAAATGGGAACTTCTTGGCTTCAGAGTTTGACCATAGTTGTTTCACAGGAGACTGATAGTAGGAGGAGGGATCTATTCTTCAAAACACATCAGTGTTGTGATCTCTCTTTCCTCTCACTTTAAAAAAACATCAATTGTAAAAAAAATCACAAGAAATTGGCAGCTGATATTGGGAGCAGGACAGACCACCACTTTCTGAAGATCCGCAACAGCAGGTTATATTGGTATAGTGATACTAATGCATGAAGACAAGTTTCCTTGCCCCTGAGTTGGGAAATGTTATGAAGACTCTCCACTCTCCAGCCCATCTTAAGCATGGAAGGGGATCTCCATCTTGTTGTTGCGTCTATGTGGTGACTGGTAACTCAGTTCTTTATGTCCTACCAATACTGCTGTGATCCATTTGCATTCAATGTATCTATTTAAATAACTGGCTTCTGAACAAGCTTAAATACATGCTTACAAGAACAGTACAGAGGAGGACAACCTGCCCACCCTTAAGTACATGTTCTTAGACAACCTGAGAATTTGTTTAAAAAATCAAAACCAGTCAGTAATTTCCCATACAAGATTGATTATGGGTGGGAAGGATGTCAACTGAATAGTAAGAGTGCTTGTGAGCAGGAAAGGCTTATAGAGACGATGAAGTGTTCCCTACCAATAGCCAGTATGCTACAAATATTCACATATTCCTGTATGCCAACTTTGTACTGGAAAAGACCACAAAATTAATCTCATGTAACAGGTGGCTTGAATTTTAGGATTATGGCTGGCAAAGTAATGCATGAGGTGAGGGATGTAAAGCTCCTTTGGCAAGAAATTAGAAATAATGAGTGTACACACATCAACATGCCCTGATTTGTGCTGCTGGCATAGAAACTCTCCCCTGCTAATTTCAAGGTTGTTTAGAGATTCATTGGGAGAGACATTCATGAGCAAAGAGAGGTAACTTCTTGCAAATAACAAGTTACTTGCTTTTTAAATGTTATCTCATAACATAAGAGAATGCAATCTCACCTGCATAATTAATGTCACTTTTGTTACTCCTATATTTACACAGTGCTATAATTATATGGTCTTACTGAATGGTATGTTTTAATGCTGGATTATGCTGAGCCTTGTGCTATTTTATACAGTATTCTGTTGTGGTAACAGTGAGGTAGAGGGAAGGAAAGCATGTGTCACAGCATTTATTTTATTTAGCAAATGAAAAAAGAACTGTATTAGTTACTTGAGTTATGTATTTAAAATGTAGGTGTAGTGGTAACAAACTACTTCCTTTTTAAAAAGTATCACTTTTGTTGCCAGTAACTTTTCACTCTGAATTATGCCAGAGGTACACTCTTAGGGGCTACCATGTACTGACTGGGTCCAGAAGCTATTGGCTGGAGTTTGAAGTCATCTGATTTCTTCCCGATTCTTCAGTTTGCAAAGATTTCTTAATGATACTTTCATCTTCTGAAATACACGTATGAGTTATGGCACTTCTGGTATCCCCCATTATTTTTATGGGGACACTTAAACATCCAAAGGTAAAAGAAATTGTGGTAGTTGATGGGCTGCATAAGCTAGTGTGAAAAAGCACTATTAAAAGTTCAAGTACCTGTTCATAATACAGTATGTGGCACATCAGGTTTAAGGATAAAAACAAAACACCTATGTTAAACCTGTTCTTATCCTTCTCTTTGTAGAAAGATTCCATATTTATGGAGAATATAAGTCATTGAGGTAAAGCAAGGATACAATGTCAAGTTTTGTTCTGGTGTTTGTTTGTTTGTTTTTTGGGGGGTGAGCTTGTCAGATTTGTCCCATGCAAAATTCTTGAATTTGAATTAAGAAAACTTGGACACAGAACAGAATAATAATTGCCTTTAGAAATTGGCTTTGCTAGTACAGTAAATGTATGTGAATGTGAGAGTTTTGCCAGTTTGTGTAAACAAGAATTCTGTCCAGACTCCCTTTATCCAAAACTGAATCTCCATTTATTAAGCAAAGCTGGAATTCTGCCTTGAGACTAACAAAGACTAGCATGTATTGTAGGGGGGAAACCCTGTATATTGGGCAGAAAGTATGTTTATAGTATATTGAAGAGATGAATATTAACTAAATTCTGCATTCTCAACAATACACATCCCTTCGGAGCCTTCTAATCCTTAAAAATCCATGCAGCAAAGCAGCTTCTAGAATCATTTTTGTGTCATTTGAATTAAAATTATTTCAAGCAATTGTACTTAATTGCTTTGGTTTCTTTTAGAACATCAAAAAGTGCCTTATATTTCTTATATTAATGAAAACTTGTATAAAGGGCATCTAGTGTCTTTCCTTTCAGAAGCAAAACTTTGTCACACATGTAGAAAGAAAGGAGTGGCAGATTGTTAACAAAGATGCCAACAACCCATTTAAATGATTTAGATTTTTTTCCAGTAAGGTAGCAGTCATCCTACAGTAAATCTAGATATTGCACGAATTGTGCATTTTTGAGCAAAATTACACAATTTTGTACATAACAATGGCTTTTTGTGTGTGAAAAGCATTGTGCTTGCCAGTTAATTCCTCACCATCTGTTAGGAAAAGAATGCTGCAATGGTTTGTCTTTTCCACAAGGTAAGAAGAAGGTGAGTGAGGAAATCTGTTTGTGATAAACTATTGATGTGTTTTTCAGAAAGAGAGAACAGGAGGTTAGAGCAGAACATGTTGATGAGGGTGTTACTAGAGACTTAATAAAATGCATGTTGGGCTACAGAAAAATCCAAGATATTAACCACAGGTCTTTCAGAATGATGAAAAACTGCTAATGGATTAACAATCTAAAAGCACCAGGGTATTCAGGCCATACCATGCCAAGCATGTGTGTAAAAAAAAAAAAAAGAACAAGGTAGTAAATCTTAATGTGGTCACAAGGGGTCAATAATTAAGAACAATAAAATATGTGTTGTACTATGTGAAACTTAACAGCTGATATAAAACTAAATACTGTACCAGAAATCCGGTTTATTTATTTTAGAAAAAGCTAAAAATAGATATTCAAAATGTTTATATTTGAAATGTGACATCAATGTACATATCTGTATTATATTCTCCCTTAGCTGATAATGGCTGAAATCATGTAACTTAATGTAGGAAATCACAATTAGAGTAGGCCCATTGGATCAATTCACTTACAATTGATTCACCGATTCAGTGGATATACAGTACCCTACCCTGTTTAGGTTCTCATTTACAATAGCAAAAAATGTTCAGAGTTGTCGTAACTTCTCTAGGGGCACAAGCAGTAGTGGGCATCAGCAGGCACGCACCAGTTCACCAGAACCAGTAGCAGAATTTGTGGCTGGCCCTGCCCACCCATGTTTTGAAATAAAGTACTGTAGTCTTAATTCGGGTGCAATGCAGGGCTTTCACCCTGGCCATGCCCACCATGCCACGCCCACAGAGTAGGCAGTAAAAATTTTGAATCCCACCACTGGGCACAAGGAGAAATAAAAGGGAGAGTGGAAGAAGTGGAAACAATGTTTAACGAAAAGGAAGTCTAAATTTTGCCAAGTTAAATACTTTTGAAATGAAGCAGTATTATAGCATTACAACAGGAATTAGATGCACTGTCTTCACACACATTTATAAAAAGAGATTGAATCAGGAATTGATTTGATCAGTCAGAACTTCAGTAAAAATCCTTACCCTTTTAAGGTCCCATCCACACACTCTTCCCTTAAAAATATTAAAACAAAACAAAAAGACAATGGATTTTTTTTAATCGTGTCAGAAGCAAACAAAGGTGGTTTCTGAGTTGAAAGGGTTTTTTTTCTGGAGGAACTCCACTCAGGGGATGCCCAAATGAGGCTCCTTTAAGGCCACAAGATCTTTTCCCACCGAAGTGGTCCCTATTTATCTACTTGCAATTTCTTGCTTTTGAGCTGCAAGGTTGGCAGGAGCTGGGACAGAGATAGGCCCTCATTCCATCATGCAGTACTCAGGTCTTGAACTGCCGACTTGCCTGCCTTCCAGCTAACAAGGTGAGCTTCTTAACCACTGAGCCACTGCAGTCCCTAATGGAATTACATGGGATGAAAACAAGATAAATTAAGGAAAACATTAGCTGAAATACTGTTGCTGAAACTTTTGGGAGCTAAATATTTCTGAAATCTCCATTCTTTAAATATATCTACCTCCCATCTAGCTTAAAAACTACTATGGGCAGTTTACACAATTAAAACTGGATAAATATTAGGAACAAACTAAACAGGCAAGCAGTAATATAGTAAATTAATTTTAAAAAACCCTGGGAAGAGTCTCCATGTGGCTTTTCTAAAAAGCAAAGTTTTAATTTGCTTCCTAAAGGGAAGGAGAGACGAAACCTCACAAACTTTACAAGGAACGTTATTTCATAGTGAAGGTGATGCCACCAAAAGGTCTGGATTCTTCTTGAAGATTTGCAGACCTCTCTTGAGGTAAGCACCTTCAACCACAGAGTGGATCTAATATGATAGGCAGTCTAACTAAGATGGAGGTGCTCCAAAGTCACAAATTATGGAGGCTTTTATATGTTATAGGGTCCCAGGGCAATCCCTTATTTTGTCAAGAAGCATTAATTACCAGAAAGAATCACCAGCAAGGCAGCTCCCCTGGTGGCTTAGTGGTTAAAACGCTGAGCTTGGAGACTAGAAGGTCGGGTTTCAATACCTCAGGGCTACACTTGGGGACATGAAAGGAGCCTCATTCGGGTGTCTCCTGAGTGGAGTTTCTCCAGCAAAAATCTTTTCAACCCAGAGTAATTTAATAAGAAATTATTATTATCACCAGCAAGAAAGTAAGCCCAATAGTGGCAATTTCAATATACAGTACCATATATACAGTACTTGAGTATAAGTCAGGTTTCTTAGCCCTCAAAGTGAGATCCAAAAATGGGACTTGGCTTATACTCAGGTCAACGTAAACACTCAAACATACCCACCCATGTCTAAATTAATTTTACCATATTTTCATGTATTTTATTATTGAAACTCATTAGCAGCTGCTGCATTTTCCACCCCCAACTTATACTCAGGTCAATCTATTTTCCTAGTTTTAGAGGTCCAAATTAGGTACCTTGATTTATATTTGGGACAATTTATAGTCGCGTATATATGGTAATGATTTTATCTTTTATGAACCAATATTAAGATTTCTTTGTGAAAGATCCCTGCTGGGGTAATAATGCTTCAAGAATCAGAGTTCTGACAGTGTGGCAGTGAGAAAGGAAATAGGAATCCAAAGAACAGTCTTTCTAACGTAAGAGATAATCATTGCAACAGGACCAATGTTTAATTAATCCACAAAATGTATGTGAAGGGATACTGAGTTTCAGACAATTGAGATAGAAAAGCTTTCCACATGCTCTGTGTGACATATGTCACATTTAATAAGCCAAATGTCCCAGAATTGGAACCAGAATTGTTTACAACCATCTCCAGGCTGCAGTCCATGTGATTTTGTAACTTTCTAACACCTCATGTTACCATACATGGAGGTTCAAACACACATTCATCCCACTTTGTAATTTTTCATTCCAATTTGTAATTGGTGTGATTTGTTTCCCTCACAAAAGAGTACAATATCTTGTGGGTAGGGTTTCTAGTTTCCATTTAGAGTAAATACCTCCACGTGGAAGGCTTCCCTGATGTGTGCACATTCTCCATCACTTAGTGAAAATGCCATACCACTATCTCTACTAAAACTTGCTGTGTTGGTTCACACTACTGCTTGTACATATAGCAGCTAGATCAATGGTTCCCAACCATTTTTTGGCCATGCCCCATGTAATTATGTCTAAAATCCTGATGAACCCCCTTGTGACATATAATTCTTATTATTCAAAAAGTGAACTAGTATTCATGTAGAGGAAACCTAAAAGGCCATTAAATTGGTCTAAACAAGCTTCCAAAGAAGCTTCTTGAATTGCTCACCTTAAAAATCAAATTGCCCGCCTGTGGGGCACGTGCCCCATGTTGCGAACCATGGGGCTAGATGGAGAAACATGCTATTTTGATCAGGATGAAGTAGAATGATTTGTTAATATTTCTCCTTTGTCCAGGCAGCCCAGGCTAAGATATATTCTCAAAATAAGCGTATGAAGTATGTTACGCTAATATCAAACCAGAGCTGAAGATGTACATTTCTTATGATTAACTAGTTTTCCCTTTCACAACCAGATATCCCAATTTCTCAGCAATCAGATTTTCAGATTTAGACTATGTTTACATTTAAATGACCACTCAAAAATAAACAACTAAGCATGTTAAATGCAAAATAAATAGATGAGGAAAATAATGAGCTACGACAACAGCCATTTTTGTATTTCATTAGGGACACCTCCTCTAAAATCACGTTGAATATAATTTTAGCTTAATTTGGAGAAGGATTCTCTTGTTTATCTTGCTGTGACTTCATTATCCATTATTCTTTTGCATGGTCTTCTGTGAATCACACAATTTATTTATTGTACTTGCACAGAACAAAGCACAGAAAGTCCCAGAGCTTCAAGCCTTAGGATTTTCTTTCTCCCATTATATAATGTGCATGCCCATGTTATCCCCCCTCAGTCCTTTTTCCATCCACAACAACATGATTGAGTTCTCTTGTCTAGAACATTGAAAATACTTATATTTCACTTCTTCCCTCCAAGAAAAAAAAAATCTCTCCATTGCAACACATGTCTAGAGTATGAGAAGACCCTCATGCACCTCCTAATAATCCACACCAGCCACTTGATCACAAGGTCTGTGACACTCCAGAAACAATCTATCTTATTTCTTTGCCATAGTAAACAGTGTGACAAGAAAGAGGTGGAAGGCTGACCTATCTGTTTGCCCCCCATGTTGCAGTGTCTTACCAAGACACACCATTAATAATGCAGTGCCATGCAACTCGATACACAAGTGTCAAGATTCTGTCTCAGCAGATGCAAAGTTGAGACACTTAGGCCATTGAAAGCAGCTTTTTCAAATTATATCCAGACATTTTGCTAGGCTGCCTACCTCTCTAGATAAAAGCTAGCAGTGTAGAATAATTTATAGGGAGAAGCCAATTTGCTTGCAAAGACACAGCAGGCTGTTCTCTTTCCTAAAGTACAAAAATTCTTTGTGCCATATGTGAAACCGGTGCCTTTTTACGGGTTTTAAAAATTATTTTCTTTTAATTAATTTGGCCTTATTGCTCTGGTACAATGAGATTTTATCTCATTGAAAAAATAAGTTGTATGAGAACATTAGGAAAGAAATAGAAATCTTCTGTTTTCTCTGCCAGATCTTGCACACATACTTCCTTCTATACCTTTACTTTTTCTGTTGACAACATGCATGATTATGCTTCACTAATATTGAACGAACTCGTTCTTTAAAAATCTATGATTAATGTGGCATTATGCATAAGCTGTGAAAGCCTGTTTGTCAAGAAAGGTAGTTATCATTTCACATTTTTTCATTGTTGTACATGCAGGTGGAGTGATGGAAAGTGAGGTTTCCCCTCTTTGCAAAGCTTGCTTTTCTGCCAAATTTGGGGGGGGGATCTAATGTTAAATGCTGTGCATGTAGCAGAGATGGGAAAATAGATTGTTTTTACTCCCTTATTTTATGTTTTCAAAGTTTTTTTTATAAAGCATGATTTTTTTTTAAAAAAAAAGTGAAACACAATTCTCACACCTTAGTGAGAAGTGCTTAATATTCAAGGACATGGTTGTATATAGGTGAAACTCGGAAAATTAGAATATTGTGCAAGTGTTCATTCATTTCACTTAAAAGGTGAAACAAATGTATGACATAGACTCTACATACAAAGCAAGATATGTCATTCCTTAATTTGTTATAATTGTGATGATCATGGCGTACAGCATACATGAGATTATATGATGATTATGGGGTACATGGGATTGGGGAGTTGGGGTTTTCATAAACTGTAAGCCATATGCATCAATATTATAACAAAGTTATAAGAATGATCTCGTTCTGCATGTAATGAGTCTATCTCATATATTTGTTTCACCTTTTAAGTTGCATTACTGAACTGAATGAACATTTGCATAATGTTCTAATTTTCCAAGTTTCACCTGTATATGTACATAACTTGAGTTCTTGTAAGTCCCCCCCAACTTCTTTATGTTTGCCTACTTGACACTGAATGTGTCAAGCTAACCATCTCACTGTTCTTGAATCCAGAAATAGTTGTTACATCCATAAGAAGCAAGTGTGGGTAAATGCCTTTTAAAAAGTCTAGGGATGAGTAGAAGTATAGAAACCATTCATTGTTGATTTTTGCTGCAGCAAACTGACACAAAAAGAACGTTTATTCCCCCTTCTCCATACATCCCCAAAACAGCAATTAAAACAGTCTCCCCAAGAAACACCAAAATATACACCTTTAACAGAATAAGTAACAATTTATTGACCAAATAACAATTTAAAATTATCAGTCAAACAGGGAAAGAATACACACATGCATACACATGGGGGGAGACCTTTTACAGATTCAAAATTCCTACTCCCTTTAAAAGTTCCGAGTGACTGCTGACAGCCCTTACAATTGTATTGGATGGGGAAAAAATCAGGGTATTTAGGAAACCTTTACTAATAGGTGGGTGAAAGAAGAATGACACAAAAGAAGGGAGTACACAAGATACGTGGAACTTTCACCTAGCCCTTTTTTGAAAACACAAGCCATGTTTAAGGGGCTTTTTTTGGCATTTGGTAAAAAACCAAGAATTACACAGAAGGGATCCTCTTTTATGTTTTGGGTATTTCGCATAAAAATAAAAGGCCCACCCCTGATCCCATTAAGAGATAATAATAATGTAGTGTCAGAAATTATTCTGAGTTGAAAGGATTTTTGCTGCCGAAACTCCGCTCAGGGGACATCCGAATGAGGCTCCTTTCATTTCCCAAGATCTTTTCCCATCGAAGTGGTCCCTATTTATCTACTTGCAATTTCTTGCTTTTGAGTTATTAGGTTGACAGGAGCTGGGACAGAGACAGACGCTCAATCCGTCATGCAGTACCCGGGTATCAAACTGCTGACTTGCCATCCTTCCAGCTAACAAGGCGAGCTTCTAGGTAAACATAAAATTAATAAGGTGCTCCATTTCTAGAAGAGAGCTAACATCCACACCTTCTTAGCATACACCATTCTTTTAAAAGGTCTCAGTTTTACAGGATTTAAGTAGCAAACACCCTGATAAAAATGGCCTTGAGGGAAGGTGAATCAAGTCTCCCAATTCCTCTGCTCCATAGCTGTCTCCTCCAAGAGATGGAATTCAGTTTAACATCAATGCTGGAGGTAATAATCTGTTTCTTTCAACCCAATGGAGGGAAAATGGCATAGTGGTGACCATCTGGTGAAAGATTAGCTTGGAATAGCAGCACTTGCTGTTTTTATATTAGAAGATGATGAGATCCACTCACTGACACATGAATGCTTCATCGTAATGGGCTCAGAACTGGCACTCTAATAAAGCATCGAGCTAGAGCAAGACATTGGGATACATTTGTTTAGCAGACTCGAGCAAATTGCACCTGTGCTTCTTCAACTACCCTGCTCTGCCATCTATTTCTGAATGTTGTAAAAAGTGTTTGCTTTATTTTGAGAAAAGGCTTTTGCGGTCTGTGCCCATTGCCACGTTGCTCATACATGGTGAAAAATGAGTTAACACAGTCAGAAGGCATTTTCACTTTAGAAGATTTGTAGGGCAGTTGAGGATGTGGTCTGAGCCTTAAAAAGAATGTGGCTTACATTTTGTTATGTAGTCTGTATATATGTGTTACAGGTTTAAACACCCAGCACATTTATTGTGTGCTTCATATTTTTTTATCAGATTTCATCTTAAATCTATGTGTTGTAGTTGGTATGAGTCCAAGATTTTAATGGTCAATATGTAAATAGATTATGGTTAAATTTACCTATTTTCTATATATAAGTACAGTATAAGTATATGCCAATTTTATGTGAATAAAAGGAATAAAAATGTGCTGATTGAATTTAAAAGTTCTCTTAATGTCTTTAAGCATATTTTAAAATAAAAAATTCCTCCCCCACTCTTGGAATAACAAGAAGGTTTGTGGAACTTTGCTGCTGATTGACAAGATATTTAGGTGCATCTCTGCTGTGCAGTTGAACATGTGATCATAAGATGATTGAGATGTACTCTTAACAGTTTGTCCAGTAGTAGTAATACACTACGGCAACTTATCCATACTTTTTGAAAACACAAGTAGGAGTCTGACCATACTCCCTGGAATCCTATTGTACAGCGGGCGACTCTCTAGCACCAGAAAGAGGGCCTTCTCGGTGTCTGCTCCGGCCCTATGGAACCTCCTGCCAATTGAGCTGCGTCTCCAGACAGAGTTGCTGCCCTTCAGGAAAGGGCTAAAAACTTGGCTGGCAAAGGAGGTGTAGGGCACCAGTGACGTGGTGACCTTAGCCTGCTGGCTAATTTTGTGAGAACTGTTAATCTTTTTAAAACTTTTGTTAGTAGTTTTAAACTGCAATTGGTTTTATTCTCTGTGAGTCATCCAGATTCTTTGGAGTTGGGCGGCAATATAAATTAGAAAATAAATAAATAAAATTGTAGTGGTTTTTCAGCTTTTAAACTGTTCCTCCTCTTGTTCTTCTGCTCCTTGGATGAAGGGGATATTTAGGGATTTCTAAAACTTGAGGCGTTCTAGGACAGGGGTCTCCAACTTTTTTGCACCACAGACTGGTTTCATGCCATGGACCTTTCGAGAGATCCATGTGAGGTATGACACTGCACACAGGCATGCAGGGGCAGAGCCCCACTGTAGTTAAGTACAATGGAGGAGGAGCCCGACCACCTGCCTATCTGCTGTGTCTGATGCCTGTGCTCGTGCTCCATTCTGCACTTTGAGGGCAGAAGGCTGCCATTGGGGCTCCCAGCGCCACCCACCCTCACAGCCCAGTTTAGGACAGCCTAAGGCCCGGTACCAGTCCGTGGCCTGGTGGTTAGGGACCCCTTCTCTTGGAAACCATTGTTACAAATAATAGCAAGGCATGTGACAGAAATGCTGGAGATAGGGCTTACATGCCTTCACCACATTTCTAGTATGCCATCCCCACAACTTTAGTTAAATTTATTGTCCAGATGAACCTCTGGATTTGATAATACTCTGTAGTAAGAGAGAGAGGTAGATTAAATTCATTTTGATAGTTATCTCCAGTATTCGTTAAAGAGACTAGTAATCATAATGAACATAAGGTATACCATCAAGAATTATATTTTGTGGTTTTTTAAAATGCTTTTGTGTTCCAATTCCAGACCAGGGAAAACATGAGTCATATAATTTTGTAGGTACTTTAAAAAACCATAGACACCAAATTGCATCTGGGTAAAAAAGATGTACAGTATCTGAAGCTATGTCAGAGCTCCCCCTAGTGCTGGTTAGAAGTGAAATAGTTGTGAACTATTCTTGAATGCCAAATTAAAACAACAAGTTTGTAAGGTGTAACTATTGTGAAGGATGTTGTAGGGTTAGTTAGCTCATTGTATGTGCTGCAGGAATTTATGAAACTAGCATCCTTCAATCATATTTATCTCTAACGGATGAGGGTCAACATATTTTCTATAAGTGGAAGAGTACTAGATGATCTCAGTGATTTTAGTCTTTTTAAAATATTGTAGAAAATAGGCATATATCCTGTGTGTATCCCATGGTTCTGGTCCTTTAAGATGAATATCAGCTTCTTTCTTCTATGTAAGATGGTGTTTTACAGAGTAACCCCAGTCAGTCTGGATACATGGAGCAAGGAGGTTTGGTTATCATCAACCACAGTTGGCAAAAATTGCATCCTAGTTGGTGGCAGCACGATATGAAAAGAAAAACCTATTTTCTTTTCAGTTATGTGTTGTACCTCAAGGGTGGGAGCAGGGGTAGATTAATCGAGATCTTCTTGAACTGTATTCTCCCCACTACTACCAAACAAATACTTGATGACATTATTAATTTTAATTCTAAAACAACCCCCATATTTCAGGATGCATTGTTCTCTCAAGGTTTAGAAAACTCCAAAATGCATTAAAATTGGAATTACAGTTTCAGCATGTTTTAAATGTGCTGGCAGCAGTAATTCCCTATTAATTGCATAGCTGAATATATTTCTGTGTTTCCTAGGCAAGTTGGGCAAGAGCGTTATTCCATCCTTTAAGCTTACTTAAAATAATGAAAAGTAAAGCCAGAACAGTCCCATTCCATAACTTTACTCATGAATTGACAGCTTTCTTTCTTACACTAGCTTCCATCTGGTTTGGCCACTGGTTGTTTTAGCTGTGAATTCTGGGAGTTGAAGTACAAAATGTTAATTGTTCCTGGGAGTTGAAGTACAAAATGTTAAATGCTATTGACTTTCAGCAACAATCAGGGATTTTTGTGATATAAAATGTTAATATTTGTTTTACCAGTCCCTTCTTCCCATGGCACTCTGGGACAGGGCAACTCCCCAAGGTCATAAAGCAGCAGGGCATATAATTTCATCAGCCATTAAAAGACAGGGTACTCTCAGCTGACCTGTCCCTTAGGAAACTCAGTGGAGACTGGAACTCATGTCCCCTGGTATTCCTATACCTGATTTTTACCTTGTTCAAGAGACAGCTTTCATGGTGAGGTGGAAATAGACCACCTTTTCTTTACAGACTGTCTTTGCTGTGTTGTGATGCTGAAATCTAGAAAATATTATCCAAAAGGGCAAATGTGTCATTAATGATGGATTTTTTGCAACTTTATTTTGCACATGCATGCACAATCTGTTTAATGGAGGTATTGTTGGGAGCAAGTCAGCTGCACTGCACATGTTGGACATGTGTTGATTCTTCATTCATCTAGTTAAGAGAGAGAGAACGCATTTCCGGTAGAGATTTTGGAGGTTTATAACATGTATTCTACCTTTTTCCCCCACAAAAGCTTAGGACAGAGTTCATTACATACATGGGCTAAAGTCCTCTTGCATAGCTACACAAATGACATAAATTTGGAGGGGTGAAATCCCCCAATTAAAAAAACCACAGTGGATATCAGTTGAATTCTGAGTCACACAACTCAGTATCCAACAGATAATGTCTACTGTGATTTGTAAACTGAGGCAATTGACCTCCAAAAGTTATACCAGTTGTGTTAAGCCAGCATAACTAATCAAGAGGATTTTCATCCTTATCTCTTATTGTCTTAGAAGCCTGAAAGAATTCTAGGAAGGAAATAGTCTTCTCCTTAAGAGCCTACACTTCGTTAGTGCTTCACAGTTTTCACCAAGCATGCAGAGACAGTACTTCTATCCCATTAGGCTACTACCTTTATTCAAATCTTTATATTGTAAAAGGATAGAATGTAGTTTTCTTTGCCTATAACACATGTTTGAATGCTGGTTTAAGCATAGCTCATGGATTCTGAGGGTATCCCAGCCCCCAAAGCCAGAGATATGATGATGATGCCCCCATCGTGACCCTGAGTTTCCTGTGTTTTAGTCTGAAGAGTGGGAGTCAATCTTCACACTATTTATAAAAATTTAATCATTATAATCATCATCATAAAACTGCAGAGCTGGACGGGCACATCGGAAAATCTAACCTTCCAAACTGTGGCTTTCCACTGAACTGAAGTTGAAGTTTCAAGAACCAAACTAACTCAAGGAAAAATTGATTACTAGAAGATTGCTTACACTGTATACACTTAGGAAGAAGAACTCAACTTTCTTGTAGCTGTTTCAGCAGCGAAGATAAGAAACCCTTGGCTACATGTCACATTGGCAGTGGACTACTCTGATGTTGTGGAATCAGTAAGTCTGCTGAGAAGATTGTTGTTAAACAACCCAGATTTTATGGTTTCATGTGGAATTCTAAAGAAATTACATTTGCCAGTAAGAGCTATAATATTCCAGTGCTACCCCCCCTCCCCAATAATTTAATTTAATTTTCACACTTCTGTGCTGCCCACTCAGGGGGACCCGACTCAGGGCGGCTAACATAGCAAACAAACACCATATGCAATATCCACAATAAATACGCAATAAAACAGTATACAAATTCAAATACAAAGTACGCAATGACTGGGCCGGAGTAGAGAGGGCAAGCGGGAAACAATCTCCCCTCTGGAGTGTTCTGGGGAAATAAAAATAAGATTTACCCAAGATTTGGCTTCTGTGTGAAATAGCAAATAATACCAACAGATAATTAAAAAAAAGGGGAGGAAATGAATGTGAACAAAAAATTGTGAATGAAAAGAAGGAATAATTGTTTTCAAATGAGTTTAATAAATTAATTAAAAGACAGATATGGCCTTTAATAATAGAAGCTTGGAATTCAGAAATGAAAAAAATACCTGAAATTATTTTGTTTAAGTATTGGAAAGTTGCAACTAGAATAGTCAATTCAGTCAGTGGGAATTTCATGTCTTTTTTGCAGAGGTGCTCCCAGAGATGATGAAAGATGGTAGATGCCATTTTTTCATGTAATTTGTCATTCACCATGGCGGGGGAGGGATAAAACAATAGTAAGGAATAGATGTTCCAAACACGTTTGACTCGGGTTTCCAGCAGCTTGATAAGTTGACCATTCAAGTTTGAGAAAAATTGAACAATGTGAGCAATAGGTGTGAAATACTGTGAAACACATACTTGAATATAATGTATTTTATTCAAGAAATACCCTTTGTAATCATCCAGACAACTGGCTAAATTTGGAGAAAATATAGAACCCCTAGTGTATACATTGCTGTCATCAGGATTAAGATAGAAGTGAAATTAGCTATAAAGCCTTTATTTTGCTTTTGTTGTGGAGTTCTGATCAGTTTTCTCATACAGCGTGTAGCCTATATTCACTTCCCACAGCCATAATTAAAGTCCTGGTTAGGCAAATTAATCTTACGATGATCTCATGCTCTCACATTTGTCAAGGGACAGAATGTGAGGAGAGAGCCTATGAGTGTGGAACTTTTTGCAGATGGGTTTTTTCTTCTTTAGAAAATCAGATAGACATGCAAAACTTAGGAACAGGGATTCCACCCACTCTGTATCCTCAAATAAGGATATATAACTATTTGGAGTTAATTCTTTTTAAATACAGAAAGAGACATGTCCTTACCAGCATTTTTATCTGTTTTGCTCCTCTTGGGTTTTAAGGAAATGCAGTGACACCTCGCTTAAAGAGCATAATGCGTTCGACAGGATTGCTCTTTAAGCGAGTTTGCTCTTTAAGCAAAACCCCATTGGAAGTGACTAATTGTGATTTCTGGCGGGGGGGGGATTGTGAACCCCGATTTAGTTGTTAAGCAAGTTTTGGTTGGTTTTAGTTGTTAAGCGAGTTTTGGTTGGTTTTAGTTGTTAAGCGAGGCAACAATTCCGAGAAAAATCTGCTCTTTAAGCGAGTTAGTCTCTAAGCGAGGCGTTCTTTATGCGAGGTTTTACTGTACATTGTATTCTAAATATTTAAAGCTTTGTTTTCTTCAGTTGAATCCCCACTTCTTCCCTGTATTGAAGTGAAATCCTCTAAGAGAAAAGTGTACTTGTACTGAGTGATCTCCGGGGTCCTGCTTGATTCATAAATATATAAAAATCTTACTACCTTCAATCAGTACAATATAGGGGAAATAACTTTGGACTGATAAGGGAAGAAGCCACTCTCTCAAGAAGCCGTATTGGCCACTCTCTGTGAATAAATGTAAGGTAAAGGTCTCCATCACTCGAAAGCCAGTCTTATCCGATTCAGGGGTGCAGTGCTCATCTCTGTTTACAGCCAAAGAGCTAGCGCTGTATGCATCTTTAGCCATTTCCATGGTCATATGACAAGACGGCAGAGTGCACAGAACACTGTTACCTTTCGCACTGAAGCAGTACCTATCTATCTACTTGCTATTTCTTGCTTTCGAACTGTTAGGTTGGCAGGAGCTGGGACAGACGACAGGCGTTCCCTCCATCGTGCAGCACTCAGGTCTCAAATTGCTGGCCTGCCAACCATCAAGTTCAGCATCTTAACCACTAAGCCACTGCAGTCCCTTAATGAATAAATGTACATGGCTGTAAATGTAAACACTTTGTGTATGAGAGAGATGAGCAATTTTCAGCTAAGAGCAGTATTGCAAAAGCATTGTTACCATAGTGATCAGAAGTGGGAAGCATGTGTACAACATGTTCCATTTGCTCACACAGACACCCTAATAATTTATTATATGCCTTACACGTAACACGATAAAACTTCAAAGCCTCATGAAAAATCACTGGAATCTCAGCTCATGACAGTTAAAACTTTGGTCTCAGGTTTAAGATAGCAACCAGATCTGTATTTTATAACTAAAATTTATGGCAGTATGAATTTGGACATCAGCAGAAGGGGGGGCATTCTTGTTTGCTTCTTAACTGTTTTTTTTTTTTGAGGGGGTGTTTTTTAGTTTGCTTGTATATTCTTATCCATATAAACTCAAGTTGTTCCTTCTAAATCAGGGGTGGCAAACTACGGACCACGGCACCATTTGATTTGGCCTGCTGCCACCCTCACCGCTACCAGAAGCGGACGCGTTTACAACATCCATAAAACACATCTGCACCTGCTTTAAACGCTGACGTAAATGCACTTGTGGCTGTCGTAAACATGTTTACGACAGCCACGGACACATTTTATGGCAGCATTTACAGTGTCAGGAATCACATTATTGGCCCACTCAGCTGTCCAGGGGTTGTGGTCAGGCTCGTGGTGCGAAAAGTTTGAGACTCCCTGTTCTAAATTGTAGTGCTGGGTCTCTTGCATTGCAGTAGTTTAGTACTAAATTGTGAAGTACTGTATAGTCATTTAATGTGAGAATTTCCATAGCCACACCTCCACTCAAAAAATAATAATCTAAAAATACAGTAATTGTGTTGATGCTTGTATTAGCGTATCATTTCCATGTGGAGCAAGTACTTTGGAAAGCTAATGTTTCTTTGTTTTCCATTTAAGACTAAATCGACCCAAAATGCTTATTGCTATTGTACTGATAACTCATAAGAATAATATTGCTGTGTAAATTCACACAGACCCTTAAGGTATCCTGAAAATTTCAATTAACAGGAGAACAAAGAAGGGTATGAGATTATGACATTATTGTCGTGGATGATCAAAAACATTTTGAACCTTAACCATGCAAACCAAAATTCCACTACAACAGTGTGGAACACAGCAATTTGTGGCTGAATTCACAGGGTAACGATTAAATTTCTTCCCAAACATTGTTTGAATTCTTAGCAATTAAAAGCGTTTTGTATACCAAATCCCCCCCCGCTCCCTTACATACAGTATATAAACACATACAATTAGTAAACCACTTCTGTGTATTCTCCACCGAGACACCCCTAAAAAGCTCATAAATCAGAATTGACTTAGCAACAGACAATATTATTATTATCCCCTTCTATGGCATGCAGATTCTGCTAATCACAATGAAAACCCCAAACTCCATGTAAGCAGTGTAGGGAGGGGCTGACCATTTCAAAACCAATCCCTCATTATAGTTAAGCAGTTAAGCTGGCTTGTGAGATGACAAAGGACATCTCATTTTCCATCCCTCTCTTCTTCATGAAAGAAAATAACTGCAAACATTCATAAGCTCCCAAATCAAAGTAATTGGAATTCAACTTTATTCTAAGGCATCATGTGAAGAATATTTTTGTAAACCCATAGAGCTCTTTCTGCTCCATAGCCTGACCTATTTTGTTGCTGTTGTACACCATGAGGTATTTTCAACTTATGGTCACTACATGATTTAATGTCTTTCAGCAAGTACCATACAGGGCAGTGGTGGTGAACCTATGGCATGCATGCCAGAGGTGGCACTCGGAGCCACCTCTGTGGGCACTCGTGCAGTCACCCCAGCACAGATTTTGCCCCGCCTCTCAGCCCAGCAGCCTAATGGCAGCACTTCCTCCTTCCTCCCAGCACAGAGTTCACCCTGCCTCTATGCCCAGCAGCCCAATGGGAGCGCTCCCTCCCTCCCCCCAGCACAGACATCTCCCTGCCCGTATGCCCAGCAGCACAATGGCAGCATTCCCTTCCCCTATTGCTGTGTTGGCACTTTGCAATAAATAAGTGGGGTTTGGGTTGCAGTTTGGGCACTTGGTCTCCAAAAAGTTAGCCATCACTGATAATAGGGCATTTCTATTCTAGGGAAATGTAATAACACAGAAGGCTGATCTTCTGATGATGAGCTTAGAAATGGACAAAATCATATTGGGACTTTATTCCATGGTTAGAGAACTCATGAAAACTGTGGTGGTGAACCTCAACTAATTAATGCTGTGTCATTCATGTGCCTGCTGGTGTGCCAGTCATATGCAAAGGATCATGATCCACTTAATTAGCTGCCATTTGCTATCACACCATATTTAATTTAATTTAATTTTCGCGCTTATATACCGCCCACTCGGGTGCAATCCAACTCAGGGCGGTTTACATGGCGGACAATAAATACAATATAATAATGCAATGACACATAATAATACAGTTCAATTACATCAAAAGAAATTCAGGGGGAAAACACAATATCAATGCATCACATAATACATAAGTACAAAGCATCAGAAATAATCAATATTAACAAAATCCCCAAGGGATGAAGCACAGCTCACATCCCATATAGTGCCCAGCCCAACTTCCCCAGCTGCGGCAAACATCAGCCTCAGTCCCTCTGTCTCCCTCCCTGCCCCCCCCCCACTCTCACCACAGACCGGGGAGAGAACCGAGGTGGTGTGTCGGCTTCAGCGTCTCGGTGGCAGCAGCTTCCAAACTCCCCGCCGAGAACAAGGCACAGCTGCGCCAACGCTCCCATCTCCCCTGACCGACTTGGCCCAGGGAGAGAGCCGCAGGTGGCTCCCATCCTGGGCTGATGGCGGGGGCCCAGGAGAGCTTCGGCGCGGCATCCCCGGCTGCAGCGCGGCGTCCTCTTATTCCTCCGGTCAAGGCAGGGCCGGAGGGAGGCGGGGCCGGCAACCGCAGGTGGCTCCCATCCTGGGCCGATGGTGGGGGCCCAGGAGAGCTGCGGCGCGGCGTCCTCTTATCCCTCCGGTCAAGGCAGGGCCAGAGGGAGGCGGGGCCGGCAACCGCAGGTGGCTCCCATCGTGGGCCGATGGCGGGGGCCCAGGAGAGCTTCGGCGCGCCGTCAAATCATATGTGATTTCTTTTACTCTGGAGTAAAATCCAAATGGAATTCATTTATCACAATTTTAGAGGATGTGTTCAAGTTTTGAAGGAAACTTGTCACAGCACTTGGGTGTCCTCTGTGCACAATGCTTGCATTTAGTGTGCTTTGTTTTGGAACTAAAGGTTTATAGAAAGGTTTCATTTGCAAGTCTGATTGTTGAGGCAGTATTTGCGAAGAAATCTCAATGTGGGAGGAAAATCTGGTTAATGATAGGAAGGTTTATTGTGTTTTAACACATCTACTAAAAGCCTGAGACAGTTTGTTACTCTTTGGTCAATGGCTAGAACTTATATACTGTACATAAAAATGCACACACATGCATTTGCATTGTTTAGTGCTGGATCACTGTAAATCTCATGTATATCTATTTGACATAACTCCTATTTTGATTGGTAGATATGAGCCTATTAACAAATAAACTGGCGCCTCTTCTCCCAGTGTTTCATAACAGATGTAATTGTTTCTCATATCAACTACAACAAATGTCCTCCAACTGTTGCCTTTTCTTTCTTTTCCTTTCTTTTTTACTTTTTAAATTAAATATGCTCTTAGTCTCAGCATAAGCTATGTTTCTTATAGTTCACGCCTGTTTCTTATAACTTTTTGAGCCTAAGGCAGATGCAATTTTGAGACAGCCCATACTGACTTCCACTTGTACTCAATGAGCTTTCCATGTGATTGCCTCCTCCAATAAGCAGAACCTGGGTCATTAATTTTGATCAAGACTGTTTAGAAAGCAGACACGGACAGCTTATCATGAAAGAGATGGGCCACCTCACTATAGGTTATGATCTGGCTAGTAATGATGGCCCAGAAAGGAATTAAGAAAAGAAGTAAACTATGATATGCATTAATCAATAAATAATATAGGAAGAGGGGGCAGGAGCTCTGTTCCATATTCCACCAATTCTTTTGGGGAGGGCAGGAAAATAAAAACATGAAGAAGTGGAGTGTGAAATAAGAGGGTTCAAACCCCCCACCATCGCCGCCCAACCTTTCCAGGTCTTACTAAAATGACTAGCCATGAAAAAGCACTCAGTTCGAGGCTACTTTTTTTGCTCTTGTTCTTTTTTCCCCCACTCTTTGCATTGAATCACAGTATTGTTCTCGTACTACTCACTTGCTTTATAAACATAGTATGTAGGAGAGCACTTGCCCTGAGGAATATATAGCTGACAAAGGTAACTGTAGAGGAAAACAATGCAGCATCAATCAGACTGAAAGTAGACAAATGCAAGCAAGAACCACATGTGCTCCTTATGGGATCTATTTCCACTCCATACATTTCTCCAGTATTCACTTCTGTTCTCTCGTTCATTCATCACTTTTTGGCTTCTACAGCTCATGCCTGGGGGTTTGGCTCGTTCTTTCTAATTCTGAGCTCCATTAGTAATGAGGCAGAGAAGGAGGTGAGATTAAAGTCATGTCAGGAGTGATATGAACAAGGTGAATGCTTTCGTGTGAATTCATGCTTGTGAACAAACTTTATAGATTTTCTGGTGCAATGTGGGGTAATGCTAATGTATATTGTAGCTTGAGGACTAACCTACCTTGAAATTTGAAATTGAGTTAGAGTAGGGTTGGAGTGTTTTCTCTTGTGTTGCTTGTGTGTAAAAAGTCAAACTTTCTGATGTTTTTTGGGGGGGAGGGAAATATGCCCATTACTTTCTTTATGATCTTTGCTATGTTAAGAATACTGAATGTGTTGTGAATAACTTAGCACATGCAATTCTGCCATTTGGCATACGCCTGAAATTCTAATAAGTATTTATAAGTTGGATCAGAACTGTAAATAAAATTGGTTTCTCTAAATGCCCAATCTTTGTAAAACGAATTGATACATCTTGCTTACTTTGGTTTATTGTTATTACCAAACACGGCCTAAGTCAGAGATCTGTTACATTGCTGTAGTACTGACTCTTTCGGAGAATCTAGGACAGGCATTCTCAACCTATGGCCCGTGGGCCAAACTTGGCCCCCGACACCAATTGCCCTCTGACAAAGGGAAACAGAATGGAACTACAGGAAGAACAACCAGAAAGTTGGCATATTAATAAAACACCCCACATCTGCCACCAAAGATGACTACTTCATTCTGCTAAATAATTAGCTCTGGCCTTGAACATGGGGTTTCATTAGTGTGGCAAGCAGAGGACAAAGAAGTTGATCAGCACAAGTTGTATGTTGAGAATTTAATTATATAAACTGACCAGGGTGGAAATAATCTCACCCTGTAAGTGAAAGAACAAAATTGTGTGAGTTGCAAAGATGGAAAATGTAGAGGGGAAAAGGACAGTAGTTAGAAAGCCATGTTCAGTAACAAATCATGGCTTCAAAACAAGTTGTGAAAACTTTGCCATCATCCACTTGATTTAAAAACACTGACAGCAGCCTTGAGCTGAGTTCTGGATTGTTTTCTCAAGAGGATATAATGAGCCATCGCATAATTGTGTATTCCACCAGAGCACCGTGGAGGAAAGGTGGGATTAAAATAAGGATAATTTTGTTTAAAAGGTTGAAATGGGATTGAAGGGAGAGTTTTGGTTGCAGATCAGCCACAGACAAAAATTAAAACCAACTTTGGGAGTAAGGGAAGACATTTGTAGAAGAGTGTGTGCGTGTGTACGTATACACACCATGCCCTTAATATAAAGAATCTAGGGGGGAAACTATCTGTATCTCTCTTTCTTTTATATGTATATAAATGATTATGATGACCTATCTATTAAGGATAGGTCAGGAGTGAATTTATGCACATTAAAGGAGGATAAATTGCCATAGGAAACTTTCATGAGATTCTAATTTCATGATATGTTCTTCAGCTGCAGTATCACAGCTTGTTTATCAGTTATGTAAAAGAGAGTTTGTAAGGAAGAAAAGCCTTAAGCAGTGCATTAGTGCATTGGTCCATCTCTGGAGGAAAATGTTACACATGGTTCATGCAAGAATCAAACACTGTTGGAATGCTCAGTAGGGCACAATACAGTTTCCTCCCTAACCCATTTCCATGGGGATTACATTCCAAGATGTACTGCAGATAGCTAAAACCTCAGATATCAGCATACTCTATATTTTACATTACAGACTTTGACTTCTAGTGACCAGTTCTGGTAATGTACCGTAGAAATGCATATATATTATGCATTTCAGGATTTTTAATTGAATGTTTTTAGACTTGTGGATAAATGAAGCTGTAGACACTAATGTGGAACCTGTGGAACCTGTACTATTCTGGTCTACCACTTTTTGTTCTGATTGATGGGGTTGGTATTTTATAGGCTGTGTGAATAAGCACAGCCATCTGTACAAAGTTTCTTTCTTTTTGTGGAAACCTTTTCCTAGCTGCAGTAAATTCAAAACTCATGTAAAAAATCTCAGGAACAATATTTCAGTATATACAGGGCATATTTACCATTCAGATTTTCTTCTGTCCATATATCCATAAGTGTGTTACAAGGCAGATGCCACCCATAATAACCTTCTTTAAAAGTAATGCATAAATATAGCTGTAGTGGTGTTCTTGTTCTGCCGTATCTGAATCCAAACATTAGCAATCCTCATGGCGATCAGCCATGAAGACTGTCCTGAGAACATAATGCAGCGGCCATTCATCTGCCTTCTGCATCACAGCATGACACCCGTACCACTGATCTAGTTCCGTGAGTCTGGTCCTGAGCCCTTTTGGCACACAAAGTCCTCATCTAGCCCTAGGCCTGTATTGATGAAGCTGCTGCCCTCCATCAAGGTAGATTCAAGTGAGATTTAATCCACTTGGGGACCATCAACCTTCCTTGTGGACTTCAGCACCCAAGCCGTTAGTCCTCATGGTTTGTCAGGTTAATTAACTGCCTCCTGATGCTCAGCGCTCAGTCCCCAATCTCGTTCTGTGCAGGACAATGACAATAAAGATCTATCTATCTATCTATCTATCTATCCATCTATCTATCTCTATCTATCTATCTATCTATCTATCTATCTATCTATCTATCTATCTATCTATCTATCTATCTATCTATCTATCTATCTATCTATCTAATGGTCTACTCTATTACATAGCAAGATAAACTGGCCAGACACCATGTGGTGATCTATGTATGTAAACAAAACAAAACTGAAAACTACAGATAGGTGATATCTATATTAAGCCCAAGTAAACTTCCACTGAAATGATCAAACTTTTGAGTTCATCAGAACTCCTTGTTGAAAGAGGTGCTGTAAGAGAATTAAAAGCAGGGGGGGCAGGAAAGCCTGGCCTTTAGCTAAGTGTTGTTGCAGCCACAAGAGATCTGATTATTCATCTCTAGATAACATTGGCATCTTTTTTTCAATTACAGTTTGGATAAAATCTTGATAGCTATTAACTGCCTTCTGTTCAGAGAGAAACTGAAGTGGGAATTCAGTGTGTACAGTGCTTCTCTTGGTACTTTTTTAAAAGAGTAGCATGGAGAATCCAGTAGCACCGCAATTTTAAAAAATTGAAATGTAAACAAAACACATTAACTTCATCTTAGAAAATACAAATTAATCATCATGCGTGGGATTTTTCTGAGCCAGCAGTACCCACCATGGTTAAGGAAACTAAATATTTCACTTTGAAATTTAAATAATGAATAATGCCAGAAGGAAATAACATTTTGAAATGCAGTACTCCTTAAACTTGCTAAGGATTTAACTGCATGCCAAGCATGCTTGTGTGTGTGTGTGTGTGTGTGTGTGTGTGTGTGTGTGTGTGTGTGTGTGTGTGTGTGTGTGTGTGTGTGTGTGAGAGAGAGAGAGAGAGAGAGAGAGAGAGAATGCATATATATAAAAGCAAAATCTGCATAAAGACTGGTATGTTTCATGACTAGACATGCAGGAATTTATTTTCTGACATGCATATTTATAAGTCCATCCATAATCATAAGAATTGCATGCCATCAAGTCCATTTTGACCTATGGTAATCCTTTCCAGGGTTTTCTAAGGAGAGAATACTCAATTGTTATTTAGTATTCCCCTCTTCTGGGGGTACTCTGGAACTGTGCAGCTTGCCACGGCTACACAGGCTGCCTTTTCTCCCAGAGGCAGAATGGGGAATCTCCAAATGTCTGGTTCTGCATCCAAATACCTAAAGTGCTGATCTATCCCTTTCCAACTCAGTGATTCTATGATTTCGTACATTATTGCTATGGATACAGTTCTCAATAGACATATGATTAACACTTATTCAGTCTCTGCTCAGCTGGCTGTATATCGCTCTGGATGATACTATGCAAAGACCAGGCTAATAGGAAAGTCTTGCCTCTTGGAAGCTACCTTTTCTGCCCAGTACAGGATGGATGCATCATAGTCTAATTGTCTCACCTGTGACCATTCTGCCCTAGGAGATCCAACTAGGGAACCAGGCTCGTAATGGAGTCTGGCCTTCTGACAACATTGCTCCCAGCTTCACTGACACACTCAAACCCTTTCAACACATTAAGGTGTGCATCCAGGTAGGGATTATCTCAGGTAGAAAGGGGAACTAATTCCATTACTTTTCAAGTACAGCAATACCTCATACAACGTCCAAACTTGGTTCCACAAGTTTGGACTTTATACGGATTTGGACTTTGTATGAGGCATGCAAAATCCTATCTGCGATGCCTCATACAACGTCCAAATCCTTGCCGCGATGCCTTGTACAACGTCGTTTCCATAGAGATACATTGTACTGTAACAGCACAGACTTCAGGGCAAAGTCAAGGAAACAGACAGAACTTTAAGAAATCATTGTCTAAAGGCTAAATACATTACAAACACATGTCAAGCAACCCTGATTGTCCAAGAACTTGAAGAATACTGCAAAAATTCCAGGAATGCTTCTAAAAATTCTGATGAAAAAATACAAAATCGCGCTCAAAACCACTCCTAAACACTCTTTGCCTCATGCAAAACCCACAAGAGCAATGCATGCATGTGTCCTGCCTTTTATACTGCCCAGGCACAATGCAACCTGGGAAAAACCCAATACCTCATACAAAGTCGAGCGACTTTGTATGAGGTAACTTTTTTCAAGAAATTAGGCAATGTTGTATGAATCCGATGTTGTACGAAACGGACTTTGTATGAAGTATTACTGTATCTTGAGTTAAGGGAATGTGGAAGGAAATTTTACTCGTGAAAGTCCATCTCAGATTTCAGATGATACCTGACCAGCCATGCTATCAAAATAACTGGGAGAAGGAAACATAGCACGTAGTGGTTTCCTTTTGAAGAGTTCAATTCAAAGCATAGCAGCCCAGTCTGTTCATCTGACATAAACATCTCCCCCATTAGCTACCAGCCTTTCTTAGCCCAGCTCAAAGTGCTTATTATGGCCTACAAAGTTACAGATAGCTTTGGTGCGGGTTGTTTGAAAGATTGTCTGTGCCCATATGAGCTTCCAGTTTTAATATATTCAGTGAGAAGTTCTTCTATTAGCCTCACAACCTTAACAGCACATCTGATGGAAGATGCAGAAGAAAGCCTTTTTTTGGTGGTGGTTGCCAAGCCATGGAATTAATTTCCTTGGGAAGGGAGGCTATCAGGGCTTTCCCCTGCTGTCCTTTTGCCATTAGGCAACCACCCTTTTTTATTTCAAACAAGCTTTTAGCAGCTGGATGGGTTGTGTTAGAAAGGTATCTTTAATGGCCAATATTAATTTTAAAAATGTATGTTTTAACATACAGTATTTTAAAATTGTTTTAAGGTAGTATTCTAGTAATATTACATGCTTAACTGTATGTTAATAGTATAAAATGTTTCTGGGTTGGAGGTGTTAATCAGATCATTTTGTAAGGCATCTCAAGGCAGTGCATTGCTGGGAGGAGAAGAGACAGGAGATTGACAATACAAATCAATAACATCCAGAATCCTGTTGCTAATTGGCAGCTGTGTAAGGGAAATTGCATAAGTCTTGTTGGCAAATTGTTGCTCATTAATGAGAGTTGATTGTACTCCTGGTCTGAGCATTTGGACATTCACCCAGCAGCACGCACACACAAAAACATGATTTACCCTAAACACGCATAAATTGGCATTAGGTTTTTGGCAAATAAATCCAGGGACTTGCAAAAAAATAATTATGTAAGCAGCTGCTTAATAAATTATTCAAGGATAATCACCAGTTCTAACGGGTTTTCTGCTCATGTTATATGCCTTTTCTGTAAGAATCGGTTGCTCCAGCTTTTGCCACTGAGTGGGTGTGGAGATTGTACATCTGGAGGCTTCTATTTTGGCTTACTGTGCACTGTGACCACTGCCACATCAGCAGCCTCAGAATCATTCCAGCTGATTTTCTTTCTTCATTTAAAAAGCTGAAGGAAATAGGGGAATAATCTGTATTATTTATGTTGCCATTTCACAAAGATAATGAAATTCAGTGTACTTGTTGTTTGTCAGCTAACAATGCCACATTATTTATTTTCTCTTCTCTCTCTCTCTCTCTCTCTTAACAGATTTCTCCAATCCAGCTCCGTGCAGAAATGAATGCCTTGCAGACTAAAGGAAGCTGACATTCACATTCTGGAGAAAGGAAATACTAATCTAATTGTCCTGTCTCCTGTCGTCGTTTGGTACCTTACGTTGTCTGTTGGCCACCTATATAGGACACAGCTACTATATCACTCAGCATACATGGAGAGGGGCAACAAAGTATGTAAGCCTGGATAATAAGACAACAACCTTCCTAGCTAGAGTGAAAAACAGTCCAGTTATAAAAGGATTATTTTGCATTAGCCTTGGAGAAAGGACACAATTGCAACATATATTTTTCCCATTTTTTTCCTGTCATAGTATTTTCCCCCTTTTAAGTATTTTGTTTCTTAATTTAGAAATGGGCCTGTGGACTAGAACGTGGCCCAGGGACAGGGTTGCTTTCCTCAAATCATGGCTGGTGTTTTCTCTGGGGCTCTCCATGCAGTTCTCCAAAGCTTTGGCCTGTCCAAGTGTTTGCCGGTGTGATCGGAACTTTGTCTATTGCAACGAAAGAAGCTTGACCTCAGTGCCTCTTGGAATACCGGAGGGTGTAACTGTACTCTACCTCCACAATAACCAAATTAATAATGCTGGATTTCCTGCAGAGCTGCACAACGTCCAGTCTGTGCACACGGTCTATCTGTACGGCAACCAGCTGGACGAGTTCCCTATGAATCTGCCCAAGAATGTCAGAGTGCTCCACCTGCAAGAAAACAACATCCAGACCATTTCACGGGCTGCTTTAGCACAGCTACTGAAACTGGAAGAGTTGCACCTAGATGACAATTCCATCTCTACTGTTGGGGTCGAGGATGGAGCATTCCGGGAAGCTGTTAGCCTAAAACTTCTCTTCTTATCCAAGAATCACTTAAGCAGTGTGCCAGTTGGCCTTCCGGTAGACTTGCAGGAGTTACGAGTTGATGAAAACCGAATTGCCATCATATCAGATGTAGCCTTCCAGAATCTCACAAACTTGGAACGTCTCATAGTGGATGGCAACCTTCTTACCAATAAAGGCATCGCAGATGGCACATTCAGCCATTTATCCAAACTGAAGGAGTTCTCTATGGTACGGAATTCACTCACGTATCCTCCCCCAGATCTCCCAGGTGCAAACCTTCTTAGGCTTAGTCTACAGGACAACCAGATATCACACATACCACTTTCAGCCTTTTCAAGCCTTCATCAGGTGGAGCGACTTGATATTTCCAACAATCAGCTTCGGATGCTGACCAAAGGTGTCTTTGACAGCCTGCACAACCTGAAGCAACTAACAGCAAGGAATAATCCATGGCTTTGTGATTGTAGTATTAGGTGGGTCACTGAATGGCTCAAGATAATTCCTTCCTCCATCAATGTTCGAGGATTCATGTGTCAGGGGCCAGAACACGTCCGAGGTATGGCTGTCAGGGAACTCAACATGAATATGTTGTCATGCCCCACAACTACCCCTGATCTGTCCTTTGTTACGCAACCTCTCACAACATCCCTGCCAACCACAATGGCCCCTACATCATCATTCCCAACCCCAAGTGACAAATATACTCCTCTTACCACAACAATAGCTTCCCTCCCCACTGTGCCTGAGAGGGTTGATGGAGAGAAAGTGACCCCTTCCATTGTTGAACGGATTCAGCTGTTCATCCACATTGTGAATGACACTTGTATCCAAGTCATCTGGCATTCCCTTTTTAATGTGATGGCATACAAATTGACCTGGGTTAAAATGGGTCACAGTCTGGAAGGAGGAATTATTCAGGAACGGATAGTTAGTGACAAGAAACAGAACATAAGTTTAACAAAATTAGAGCCCAGATCTACATATCGGATTTGTTTGGTTCCCTTGGATGATTTTAATAATTACCAAGCTGGTGAGGACACTGTCTGTTCTGAAGGTACCACCAAGGCTTCCCTGTTAAGTAATGGAAGCAACAAAGCTTCCAGCCATGAGCAGACAACCACTCATAACATTGGCTCCCCTTTTCTGTTGGCAGGCTTGATTGGGGGGGCAGTGATATTTGTGCTGGTGGTTTTGCTCAGCATCTTCTGCTGGCACATGCACAAAAAGGGGCGCTACACCTCTCAAAAGTGGAAGTACAACCGGGGCCGACGGAAAGATGACTACTGCGAAGCGGGGACCAAGAAGGACAACTCCATTCTGGAGATGACAGAAACCAGCTTTCAGATTGTCTCCTTAAATAACGATCAGCTCCTTAAAGGAGATTTCAGACTGCAGCCCATTTATACCCCAAATGGGGGCATTGCCTACACAGACTGCCACATCCCCAACAATATGCGATATTGCAACAGTGGTGTCTCAGACCTGGAACACTGTCATACGTGATAGTGAGGGGTGTGATGAGATGGCGTCAACTAGCAGCAAAAAAAACTCAGAAGGTGAAAATTATATAAACCTACTCACACACAAATCGAAACAAAATTACATTTGATAAATGTTACACAGATGCATTTGTGCATTTGAATAATCTGTAATTTATATGGTGTACTATATAATGGGATTTTAAAAAAGTGCTATCTTTTCTATTTCAAGTTAATTGCAAACTGTTTTGTAATGTTTTGCTTTTTAAATCTTAAAAAAAATATATTGCTGAAGTACTGTACAGGGTTGTACAAGAAGAACCCAGTGCCATGGCAAAGGAAAGAATGCCTCATTCTTCAGACATTACCCACTTTGTTTTTGGTGATGTTTGAGAGATACAGGCTCATGCATCTTCCACTTGTTTATGAGATAGGTTTGTATTAAAAGAGGAATCGTCAGAAATGCCTAAGTAAGATGAAGTGATGGGAGAAATATGAAATCTGATCTCTACGGTTCATAAAATTGGAACTGCTAAAAAAAGAGGTCACTTTAACTGCCTCCGTACTTTTGGTACAGGGGAAATTATGGCCTTCCTGCAATTCAACACAAATAATCTCTATCATTCTTTTTGTTAACCACTTTTTTTGCAAAGTGCTCATCATATATTTATCCCATGTTACAAGAGCTGGTGTAGAGACATTCAAGATAAAAGATTTGGTCTTGTAGTCCAGTCAAAATGATGGCATTTTGAAATATTACCAGCTTTCATCAGAATTTTTAGTGTACATTCAGGTCATTTGCCTCACTTTTTCTCCAAAAAACACCTTCCTCTGCTCCCCAGCCCTAGCCATATAAGGCCACAAACTGAATCAGCGCTATTCATTCCAGCAGTCCAAATAGTCCTGCTGCATGGATGAGACTAGCAGGCAATACTTTCATTATACTCAGAAGTATAATCCAAAAGATACTGAAGTCAAGAAAAGAATTTGCTTTATTGTTTCTCAATTTCAAAATATCCCTAGCTAATTCACTCATTTTACTTTGCTCCTCGAGGGAGAAAGAAAGCCTTCTAGGTAGGGCATTAAAGTAAATAAGCAGTTCTGCAGAAAGCCTTCAGAAGTCTTCCAAAGAGACAAAACCATCATATCTAAATCAAATCTTAGTAGGACAGAAAATGAAATGTTTAGGGAGGTGGGGAGAAGCTGGTTAAAAATACACATGATAAAGGATTTCTGAGCCAATTCAGAATCCTTTGGCAATCCTGCTTTTGCAGAAAAAAGATGCATTTGAGGCAATAGTTATGATCCTTATTTTGTCTGATTTCCTCATATCAATTTGAGCTTTTTGTTCAGTTATGTACCTTTGCAAGTGACACCCTGGGAATGTATGCTGTACAGTCCCTATTAAAAGATGAAAACCAAACAGAAAACAGAAATGACCTCTCCTTAATTATAGAGGTGCTTGTGTTGGAGCAGCCTTGGTTTAATGTGCCAGATATTAACAGAAAGTTATAACTGTATGGAGAGCTCTGCAGAATGCAATGTTATTCAAGAATGATTCAAGTTGTGATGGTAAGCTAATTGGCACTATTCCAAAGCTTGTGACATCTACACACAATATGGGGCAGAAACACTCTTTGGATTTGTATGGTGGAGTCTCCTGCACATATAAAACATGTAATATGTCATGTATCCTGTGACTGAGGGCTTCAGTAAAATGTACATGCCATGGGCTAGTTCGGGAGTGGTGACTGTGGCCCTCCTGATGCTGCTAAACTGCAGCTCCCATCAATACAGAGTTGGCATAGCCAATGGTTAGAAATGGAGTAAGCAGTTCAACAGCATCCTGATGGCCACAGTTGACACTCACCCTTGTTTCATGTGTGAAATTCATTTAATATTTCTTCTCATGCTAACATTTTGTTTTCTAATTCAATGCCATTACGGTCCCCAGGCATGTGGAAGCAGAGCATGCCGCTACCAGTCAGGAGAAAAAAACTGGAAGCGGGAATAAATTTCCTCGCCTTGACTTCTTTTGGTGGTAGATGGAGGACGTTAACAAATTAAAATTATTTCCTAACCTTGAAAAGAGCCCACACATGTTCTCATGTCAACGCATCTTCTATTGAAAGGTTCACCGAAACAAGTTTTGAGAAATACGAATTATTTAATGTGTTGAGCTGAAAGGCAGAGGGACAGTTGTCAGTCTCATCTCTCCCTCTTTAGTCTTCTGAGCTTCTTACTCATCCCAGCACCTGAGCATGCATGCAGCTTCTTCAATGGCTTGACAACATGCATCTTCTTCCTAAGGAGATGGATCAGCACTTTTGTGTATGATGGCAGAGTACAATCATTTCCTGAGGAGTTATGTCCTTCCCCCACCCAACACCTTTTATAATCACATTTTGGATTTCCATTCTATATTCTGTATATTTGCTATTTTCTCCAGCTATAACAGGTATTTTAGGCAACCTGTGTGGCTACTGTAATAGTGAAGTCACTGAACCTTTGCTAAATAAAAGGCTGCCGTACGGTTTGAGACTGTGTAATTTTAGTCAGAACTCTACGCAAAGTGTTTTTTGTTCCTTTGACTATGCAAGCCGTTTGCCTGCTGACAGATGTGAATGAAATGTTATACCTATAGGGAATTCCTTTAATGGCATAAAACAAGACACACATGAGTCTAGGGAAAACTGGTTTGTGACAGGTTTTCTCTCTCATTTTACTGGAAACTGCCTCATCCTGTGTTACTGATTGGCAAAATAATCAGGACAGACAAATAGAACAATTTCTTACATATGGCATGGCTAAACCATTGAATGTACAACCACAGGATGCAGTGGTGGCCACCAACCTTGGAGACTTCAAATAGGGGTTAGTGAAATCCATAGATAGTAGCAGTCACGGTAAGCATCTTGCTTCTAGGAGGAGGCAGTATGCCTCCAGATACCCAGTGCTTGGAAATAGGATTTGGGGTTTTTAATGGTCCATAGAACCATTGAAAACTTCAGCAAATGACAATGTGTGCTTATTACCTTAGCAGAACAGAAATGATCCAAGAAGGGAGGAAGCATATTTTCCAGGGAAAGTGTAGGTGCTAATGTACATGTTTTAGTGAAATACATACTTGGGGTGGTACTAAAGCGTCCTCTTCGTGTCAGGGCCTGGGGGCAAGTGCCTTATGCTCTTTTGCAAATGATAACTTGATATTTTATCCCCCAGCATCAACTCTATGTTAAGTGCAATGTGCATTTCCTGTGATTAACCTGCCTCCCCTCCTGCATCATTATTCCCTGCATCATATACTCCAGCAATCAGACTTGTAAATTAAGCCTGTGTTTGCCTCCATAAATCACAAAAGTAAGGGTGCTAAGTGCAAGACATGCATACATATCAATGCGTGCACACATGAACATCCACACATCATTATTTTATGGCATTTATCACTATTTTTTTCAACTAATGCTGTCCAATTTAAATAATGGGTTCTTTCAAGTAATGAGTTTTGTCCTCACCTCTTACAGTTCATGATAGTAAATTTTCATAACTTAAAGATAGATTATTTACTGAAATTGGAATACTGTATTGATAGACTCTTAATAAAAAATATATATTCACCTTCTCACCCTAGACACATTACAGAAAAGATGTTCTGTCTGCTATTATGGAAGACTTTGTCCCTTTGCCCACCTCTGAAAACTATCAAGAAATAGATTTAGAGTATGTATATAATACAAACAGGCATGTGAAGGAAAAAAGAGACTGAATAATCTTTGTTAGGCTGATTTTTTTTAAAAAAAAACACGTGTTGTTATTTTTTGCCTATAGCTCCCAAAATCCCCCACACAACATGGCTACTGCTCACACTGGGTGGATTCTAGGAATTCTAAATTGTGTGCCATCAAGTCGATTCTGAAGCACGGCAACCCTTTACAGGGTTTTCCAGGTGATTAGTACTCACGGTTTACCATTCTCTCCTTCAGGCATCCTGGGACTGTGCAGCTTTCCCAAGGTCACAGAGGTTGGTTCTTCTGTGATACACAATGAGGTAGCAAACTCCCAATCGCTGAGATATATCTAACTCATTGAATTACCCAGCCTGCTTTTAAGAATTGTCCCCTCCCCACAAAAAATAATAATAATTCTAATGAGCCTGAGCCTTACTCAGAAACTCTGGGAAACAATGTGAGTTGAGTAGATTGTCAGACCCAGGATTATGTTAACAACTTTATTGTTCTACACATCTCAACTTGAAGCAATGAGATATTTCAGAAATTTGGAGATTTATCCAATGAGGAAAGAAAGACAGACCAAGGCTCTGGAGACCAGGGTTCCAATTCCTGCTCAACCACAAAAACTCAGGGAGAGGGAAGTGGGACTGATAAAACCACTCATTAAATATCTCAGTTATCTTGAAAGTCCTATTAGTATCACTATAATTCAGTTCTGGCTTAACTGCCTAACGGACTACCTAAGTTTCCCTAGGCTGTTTCCTTTGGAGGAGGGTCTTACAGTGTTTCTAAAAAGGTTTATATATATATATATATATATATATATATATATATATATATATATATATATATATATATATATATATATATATATATATATATATATATATATATATATATATATATATATATATATATATATATATATATATATATATATATATATATATATATATATATATCAGGGTAGAAGTCAAGATCAAAGGTTGGTCTTGACCTCTGTTTGACACTTAGTTCAAAGCACTAACATATATATATTTTTGGGGGAGTGATGAGTCTTCTATGTGCATCATTTGTAAAATGTCAGGCCATCCTACCTCATTAGAGCACACTGCAAAAAATACTACTGCTTAGTAAATGTATTTTGTCACATCTTAAGATGTTCTGCCTTTGGGTAACTACAGTGATAAGAGTTCTTTACTCTCCAATTCAGAAAGTCTAATGCCCTTTTACCATGAGGTTTGTGATTTTTAAACAAACTATGAAGTTCTGAGTCCCTTCTAAAGCTTCTGAAAACTTCACTTTTTAGATTATTTCTGAGAAAGTCGTTTAGGCCTTCCTTAAGCAGATTCCCTCTTGAGAAAGCTGAGCAACATTCAAAATAGGCCTGAAACTTTTCTCTTAAACATCTTCATTAACTCATAAGTAGTGTTTGCATCCCTAAAGGAACTCCCACAACTGTCGTCTGCAGCCAACGTGCACACTACCAGATTCCATAGTTTTAGTGTATGGGACCAAAGACACCAGGACAGCCGAAGAGCTGGCTTAACACAACTTTATTACATGCTGGTCAGAGGGAACATGAGGTAATGGCGGACGAACAGCTCAATATATACAGTGGCTATACATTTGAATGTGGCTCCTTGATAGCCTATTGGCTACAGGCTGCGTGACGTCATTGCAGGTCACGCCCTTCTTGTCCAGGTGAAGGTAGTGGCGGGAATCTTCCCGCGCTGTTGTTCTAGGTGAGTCTTGGACCAATGAGCTTGGACGCTCGCTATTGCCATCTAGTGGTCACTAGCTCGCGTCCTATTAAGGTTACAGTGATTCAGCTGGAGGTTACAATGTTAGACATAGAAAAGGTTACATTGGATACACATGGATAGGTACGTTGTTTAAAGG
The DNA here is from genome assembly GCA_035047305.1 of Bradypodion pumilum. Lineage (NCBI taxonomy): Eukaryota > Metazoa > Chordata > Lepidosauria > Squamata > Chamaeleonidae > Bradypodion > Bradypodion pumilum. The sequence continues at coordinate 493,003,925 of JAWDJD010000001.1, forward strand.
CACAGGCTTTAGGACACAACAATAGTCTAAATCGGGAGTTCTCAACCTTTTTAAGTCGGGGACTGGGTCATGCTCCCTCAGACAGTTTTGGGGGCTGGATGGCTATTTTGCCCATCCTCCACCACATGGCACTTCGTGGTGTGGTGGAGGCGGGAGGGGGGCACGTGAAATGGTGTTGCAGGCCGCATTCAGACCGTGGACTGCAAGTTGAGAATCCCTGGTCTAAATGGCTTCAGTTTAGGTTGATTCTTGCCTCAAATGCTTTCATTTTAGAATTTATGAACAGATGAAGCCAAGGTAAATATTTCCAGCATTATGCTTTCAAAATATACCAACTTGGAAGCTTCCAAATTCGACATGAAAGTGAAATCCAACTGCTGCTAATGAACACCAGTTTCAGGGTGCTGCTACTAACATGAAGGTTGAGAAGGTTTGAGACATGAAAGACTACTGGCATTATTTAATAGTACTGTACAAATATTATGTACTACTCATAATGTTCTTGTCAATTAACAGTAGCCCAAAATAAATAGTTCCATGGTGTCCCCAAGGCCTTTCCACAACTGGAAGAGAGAGATTTTCCCAGAGGAAGTAGATGGTGGATATATTAAATGTTGATACTTTCTCCACACAATATATCAGCAAATTGTTCACTTCCACTGAGATCTTGGATGCACTGTGATATTATTGTTGGTGTTCATACTGCTATCTAGACATTTTACAAAATGCCATCTTTCAGGTAATAGTAAAGCAATAGCTATTTCAGGGTATGCTAAGACACTGACTGGGAGGCGGAAGGTCAGCAGTTCGATTCCCGAGTACTGCAGGAAGGAATGAGCTCCCGTCTTTGTCCCAGCTCCTGCCAACCTAGCAGGACATTGCAAGTAGATAAATAGGGACCACTTAAGTGGGAAGGAAACAGCGCTCCGTGCGCTTCGGTGTCTAGTCATGCCTGCCACATGACCACGGAAACGTCTGCAGCAGCAGAGCGCTGGCTCTTCGGCTTTGAAACAGAGATGAGCACTGCACCCTAGAGTCGGATACGACTGGCTTTCGAGCAAGGGGAACCTTTACCTTACCTAACATCTGGATAGAGTTCAACAATTTCCGGAACTCCTGGAGTACTCTCACACCCTCTTGTGGGTAAAGGGGGTGGTTTCACCTGGTTTCCCCATCTTAGTTGTTTTACATAAGATAATGTTTCCCACACAAAAAAAAACAACCTTGTGTGCTCTTTCAATTATTATGGAACAACTAAACTGTATACTCCTTTCATAAGCACTACTGGCCAAATGTCTTGGGTCTCATATCCTTTGTAAACTAAAGTACAACCAATCACCCACATGATTCTATTCTACTTGGAATCAACAACTGGATTTGGGTCCAGAACCTCATAATACCATCAATATGACTGCCTTTCACCAGGACAGCTCATGGAGTTCTTTCAGTTCCAGGCTTTAAGAGAGAGTTCAAAAGTCCCAGTGAAACCAATACTGAATATTTTCTATTGCAAAGGGGGGAGGGGGACATTTGGCTATCAAAGCTAACCTCAAAAGTTAGCAATAGTGATAAAGCTAATAATTCCACTTCCCAGAGTAACATTTTCCTATTTTTCCCTTGGCTTTTTTAATGCTACATCACTAAAACTATAATTCTTAAAAAGGAGTTACAGCGAATATTACAGGTCAAAAAATGATACCAAATACTTATGCAACTTTTAAAGAAACATATGCTTTGAGGAAGTGAATCAGTTGCTTTACCAATAGAATTAAAGATCAGGTTTACTGTCACCTTTTGACAGTGAAATAATTAATGACCACGGAAATGTTCAAATTCACATTTCTTAAGACATTTAAATCACACATTACAACTGGAAAATAATACATTTCTTCAAAATAAGATGTTTATCTACAAAAGAAGTCAGAATTCTAGAAAACATTCTGTATCTTCTGCCATATCCGAATCTGAATATTGGTGATCATCGTGGCAATTAGCCATGAAGACTCCTGGGAATATAATGCAGTGGCCTTTCATCTGCCTTCCGCATCGTAGCATGACCCCAGTACCACTTTCTGGTCCTGAGCCCTTTTGGCACACAAAGTCCTCCTCAGCCCTAGGCCAGTTTTGATGAAGTGGCTGCCCTTCATCAAGATGGATTCAAGTGGGATTTCATCCATTTGGGGACCATCACCCTTCCCTGTGGACTTGGGCACCCAAGCTGTTAGCCCTCAGGATTGTCATGTTAGTTAACTGATACTTGACACTTGACATTGAGTCACTGCCAGTATGGTCTCTATTACCATAGCAGGATAACCTGGACAAACTCATTCTGTTTCTACAACGCCAAAATTAAACATTTCCCCCTAAGAAAATATTCAGTTATTTTTCCAGTAACAAACTGATTGGGGACGGAATTGCTGCCTTTCAGAAAAGATCTTAAAACCTGGCTGGCGGGTCAAGTGTGGGGTGCAGGTGGAAGGGTAACCGCCATTGGGTGGTTGGTGTAGAAGAACTCTTCCCCATGGTGCCTTTGGATCCTGCAGCCCTTGTTTTTAGGGGGTGGGTAGTTTTAACTGTTTTAACTGTTTTAACTTGTGTTTTTAATTTTTATTGTGAACCGCCCTGAGTTGGCTTTGGCCGAGTGAGCGGTATATAAATGTGATAATTAAATTAAATTAAATTAAATTAAAATTAAATTTAGTTCAGGAGTCCCACTTGCAGGTTTTATTACTATTGTAATTCATATTCATCTCTGTTTTCATGCATCTGATCATAAAATGGGTTGCTCAGACAAGAAACAAATGTATTCTTCCTATACCTTTTGCCTTGCAATCAGATTTCTATCCAATTTACTTGAACATTGTAAGTGGGACCATGGAGCTCAGCACAATGCGTAATAAAGTTGCCTCTGCAAGATTCATTGAAATGCAAGAGAAGCTAGTGCTGAACCTAAGATCAATACCATTTTTACTTATTTCTGAAACGTTTAGATTGTATTTGCACAATTCAGTGCACATGGTGATCAACAGCATAATAAACACTTAACATATGTAATGACATTACAATGAATGAAGCAACAGAAGTCATCACAGAAAATGGCAGTGAGCTCAGATATTGTAAATTCAAAAGAAGAACTCAGTCAAACTAACATCAAAGAGGTTATTTGTAATCTGAGTCTTAGAATAATAAAGGGTTTTACAAGGGCTGCAGAGACAAGTCTCCAGTATGGGTATTTACACCAAAAATAGAATATGGCATACATGCCAGAGGTGGCACTCAGAGCCCTTTCTGTGGGCACCCATGCAGTTGCCCCAGCACAGAGTTTGCCCCGTCCCTCTGCCCAGCAGCCCAATGGGAGCACTTCGTCCCTCCCCCAGGACAGAGTTTGCCCTGCCCCTCTGCCCAGCAGACCAATGGGAGAGTTTCCTTCCTTCCCTATTGCCATGTTGGCACTTTGCAATAACTAAGTGGGTTTGGGGTTGCAATTTGGGCACTTGGTCTCTAAAAGGTTCGCCATCACTGATATAGCTTGATAAACTTGCCCAAGGAGTGAAACCTATAATGTAGAAACCTCCACCTCTTGGATTGTTTTAAGCAAGAGAATATTAAGCAAGGCATTTCGAGGAAATTTTAATAATCTACATGAAGCTCTTGGAATTTGCAAAAATACTCAGCTTGTAGTTTCTGCGTGCTTCAAACCTAATATAGCCACTGGTTTTCTTCAGTGCAAATCTGAGGCCTTTGTATCAAACACTTCTCTTTATTTTGTAGATATATTTTGGAGGAATAACCATAAAGGTATGAACAAGTTTTGTGAAGGACACAGATGTTTTTGGAGAGGGAATACTGAAGAATGTATCCTTCACCTAGGTCACATATTGTAAAACAAAGAAATAAATAAACTCAATGACTAAAATGTGCTGATCCCATCACTCCAGATTTGCTGATGTTCAGCAGATTGCGGTTCACATGCTCAGCAGAAGTAAATGATAAAATCATACCCATCTTCTGGCCTGATCTGCAGCAATATATATATATATATATATTTTTGGTGGCAGTTCAGTATTTTAAAATTCACAGTTTCCCAGTTATACTTTTCATTAAGCACAAGTCTTTTCAGGCATTTCATGGCAGAAGTGTTGATCCCATAAGGCCAAGAGTGGCCTTTGGGGTTACAGCATTCTTTGTATCATCCTGTCAAGGGAAAACCAGGGAACCATCCTAAATCAACAGCAAGTAAATCTCAAAATGTTTCTTGCATAAGATGAAGACGAGGTTGGTCCACATCTAAAAAAGTTGACTAAGTATTAAGTTAATGTTGGTCTCAACACTGGTAACTGCATTTCAGAGAGGCTGGTGAAATTTTAAAAATGCTAGAAGGTTATGTGGCACAGTAACTCCACTCTTCAACACAGGAAACATCCAATTGGCTCGGAATGGCTGTGAGGTCTCTATTGCAACTAGCATCTGTTATCTGTGAGTTACCAGAACTAGGCACAATTCAAGAATTGTGACTGTTTGATTAGTGCTGGGTGACAAAGAGCGATAGAGTTGTGCCCGCAGCAATACAAAGCTCTGGATGACTTTCCAGAATCTTCAAATACATTTTTAAAATATATAGTGGATAATGTAGATAAAGGCCTGTACACACCACACTCTTGAGTACAACCTAATAGGAAGTATCAGAACTATTGTATCCAACCAGGTATCCTATCCTTGGTTCTATAATAGTAGTACTTTTTGGGCCACAGGCCTGACCACACCACCTGGGCAGCTGATCATGCTGATCATGTGGTTCCTTGCAGCAGAAGTAAAATGTGTCCCACGCATACACAGAACAAATTTATGGCAGCATTTTGCACATGTGCGGACATGTTTTACATCAGCTTCTGGGAGTGGCAAGGTTGGCACAGGTCAGATTCGGCCCACAGGCCCCTGTAGTAGTACCTCCAGTACTCCACTAAGCAAGGAGGTTCAACAGGATGGCATAGTAAATTACAGTGATACCTCATACAACGTCCAAACTTGATTCCACAAGTTTGGACTTTATACGGATTTGGACTTTGTATGAGGTATGCAAAATCCTAGCTGTGATGCCTCATACAACGTCCAAATCCTTGCTGCGATGCCTCGTACAACGTCATTTCCATAGAGATACATTGTACTGTAACAGCACCGACTTCAGGGCAAAGTCAAGGAAACTGACAGAACATTAAGAAATCATTGTCTAAAGGCTAAATACATTACAAAAACATGTCAAACAACCCTGATTGTCCAAGAACCTGAAGAATGCTGCAAAAAAACCAGGAATGCTTCGAAAAATTCTGACAAAAAAAAAATCAAAAAAATCCAAAATTGCACTCAAAACCACTCCTAAACACTCTTTGCCTCGTGCAAAACCCACAAGAGCAATGCACACAATGTGTCCTGCCTTTTTTACTGCCCAGGCACAATGCAACCTGGGAAAAACCCAATGCCTCATACAAAGTCGAGCGACTTTGTATGAGGTAACTTTTTTCAAGAAATTAGGTGATGTATGAATTTGATGTTGTACGAAGTGGACTTTGTATGAGGTATTACTGTATACCACTGAAAGGTCAATGGAAACTAACAAGTCTGTGTCCCTTCAAGTCCCCAGCAGTCCCTAAGCAGTCCCTGTTGCACCAGAAGTCTAATTGAAATGTGTTCAGAAATCCAACTCCAAAGGTGCTTGGAGTTGCAGGGCCATTGCCTTTTCAACCATCTTAGACAAAAATAGCAAAACTGAGATTATCCTATCATGTCATAGAATCATAGAAAAAATGAGTTGGATGGGGGTCTTTGAGGCCATTGAGGCCAACTCCTGGACAAGGCAGGAATCCAAATCAAAGGAGATCTGACAAATGGTTGCCCAGTTTTCTCTTGAATGCCTCCAACAACCTCACTACTTTCCAAGGTAATTAGTTCCATTGTCATACTGCTCTAACAGGTTAGAAATTTTCCTTGATGTTCAGACTATATCTGTTCTTCTGAGACTTTTTTTAAACAAGGGGTTTACAAAAGCTTCCTTAAACAGCATAGGACATGCCTCGCCTGCAAGGAAGTATTTACCCCTCTCTTAACCATGTTGTCTATTTCATCCTGCAAGATTTAGTTAGGTAGGAGAGGAAAATATCAAGTATATAAGTGGTAGTCCTTACTGTTTTAAGAGCCCTTCCCTTATTTTTAAGATCAATGAGCTTCTTCTTTCATGTCCAAAACAAACCCTGGACAGCCAAAATGAAACAACTTTCTTCGCTTTGTCATTGCCCAAACCCAAATCCTTATCCGTGCATGCCTCTGGCAGCAATCAGTAGATGAGTAAACAAGCTGGATTCTCCTTCGTATAGTTTGTGAATCTCCACTATTGGGTTATGCGCCTGCACAGAACATCGATCGGAGGCTTTAAAGCTGATTGGTTAAAAGTTTTGGCGGTAAGGCCGCCCACCGTACCGCCCAACCTTAGGCGCCAGTTCGCCATTTTACCTCAGTTCTCTTCTTTCCGCCTCAGCAGCAGGACGATCGTTGAGAGCTTCCTCAATTTTTTTCTTGTCAATTCTATGGAAAAGACTACTTTTCAAAACAATTTTTTTCTGGTGAACTTGTCCCTAGGGCAGGATTGCCACCCCAGTGCTGCTTCTTCTCATAGGACTCAGTCACTCTTTTTCACTCAGGTCACCGGTTCCCCCCTCAAGGGGTGGTGGTAGGCCGGCCCTTCGGGGCATTCTTCTCAAACGTTTTTCGTTCTCTTACCTTCTCTGGAGGAATTTTTTTCATGGCCTCAGCACCTTTCAAGCAGTGCACTTCTTGCCACAAGAAGTTCCCGGCTTCGGACGGCCACAGCCAGTGTCTGTTTTGTTTGGGCAAGTCACACCAGAGTCAGTCTTGTGCGCATTGTAAAAACTTTATCCGCCTTGCGGTCCAAAACCAGAGCAACAGACTCAAGGCACACCTAATGGAGCTCGCCCTGACTCCCGCTTCAGTGGCTTCTACATCCGCCTCTACAAGTGGCCTGCCACCCGAATGGGCTCTGAAGTCTTCTTTTTCCACGCTCATCCATAAGAAGAAGAAAGATAAAAATGGGGAGAAGAAGAAAAAACACAGGAGTGAGTTTTGGCGCTCTTTGTCTCCTACGCCTTGTCCACCGATTTCTCCCGGGCCTTCTCCACCGTTCTCCATGGCGAGGTGTCCCTCTCCTGGATCCTCCGCTTGGGGCGGCCATTCCTCTTCAGAGTCACCGAACAAGGGACGCCGGGCTAGTGCACTCACACGCCCTGTGCTTCTTTCTCCTTCACCTCCTCCAGGTGAGAGGGGCCATTCCATGATGCAGCAAGTTTCTGTGTCTCCTAGGCCGCTCACTCCAACGGTAGATGCCCCAGTGGCCACCGTTTCAGCCACCATTTCATCTCGCATCCTTGCTTCCACCATTTTGCCTCCCACCGTTTAGTCGCCCACGGCTACCGTCTCTACTGGCCAGATGGTCCTCTTCAAAACGATGTTTGAGGTCATGGCAAAATCCTTTGCTGAACAGTTTAAGGCCACCATTTCTGTGGCGTCTGCGGCTCTGGGACTGACCACCGCACGCCCCAGGGATTCTGACCCTGCTGTCGCACCGCCACCCTCCCAAGGGTTGAGCAGTTGCTCCGCTGGCCCGGCCATAATGGATTGGCATGGTCCAGACATCAAGGCAATGAGCGCCCAGCCCGTCGACCCACCCAGGCCATACTGACATGGTCCTGATGTGGCTTCCAGAGCCCCCCCCCCTCATCCTCCGATGATTCCAGCTCATCTTCAGAGGAGGATGAGGGGGATGTGGGCACGGAGAAGACGCCTGACCAAGTGATTGGTGCTGTTGATCTGCACAGAGGAGAGGACCAAAAATCTCTCACGGCAATGCTCACCCATTTAGGAACTGCCCTTAACATACAGATCGACCAGCCGCCATTGGAAGGTGAGGATCAGATGACGGCCAAGTTGGACAAGAAATCCATCAGACCCATCCACATCACAATGCTCCCTTCTATGCTAACATCTGCTAAGGCCACCTGGAAGAAGCCCGTTTCGGCCCACTCCGTTTCGTCCAGGCTCGATGGGATGTACCGAGTCCTGGACAAGGACGTTGAATTTCTTCAAGCGCACCCACTACCAAACTCCCTGGTAGTGAAAGCTTTTCAGCATAAAACTGCAGTCAGTGGCTTCCCGGTGTCATCGACGCCAGAGGGGAAGAAGCTTGATGCGGTGGGCCGGACGTTCAATGCAAATGGGTCACTGTTCCTCCGGGCCGTGAACTATTTGGCAGCTATGGGCCTCTATCAGTCCCATCTTTGGGAGCGCGCCAAGATGCTTGCTGCAAAGTTGCCGTCCGATCTCCAAAAGAAACTCGACAGTCTGTGTGATGAGGGTGATTTCCTGGCGGAGCAGCAAATGAGGACGGCGCGCCATATCAACGACTACGCGGCCAATGACATGTCTTCGACAATCTTCCTGCGGCGACATGCCTGGCTACGGGGAACTACCTTGGATGACTCAATGAAGGAGCTCATTGAGGAGTTCCCATTTGATGGCCAGGGCCTGTTTGGCCAAGACACAGAGAAGGTGTTAAACGAGTTGAGGCAGACCAACTTGACAGCCAAGTTCTTAGGCCTCACGGCCTCGTCCCAGCTTTCAAAACCTAGGTATCAGCCATTACCAGCCGCTACCGTGGTAATCCGCAGCAGCACCAACAGCAGAGTGGGCCTGCCAATCACCCCAAGCCTGGTTTCTATCGTTTCCGGAGGCAACAAGGGAGACAACGATTCCAGCCTTACGGCCAAAGAAAACGCAACGAGGGTATGTCAAAGTCTCATGTTTTACTTCTCTCTGGCCAAGACTGTCTCGCTCCAACTCCTGTACCTCCCCCTTCAGAACTTCCTCAAGGTGTGGTCCGACGTCATGAACGACCGGTGGGTCTTGAAGATCGAGTTTGACTAGATGCCTCGGGTAGGAAAACTCCATTCCACCACCCCGTCTCTCCAACTGGAGGAAGAAGTTACAACCCTTTTCTCCAAGGGGGCCATCGAGCTGGTACCACCAACCAATTGGAACAACGGTTTCTACTCGAGGTACTTCATTGTCCAGAAGAAAGATGGAGGCCTCCGCCCGATTCTGGACCTGCATCACCTCAACAAGTTCATCCACACCAGGAAGTTGCGGATGGTGACTCTCCAAATCATCCTCTCCCTCATTTATTTATTTTTTATTTTTATTTATAGTCAACAAATGGGACTGGTTTACGGTGATAGATCCTCAAGGAGCACAGACGGTTCCTCCGCTTCCGGATAGGAGACTCCATGTACCAGTACCGTTGCCTACCGTTCAGTCTGGCCACAGCACCATGAGTCTTCACCAAGTGCATGGCTCTGGTTGCTGCCTTCCTCCGCCAGAAGGGGATCAGGGTCATCCCGTACATCGACGACTGGTTGATAGTCTCCCCCACCAGGTCGTCGGCCATTCAGGACATGGAGTACGCCGTTCATCTCATGGAGAGTCTTGGCCTCAGGATCAACTTCTCCAAGTCAAATTTGGATCCTTCACAGTGAGTGGACTACGTTGGAGCGGTTCTGGACTCCCTTGCAGTCAGGGTGTTTGCCCCCAAAAAATGCTTACTGGACATTGCTCAGGTAGTAAGCGACTTCCATACCAAACCCTTCATCAGAGCGAAGAAGGCTCAATGACTCCTGGGCTTGATGGCTTCCACCACGGCAGTGATCCCTCATGCCAAACTGAAGTTCTGGTCTCTGCAGTCATGGCTTCTCCACGAGTTCGATCCTCTTATGAAGAGTCAGTCCAAACAGTTGTTTCCATTACCGGAACTGGTGGACCAGCTGGTGTGGTGGACCACACCTCTCAACATGGCTACAGGCAAGAACTTTTATGCTCCGCAGCCTTCTCTCTAAATTTTGACCGACGCAAGCAACCTTGGCTAGGGAGCTGCTTGCGAGACTCTAATGGTCAACAACACCTGGTCCCCACATGAGATCTTTCACCACATCAACTACCTGGAGTTGCTTGCCATATGGAAGGCCATGTGGTCCTTTGAGACAATGTTGTGTGGCAAGGTGATCCAGATCGCTTCAGACAATACCACTGCGATTGCGTATCTGAACAAGCAAGAAGGGACGAGGTCCACTACGTTGCTTTATATGGCGGTGCAACTTTGAGAATGGTGTCTCGAATGCCACATCTTTCCAATAGGAGTGCACATCCAGGGCAAGCTGAATGTGCTGACCGACCACCTGAGTCGCCTCACCTCGATGACTCACGAGTGGGGACTGGACAATGTGGTCTTTCAGTCCCTTTGCCAGTCATGGGGGACCCCGAGCATCGACCTCTTTGCATCAGAGTCCAACTGCAAAGTGTCCCAGATACTGCTCCAGGGCAGGCATCGGACTAACTTCCAATTGTGATGTCTTCATGAAATGGTGGGATCAGGACTACCTCTATGCCTTCCCCCCATTTCCTCTGGTGCAGAAGGTCCTCACCAGAATGTACCAGCAATGGGCACACGCGATTCTCATCGCTCCAGCGTGGCCACGTCAGCCCTGGTATCCACTTCTCTTGCAACTGTTGTCGCAGTCTCTCACACTGCCGGACTCTCCGACTCTTCTACAAATGGAGCACAGACAACTTCACCACTCAGACTTGCCCAGTCTCCACCTCACCGTGTGGAAGATAATGCCAGATTGTCCAGGATCTTGGAACTAGCAAGGCGCCCCTCTATGAGGAAGTCCTATGCTTCCAAGTACATGTGATTTCGCGCTTTCCTGGATACTCAACAGGTGCCTCCACTCAACGTTGGTCTGCAACACGTCATGGCACACCTCCTCCATTTGGCGGAGTCAGGTCTCAGCATTGCTTCCATCAGGGTCCATCTGGCAGCAGTAGTAGCCCACACTCCAGCTGGATCACTTGCCTCTGGTGCCTTCTGTGACCAAATGGTGAAGCGTTTCCTCAAAGGTTTACGAAACGCTTTTCCTCCTATTAAGACTCTGACCATGCAATGGTCATTATCTATCGTTTTGAATGCCCTCACTAAGACTCCTTTCGAGCCGATGACTACTGTGGACGTTCGTCTCCTCACCTGGAAGACTGCATTTCTTGTGGCTATCACGTCTGCTAGACGAGCTGGTGAACTGGTTGCTTTGCGGGCGGATGCCCCGTTTATCAAATTCTACAATGACCACGTGGTGCTCCGCGCCAACATCACCTTCTTACCAAAGATAGTCTCCTCATTTCACATGGCTCAGACTATATCTTTACCAACTTTCTTTCCAAACCCCAGCAATGCTCAAGAAAGGACTTGGCACACGCTTGATGTGAAACGAGCTTTATTGTTTTACATCAGCAGGACTCGTGAGTTCCGTAAGTCACAGTGTCTTTTTGTTGCCTATGGGGGAAAGTCTAAAGGTGAACCCATCACTTCTCAGAGGTTCTCCAAATGGATTACATCAACCATCTACTTGGCCTATGTGGACTGCCTCTTTGCCACCTCCTCCACACGTCAGGGCGCATTCTACCAGAGCAGTTGCTACCTCCACTGCCTTTTTGGAGGGCACCCCGCTGGAGGAAATCTGTAAGGCTGCCACCTGGTCCAGGCCTTCCACATTTGTCCAGCACTACAGGATGGACACCAGAGCCACTGAGGATGCCAGACTTGGTCGTGTCGTCCTTGCCAGAGGGCTCCAGGCGCCTTGCCCTTGTGGGTCCATCCTACCTGACTGACGTACTTCATCAGGGAATTATCTCATCCAACTGCCCACTGACCAAGTAAGTGTGATCTTGCTAATCTCCCAATAGTGGGGATTCACAAACTATACGAAGGAGAAAGTTGGGTTTCACTTACCAGTGACAACTTTCATTCTTCGAGTATATAGTTTGTGAATACACACTACCCACCCTGCCTCCCCTCTTGAGCAGCACGGATGAGATCATTTGGTTTGTCCTGTGCTTTGCTTAAGTATCGAACTGAGGTAAAATGGCGAACTGGCGCCTAAGGGTACGGTGGGCAGTCTTACCACCAAAACTTTTAACCAATCAGCTTTAAAGCCTCCGATTGATGTTCTGCGCAGGCGCATAACCCAATAGTGTGTATTCACAAACTATATACTCGAAGAACAAAAGTTATCACTGGTAAGTGAAACCCAACTTTCTGTATCTCTCTATATTCACACCATGTGTTGTTTTCCACCAGCAGCTCTCACTTGAGCATGTTGGTCTTGCATTTAGGGACTCTAATCCTCAGCCTACTCAGGGTCCTCCTAGTGACTTAGGGGAGGTTGAGCAACTCAGCTGTATCCTCCTTTAATGTTGTTCCTTGTCCAGTGAGCTCCATCTTCCATCTGGTTTGCTCTTGTGTACTCAAGAACTGAGCTGGCAGACCTAAGGCTCATATCAATGAGCTGTAAAGAATCCTAGCTAGCAGGATAAAAATGTCCCATTGCTGTGGTTCCTGGGAATATTTTCTGTAGTGTAAGCAGCCATTTCACCCTGTAGTGAAGGGAAGCACAATGAATGGTATCCAATCATGTAGTCTCTGATGGAACAGCTTCTTTCACTGGAAAAATATGAAAGTCTCCTCCCCTTAGGTGGCTTCCAGATTTCCTCCTGTAGGCTCCTTACACAGTCAATGACAGGGTCCCTCCTAGCAGTGGGAAGGGGATAATTTTCACAACCCTTCCATTAATGGTCATGCCACTTATCATGTATCAACACGTGTACAAGCCGCATCCACCAAACAGTATCCTAAACCTGAAGTCACTAAGTTGTAGGGGAAAATGTGTATTTTCTGACCCAAAGCTGTACATAAATGAGGCGAGAATTTAGCGTGCGGCTACTCTTTTTGGCAGTAGTCTCATGTTTATCCAACCAAACAGAACTGTCTGCAGTCAGATAGATGCTACAAACGACTTTCCATTGTTACTTTCCAATGTAGATGTTTATTCTTTCCATTGCATATTGTGCAATCATTTCAACAGCACAGTAACATGGAAGCCAATTGCTTTGCCAAACATAAGAAAGAAATCTGAAATACGATATTGTGTTATTGTTAAGCACCACGCTCTGCTACATTTTCAGCTGTACATTAAAGGGGATCAGACAATAGTAGGATGCCTTCCCTAGATTAATTAATTAAACAGAACCATTGCTCCCTTTGAACTATATGCATTTATTGTGTAGTTCATTTCCAGTCTCTTTTAATCTGATAGCGCCAATAGATTCCCCTTGAAAGGAAGCCTGACCAAATTTCTCCAGTTTCCTCATAAAATAATATTTATTCTTCTCTCCTTCTCCTCTCCACCCCCATAATTGGCACAGACCAGCCAAAGTGCATTTAGAAATGGTTCCCCTTCTTTTTATCCCATAACACCCTTTGAACCTGACTTCTCTATTAATTTCCAACTTGATTTCCCATCTTGTCATTAGCGAATCCTACTCAAGCTGACCCACTGTGGAGAGTTCAGTGATGTTGGTGCCTTTTTTAAAATCTGAATCTGGTTACACCATATTGGGTTGGGTTGCTGGTCCATAGCGGCATCTGATGCAATTCCTGCCAGAATGGATATTCAGAGAATTGAAAACTTTAATATATTACTAGTCCAATAAAAACATTAGTCAAAAGTAAAGGTCTCCATTGCTCAAAAGCCAATTGTATCTGACTCATTACTGATGTATCAACCCTCATCTGTGACCCCTTCCCTCAAAACATACTTTTCTCCTTGAAGGAGGAAGAGAAATATCAGGAAAGCTGGCACTGTATCCACTGAACTCTAAATATGAATTTTCATGCTCTTTTGTGGATGTTTTGGATTAGAACTCCTATAAATTTACAACTGCCATGATCACTCTGGGATTTTGGGACTTTTTCAAGCTCGACGCCTTTCTGACCTTAATCTTTACATATTCCTGGAATGCATCATGGAGGAGAAGCAAGTAATCACAACTCTGATATCAAAAGATCATAGTAGTGGTGTTCCTTTGAGAACCTTGTCAGTGGCAGCTCATGATTGAGGCAGATTATCCCCCCCAAAAAATCTGGGGTTAAGGCATCTCCATTGCCAAGCACAATTCAGCCACAACCCTTGTGCAAAGATATGTTTACATGCAAGTGCTCTTTCTACACCAAGGACACAAGAAAGCTAAGTGCCAAAAGGGTGCAAAATAAAAGGTAGATTGGTTGACTGGTCCACCAAGCTCAGTAGAGAGAGCTCTAACTGGCAGTATCTCTAGGGCAAGGGTTCCCAACCTAAGGCTTGTGGGCCAGATCTGGCCCATGGAGCCATTTCATGTGCCCCTCCACCCCTCCCAGGGCATTCAAGAAACAAAATGGCCATCCCATTTGAAGCTGTTGGGACAAAATGGCCACCCCATTGTGCAGGCAGGGCAAAATGGCCATCCGGCCCTTGAAGATGACTGAGAGTGTGATTTGGCCCCCTGCTTGAAAAGGTTGGGAACCCCTGCTCTAGGGTTTTAGGTAAGTTTCTTTCCTAACCATACCTGATGATCTCTAGTGTTCACTGGTGGTCTCTCATCCAAATATTATGCAAAGCCAATCCTGCTTAGCTTTTTCTTTTTTCTTTCTTTTATTCTTCTTTTTCTTGGCATTATAGCCATATATCCTTCGGGTTGCTGCTTGCCATGTAGCATTAGTGAAAGTGTGTAAAGAACTCTAATTTTGGAACATTTTGAAAGAAAAATCCATAGTTTTATGTGCTAAGATGATCAAGTTGTCTCCACTGCCAGATAAGTATGTTGAATCATCATATATGTATCTGAAATTTATTACTGTATTCTCTCCTGTTTTTATTCCTTTTGAAATGAGTCTATGTATGTACGCATTGTACAATTATAATTGTTTTATATTTTGAATTTTTGATGTCAATTGTGAGCTGCCTGGGGTTGCTTCGGCGAGGACGGCGGCAATATAAATACAGTAAGTAAATAAATAAATTATTTTGCAATTTTATTGATAAGGTTGCAACACTAATCAATTAATATACTACTATCTGCTGCGATGCTTGAGAATAGTTATACTAGTTATTTCTTTTGATTTCACTATGCTCTTACAAACTCTGTTGCATGTTTATTTATTTGTTATTTTTAAACAGTTTTTTTCTTCCCTTGGGTACTTGCCTGCATTTTAAAAGCTGCTTTCAGTTATATGATATTTCATTAATAGTGCCAATTCCTTTAAAGGGAGCTGCTAACATTTCACATAGTAAAATTAACGCGGTAATTGGTCTGGTCTATATCAAATTTGTCCTTGTTAAGACTTTATTACGAAAATCTTTTGAACTGCCATCTGGGCTAATCATTGTTCACAATGAGAGGTTGGGGAACAAAGAGTTCTAAAGAGGTGTTTTAAAAATTGTGTCCTGGAATTGCCCCCAAGTAAACAGAGCAGAAATTTGCACAAACAGGACAAGAACACCGAGAATGAATTGAATCCAGAATCCCACACATTATCTGCAAATCAGGGCTATTATCTCTTCATACCTTATGGCTCAAGTATTGCTTGGAAAGCATCTTTGCTGCTGAACTTATGTTTAAAATTGTGCACCATTGCACATTATTGTTTTATTATAGATAATGCCTTAAGTGGGTGAGAAATGGGCCACACTTTATTTTGCTTTTTTAGAAAAGCAAGCTATATTTTTACATATTAATTTAATTGCTTCTCACAGCATACAGAATTACAACAGAATCTTGGCTCCTTGTTTACAGGAAAAGTTATGCCATCTGTTTAATCCGACCTACCTCCTTCCATTCCCAAACACATGAAATATTAGAACCCAAGGTCGTGGCAAGAAATGTATGTAAAGGTGAGTTACAGCTGCATGAGAATGCAACAAATGATACTGCGTGGCAAATCAAATCAGTATTCTACAAAGTGATTCTAAAAACAGGGGCACTCAAAATAAAAAAAGTATAACATTTAAACTGGGCTCTGCATTAGCATCAATAGAAGGAGACAGTCGGATCTTGCTCTGTACCAAATTTGGTGACATTTGGCTAAATAATGTGAACGTAATGAGTTTTTAAATGTAAAAGTGACTTTTTTTGTTGACAGAAAAGAAACTGCTGTGGAGCTGCACTGGCTGAGTGGTTAAGATGCTAAACTTGACAACTGGAAGGTTGCCAAGTCAGCAGTGTGAGACCTGAGTGCAGTGTGATGGAGTGAGCTCCTGTTGTCTGTCCCAGCTCCTGCCAATCTAGAGGTTCTTAAGCAAAAAATTGCAAGTAGATAAATAGGTACCACATTGCTGAGAAAGGTAACAGCATTCTGTGTGCTTTGACATCTAATGCAAAATTAGAGCAAAACAATCACACTTATATCCCCCCCTCCCATAGTGCTTCGTGGACTCTCTGGGCAGTTTACAAGTTAATTAGTACCTTGCACCCAGCATGCTGGGTACTCATTTTACTGAACTCGGAAGGATGGAAGGCTGAGTCAACTTTGAGCACTGGTCAGGATCAAACTCACAACCTTTTGGTCGCAGTACAGCAGTTTAACCACTGTGCCACCTGGGCATATAGTCATGCCTGCCACATGACCAGGGAAACGTCTGAAGATGCAGACAGTGTTGGCTCTTTGGCTGTAAACAGAGATGAGTACTGCCCTTAGAGTCAGACATGGCTGACGTTTGAGCAAAGGAGACATTTACCTTTACCTTTAAGAAACTGTTGAAATAAATTGCAACCACATACTTCTTTTATATTAAAAGAATATTAATTACCTAAGCTCTCTTTATAACTATCCAGAGGATGGTGTTCAACTGATAACTTCCAGCCTCGGCTCATGAGAACCAAGTTGGAAATGGCCATGTGACACCCACCCCACCCAAATGGGCATATGTGGACAACATCTGACAGGCACAGCCTTGTTCAGCGGCAGGAACTCAGCCTATGAATTCTGGCCCAAGTTTAAACCCAATTACAGAGTATTGTGTCTTGTCTTATGTTTGTATTCAGAGCAAATGTAGAAGAGGAGAACCATGGCTGCCTGGAATACGTTCCTTTCAAAAAAGAGACATTCCAGGCTCTGCAGTCACCCGAGATGATGCACTAGCCTAGAGCTAAAGAGAGTTTTTCACCAAGAAGTAAAAATCAAAGAGGAGTATTGGTTCCTTAGTAATGAAAAGTGCAGAAGTGAAGGAGGAAAGAGGGCAAATTGATACCTCTTTATAATAGTGAGATAATATATTTTGGTTTAGAAATAACGGTAATGTACCGGAAGGCCAACAGGTCAGCAGTTCAAGACCCAAGTACTGCATTATGGAGTGAGCTCCAGTGGTGGGCATCAGCAGGTTCGCACCAGTTCACCAGAACCAGTAGCAGAAATTTTGGCTGGCCCTGCCCATCCAGGTTTTGAAATAAAGTAGTCGTAATTCTGGTGCAACTCAGGGCTTTCCCCCTGGCCATGCCCACCATACCACACTGTTGTGTATTGAGGCATTATTGCAAGTTGCGCGGGCAGCGCCTTGCAAGAAAAAAATGGCGGTTTCCTGCCATCCAAATTAGGAGCCAAAGTTGGCGCGAAACCCTCCAGTCTAGGGTGCGCTCATTATGCTAAAACAAGCCCTGTGATTGGTTACAGTTTTGGATCCTGTTCCTCATTGGTTAATTATATATATACCCTGTTATGATTGGTTAGTTATGGTTATCCGGTGGATTGCTACTTTGTATCAAGGAGCCACCGCCGGGGAGACACTATATAAGCCCCACGAGTAAACAAGGGTGGAGCCGGACTGGATCTATACTACCCATTCCGCACAGGTAGGCAGCAACGTGCTAAGCCTGGCTCTCCTCCACACGCTACCGCTTCTAGTGTAGCTCAGCCCTTGCCTCTTCTACGGCAGACTCTGGAGGGACTGATTTCATGGGATTGCATAGCCATCTCTGTGTCCAGAACACCTTGTAAACATAACCTGAAAAGACTGTTGAATAAACTCTAGTTGCTGTTCTGTTCATTGTTGCCTCGACTATGGCTTATAAGGGCCGGACACGACACACATCCACAGTGTGGTAGTAAAAATTTTTGGAGCCCACCACTGGTGAGCTCCCAACATCTGTCCCAACTCCTGCCAAGCTAGAAGTTTGAAAGCAAAAAATTGCAAGTAGATAAATAGGTACAACCTTGGTGGGAAAGGTAATATGAGTGCTCTGGCATCTAGTCACATGACCATGTCTGTAGTCACAGACAACGATGGCTGTTTCATAAGTAAATGGAGGTGAGCACTGCCCCCTAGATTTGGACAGGACTGCCTTTCAAGCAAGGAAGACCTTTACCTTTACCATAGGAAGAGGGCTTAAAAGCTGACAGGCAGAGGAGGCAAGGGGATTGCTTAGCTTTTCCCCAATTCACTCTCCCCAAACTCACTTTCCGTTTGTCTTATTTTTGCTCTGAGCTCCCTAAGAGCTTAGTTTAGGCTAGAAACAGCATAAGAGTAAGTTAAATGCCTATTGCTGGGTGGTAACAACAACAAACAACAACAACTTTCACTCATGGAGACCCTTACCAAGGTTTTCTAGAAATAGAAAATGCACTTTCTATTCCCTTCTTCTGGGGGTATCCTGAGACTGTGCAGCAGCCTGCCCATGACTACACAGCCTGGCACAGTAGTGAATCCAACTTCTAACCTCTGGCTCCACAGCCAAATACTTCGACCACTGAGCTATCCAGCTAGCTAAGGTAAAGGTATCCCTTGCTCGAAAGCCAGTCGTTTGCAACTCTAGGGTTCAGTGCTCATCTCTGTTTATGGCCAAAGAGCCAGCACTGTCTGCGTTTTGCAGCCATTTCCGTGGACATGTGGCAGCCATGACTAGACAGCGGAGTGCACAGAACACTGTTTAGCTTCCCACTACTTGCATTTTCTTGCTTTGGAACTGCTAGGTTGGCAGGAGCTGGGACAGAGATGGGAGCCCACTCCAACGTGCAGTACTCCTTGTAAATACTCAGCAGTATTCAGACTCTGAACTTAATCGACTTAAGGGGATGTACTGTATATTACTTCCTTTTCCTCTAAATACGGTAAACCAGTTCTACTGTGTTTGGGAACCTCTCTGCCCCTTGGATTTCTCTACCCCCAGAGGTCTGTTCTGACAGTACTATTGAAAAATATACCCTGCCCCACCCAACACATTACCATTACCTGCTGAACACATGTTCGGGAAACCCACATTTTTTAATTGGAATACTTACTTCTCCCCTTATAATGCGGGAATGGCTTTCAACCTTTTCCCTAACTGGAGACGCCAGAGAAAATGCTGCTGTAGTTTTGCAGCACAGAATGCACGAACACAAAAGCTGCTTTCTTGCCAGTCAAATACCACCGGGGAGCAAGCAGGAAAGCTAAATCATCATGAATAAATCATGCAAATAGCTCAAATGCTTTTAAGGTGGGGCTGCACCATGTTCTCATGGTATTAATTTCTGTGCAGAAAGTCACACTTCCAGTAGAGTAGAAGTCTCATCAGATTAGCAGGTGAATATTTAACAAAATAAATGTAAAAATAAGTGGATGTTGCGGCTATTCCTGTCTCTATTGTGGCAATAAAGCATACCATGTGATGTTGATTGTGTCATTACATACTGTCAGCTTATTTCCAACTGATGGAAACCCTATGAATTCATTACTTTAAAAGGGTTTATTGCTAATGGCCCTACACCAGTGTTTCCCAATCTTTGGTTTTTGGACTTCAATGCCCAGAAGCTTAAGTCAATTTCCCAAGGCACTGATAAACTAATGTACTGATTTAGGCTTCTGGAAATTGATGTCCCCCTGTAGGGTGTGGGCCCTATGTTGGGAAATACTGCCCTACACGAATCTTTTAAACTCAAGGCTATGGCTTCCTTTATTAAGTCAACCCATGCTATCTTAAATTTTCCTACTTTTCTTCTATCTCCAGGTTCCCATAGCATTCTCTTTTTTTATTTATTTTTTATTTATGTTGTGTACTGAATGTAGTGTGTTGAATGTAATTGTAACCACACGAATGGGTACAGGTAACACTGTAACCTTCTGTATGAGGACGCGAGCTAGTGGCCACCGGGGGCAATAGCGAGCGCCCAGCTCACATGGTTCACATCACTCAAATGCCTTCAGCTGCGCGGGAAAGATTCCCGCGCTCACCTCACCTGGACAAGAAAGGCGTGACCAAGGATGACGTCACTTGGACAGCAGCCAATGCCTGTCGAAGAGCCAGATTCAATTAGATAGCCACCGTATAAAAAGAGCTGTTTGTCCGCCATTACCACATGTTCGTGCAGTACTCCATGCAATAAAGATGTGTTAGGCTAGCTTACAGCCGTTTCCATTGTCTTGATTCCCAAACACTAAATTGGCGACGAGGATGGGATAATGGATTCCCACGGGGACAAGACAATAGCTCAGAAGCCAGTTTTCGACGTGACCCATCCCGAGCGATGGGACTGGTTTGAAATGCATTTTAAGAGTACAGTGGCGTATGTGGGCATCACCGACGCTGGGAAGAAGAAGGGTCTTCTCATCACGATGCTCGGTTTCCACGCCGTGCAAGCGCTGATGGATCTGGTGGCACCACGAGAGGTGGACCAGGTTTCGGTGACGGAAATACTGGCGGTTCTGCGGAACCACTTCAAGCCCAAGGTGTCCTTCTTCTCCGCCAGGGCAACCTTCCTGAGGAGGGACCAAAAGCCGGGTGAGTCAGTATCCGAGTATGCAGCGGCCCTCCGCGTCTTGGCAACCCCATGCGAATGGCGGGAAATTCTAGACGTGGCCCTAAGGGACAGGATGCTCTGCGGGATGAGAGACGGGGAGACCCAGAGGAAGCTCATGAACCGAGGCCACGACCTCACTTTTAAAGAGGTACTACAAGAGGCCCTAGCAGCTGAATCCACGTGGGCCGGGTACAAGCTTCTCAAGGCAAAGCCCCCACCAGTCAAGGCAGCTGCATCTGCCGTCCAGGCGGCCTGGAGAGCGACCCCTGCCCCACGCTCGCCCACATCCTCAGAGGCTTCTGCCACCCCAGGCTCCAGTGAAGATGAGGGGGTCCGGAAGGTCAGGAAAGGGCTGAGCGAGAAGAAGGGGAAGGGGGGCGGCGCTGCGATGGGTGCGGAGCGTCCCACGAGAGGAGCAAGTGTCCATTCCGGAAAGCTGAGTGCCACAACTGTGGGCGGAAGGGCCACATCGCCAGGGTCTGCAAGCAACGCCGGGGAGAGAGTAAGAGCTCCACGAGCAGCCGGGATGGCGTCGGCAGGGTCTGCGATGGCGGCGACGACCCAGAGGGGAACCACGTGTGCCTGCGAGTGCACGCGGAAGACGATGTGGCCGTCCACAGCGTGCCTCTAGGGCAACCACGTTTTTATGCTGAGGTACTGTTGCAAGGGGTCCCTGTTAAGATGGAGATAGACTCGGGGTCTGTTTATTCCCTCATTTCTCATAAGGAATTTTTGCGGATTCCCCCCCAGGAGCGACCCAAACTCAAGGAGTTGGGGCCGAACTTAAGAGATGTGCAGGGAAATGTAATTCCAGTATTGGGGATTGGGGACTTCGAGACACGGTACAAGGGACTCCAAAGGAAACTTCCCCTGGTAGTTCTAAGAGAAGGGGGGTGTAATCTCTTGGGGACTCAATGGTTCAAACCCCTGGACATCTTCATAGGCGGTGTCCATGCCATCGGGGGGAATGAGATTCAGGCAGTGTGCGATGCACACGCAGAGGTATTCAAGAAGGGACTCGGGAAGTACAAGGGGCCCCCAGTTTCCTTCGACCTGGACCCGGAGGTCCGCCCAATGAGACTAAAGCCACGTCGGGTTCCATTCGCCCTAAAGGACAAAATTGAGGCGGAACTGGACAAATTAGTGGGGCAAGGGATTTTAGTGCCGGTGGACTCTGCAGAGTGGGAGACTCCTATTGTTACAGTATTGAAAGCAAATGGGGAGGTGCGAATTTGCGCTGACTACAAGTGTACAATTAACAAGGTGATCCGCCCTAATGCCTATCCGGTGCCGGTAGTTAGCCATCTGCTGGCTACTTTACATGGGGGAAAAGTCTTTGCTAAACTAGATCTGGCGCAGGCGTACCAGCAGCTTCCAGTAACCCCAGCCACAGCTGCTGCGCAGACCATTGTAACTCACAAGGGGGCATTCAAGGTGATGCGCCTACAGTTTGGCGTGAACTCGGCGCCGGGGTTATTTCAGTCTCTTGTGGAACGTTTGTTAAAGAAATTACCGGGGGTCTTGCCATTTTTCGATGACATATTGATATCTGGGGAGAGCGAAGCAGAACTGGCCCAGAGACTAGATAAGGTCCTTACAGCCTTCGAATCCGCGGGGTTGAGGTTGCGGAGGGACAAATGTGTGTTTCTGGCCAGGGAGGTGGAGTTTCTGGGGTTCCGTATAACCTCTGAGGGGGTGAAACCCGCTGAGTCCAAAGTCTCAGCCATTCAAAACGCTCCTCGCCCCACCGTGAAACCGGAGCTGCAGTCTTTCCTGGGGCTGCTGAATTTTTACCATTCCTTCCTGCCCAGAAAAGTGACGATTGCAGAGCCCCTGCATGGGCTGCTGAAGAAGGATGCGGTTTGGCGGTGGGGGGAGAAGCAGGAGCGGGCTTTCAGGGAACTCAAGCAACTCCTCTCCTCGGAGGCTATTCTAACCCATTTCGACCCAAAGAAGCCGGTAGTCTTGGTCTGCGACGCCTCACTAGTGGGGGTGGGGGCGGTCCTGTGCCACGTGCTAGAGGGGGGGCGAGAAGCCCCAGTTGCATTCTACTCGAGATCATTGTCCAAGGCAGAACGAAATTACGCCCAAACAGATAGGGAGGCTCTTGCCATTGTTGCGGGCACAAAGAAGTTCCATGATTTTCTGTATGGTCGCCCATTCACCATTGTAACCGATCACAAGCCGCTGTTGGGTATCTTCACCTCAGACAAGCCCACTCCACAGATCCTCTCCCCCAGGATGCTTAGGTGGGCGATTTTTCTGAATGCATACAGGGGTAGAGTACCGCCCCGGGAAAGAGATAAGCCACGCGGACGCCCTTTCAAGGTCTCCTCTGCCCCACCTGGGGGACCCAAAGTGTGAGGTAGAACAGGATAGCCAAGTCCTCCTCATTGAAGCCCTAGATGCACCCCCCATTTTGCCCAAGGAAATTGCTGCCGAAACGGCCAAGGATAAAACGTTAGCCCTTGTGAGATCCTGGGTACAGAAGGGGTGGCCCACAGCTCCCCCCGCAGACGAGTTTGCGGCATTTTTCAGGAAGAGGGTTGAGTTGTCCGCAGAAAGGGGGTGTCTGTTGTGGGGGGAGAGGGTGGTGGTCCCACAGGCATTAAGAGCAAGGGTGCTACGGCTTTTACATGTCAGCCACCCAGGGATTGTGCACTCTAAGGCGCTGGCCAGAAGCTACTTCTGGTGGCCTCAGCTAGACGCGGACATTGAACACATGGTGAACACCTGCGAAAGTTGCCAGAGCTCTCAACCTGAGGAGTCCCGCCTCCCACACAGAGAATGGGACACAGCTAGGGGGCCGTGGTCCCGACTCCACATAGACTTCGCAGGCCATTCAGGGGTTCATTCTTTCTGCTTGTGGTGGACGCATACTCCAAGTGGTTAGAGGTAATTCCAATGCGCAACACCTCATCAGCTGGGACCATAAAACAACTGCGCAAACTGATATGCACCTTCGGGATACCTGACGTCATTATTAGTGACAATGCGAGTTGCTTCACGTCAGCCGAGTTCCAGGCGTTCTTAGAGTCCAACGCCATTCGGCACATTACCTCAGCCCCTTTTCACCCTGCAACAAATGGCCAGGCGGAACGTCTGGTACGCACAATGAAGGAAGGGCTGCGGCGCATGGGTCCCGGGGATCTGGACCGGCAGCTCTGCCAGTTTCTGTTGGCATACCGGGTGACGCCATTGGCGTCGGGATTCTCCCCCGCGGAACTCCTCATGAAAAGGAAGTTACACTCATTATTGACTAGATTGGATCCCACCAGGGTCGAGGATAGAGGGAGGAACATTGAGCACAGCCCCACCAAAAACTTCCAAACAGGAGAGCCTGTTCATTGCAGAAACTACGCCACCACAGGGCCAGCATGGGTGCCGGGGGTAGTCATTAATCAGACAGGACCAGTCTCATACTGTGTCGAGACCAACACGGGTCTCCTCTGGAGGAGGCACGCTGACCAACTTAGGCACCGAGTGATTGGGGGGCCGGACAGAGGGGCTCAGCAGCAAAATTCAGCGTTAGGGTCCTCCTCCACCCGTTTATCCCAAGGGGGAGAAAACGAAGGGCAACAGTCCCAAACAAGGGGGGGGGAACAGAGGTTCAAACTCGTATCCTTTTCATACGCCAGTTCTACCCAGTCCTTTGAAAGAGAGGAACGAGTTTGCCCCTGTAGTTCTACCCAGTCCCTCGAAGGAGGGGAATGAGTTTGCCACTGTTGCCCCTGAATTAGATTTTGAGTTACCAAACCGGGGGGGGGGGGGTTCGGAGTGTTCCCCCACCCGTCCAAGCAAAGAGCGGGGTTTTTCTTTAGCCCCTAGTGCCCCCGGTTTGTCCACATCCACGTGGGGAACCCTTCCTCCCCCTTCTCCTGGCCATCCCAAGGCGGCAAGCCCGCGGCGAGTCACTAACGAGTCATCCTCTCCAATTGCAGGACAAGAACCAGGAGGACACAGACGAGGGGGCATGGCCGAGTCAAGCATAACGGCCGCACGGCCAAAACGCACATGCAGGAAACCAGTTTGGTTAAGGGACTTTGTCCCATCTTAGGGGGGAGGGATGTTGTGTACTGAATGTAGTGTGTTGAATGTAATTGTAACCACACGAATGGGTACAGGTAACACTGTAACCTTCTGTATGAGGACGCGAGCTAGTGGCCACCGGGGGCAATAGCGAGCGCCCAGCTCACATGGTTCACATTACTCAAATGCCTTCAGCCGCGTGGGAAAGATTCCCTCGCTCACCTCACCTGGACAAGATAGGCGTGACCAAGGATGACGTCACTTGGACAGCAGCCAATGCCTGTCGAAGAGCCAGATTCAATTAGATAGCCACCGTATAAAAAGAGCTGTTTGTCCGCCATTACCACATGTTCGTGCTGTACTCCATGCAATAAAGATGTGTTAGGCTAGCTTACAGCCGTTTCCATTGTCTTGATTCCCAAACACTAAAATTTATTACTCACATTTCTACTGCCACCCCCTCACCAAGTCGACTCCGGGCGGCTTACACATAAGACAAATAAAGACTTTACAAAAACAATTAAAAAGCATTAAAATTGGATTTGTTTAATTTTTTTAAAAAAAAAGTAGGTTTTTTTAAGCCCTCCAATGCCACATCACAAGATTTTTCAAAGCTGACAGCCTGGGCAATACTTAAACAAGCCAGCCCAGAATGGCTATCTCCCCAGCCGCCCCCAACACCCACTGCACAAGCCAGGTCTTAAGGCTCTTGTGAAAGGATAAAAGCTCTGCCTGGAGATGAAGTTCAGTTGGCAGGAGGTTCCATAGGGCCAGAGCAGACACAGAGAAGGCCCTCCTTCTTGTGTTAGAGAGGCCAGCCTCTCTAGCAGATGGAACTATCAGAGAGCCCCTCCGGTCTGCTCTGGTGGGATGGGCCGATGTCCTTCTTACATTGTATACTCTTGTTGGATACCAGAGTGGTCTCGGTCATTCCCAACAGTGACTTTTGATCCCATCAGAGAGGTTCAGCTTTTCCAGTGTGCTCCCATAAATGCTGTTCCTGGTACCCAAAGGCTGCTTCCAGTGTGAATGACTGGTGTGCTGAAGGTGAGCCCCTTCATAAATATTGAGATTACACATTTTCCCTGCTTCTTTGTGAAGGTGCAAGGAAAGTGTAATTATCCCCCCCTCCTTATTTGACCACTTTTGCACTGTCAGTTAGGCCATTTTTTTCCTCTGTAGCACTGACCAAGGCCACAACTGACTGTAGTTTCTCAATTGGAGCTGCAGAGAAAAAAAAAAGAAAAAAAAATATTCTATTCTAGGCAGCTCAACAGCAAGCATAGAGGAGAAATTTTTTTTACACTTTTCTTGCCCTTCAGTAGAGGAGCAGGGGAAGTCATTAATTTATTGGAATCAGCTACTTCACAATACAGTACCAGCAATTAGGTTGTGTTGCTAATTGGACGAGGAAGGGGGAACAAGTTAAATGTCATTTAGCTCCACTCCCACCCTCAAGTCATCTCAACAACCATAATCCCAGACTGCATCACAAGAGGCAGTCAGGGCAGGCCCTTACTTGTCTTTTTATGTTCAATAGCATCATTAAAACTCTCCTTCAACATTTCCTCTATCTTTCTTAGTAGTTGACAGGTATGTGATATCGCCCATACATCATAAATAACTAATGTAACTCCTAATCCTGTTTTTGTGTATGTCCTGTAAACAGATTGAACAGAAAAACAGATAAAGTGCACCTTTATATCTGATATTCTTAACATTCCTGGTTCTTCTTCTTCTCCCCCCCCCACTGAATTCCTTTGTTACATATATGTAAATGTATGTACATTCTAAGTTAGTAAAGTAAAAGTATCCCTTGCTTGAAAGCCAGTCGTGTCTGACTCTAGGATGGCAGTGCTCATTTCCAAAGTGCCAATTCTGCACATGCAGATGTTTCCATAGTTATGTGGAGGGAAGTAAAAAGTGGGGTCCCCCAAGGTTCAGTACTGGGACCCCTGCTTTTCAACCTCTTCATAAATGATCTAGAAGTAGGAGTAAATAGCAAGGTAGCCAAATTTGCTGATGACACTAAATTATACAGGGTAGTTAAAACTGTGAGAGATTGTGAGGAGCTCCAGAGGGATCTCTTGACACTGGGGCAGTGGGCAAAACAGTGGCAAATGAGCTTCAACACTAGTAAGTGCAGAGTGATGCATGCTGGGAAAAACCCCCAATTACATTTATAAACTGATGGGGTCTGAACTCTGTGACAAACCAGGAAAGGGACCTTGGTGTCCTGGTGGACAACTCAATGAAGGTGTCAACCCAGTGTGCCTCAGCAGTGAAAAAAGCAAACTCAATGCTAGGGATCATTAGGAAGGGTATAGAGAATAAGTCAGCAAGTGTCATTTTGCATCTTTAGAAATCTATGGTGAGGCCCCATCTGGAATACTGTGTACAGTTCTGGTCGCCATACCTCCAGAAGGATATTATGGAGCTGGAAAAAGTGCAGAGGAGGGCAACGAGAATTATTAGGGGACTGGAACACCTTCCTTACCATCTGAGGCTGCAACGGTTGGGCCTCTTCACTCTTGAACAACAGCGTCTAAGAGGTGACCTGACTGAAGTTTATAAAATTATGCTCGGTGTGGACAAAGTAGATAAGGAAAAACTGTTTTCCCTGTCGCATAACACTAGAACTAGGGGGCACTCCATGAAACCTTTGGGTGCTAGTTCTCAAACAAATAAGAGAAAGTACTTTTTCACCCAGAGGATCACTGGTCTATGGAACTCCCTGCCAGAAGAAGTGGTGACAGCTGTCAGTCTTGTCAGCTTTAAGAAAGGATTAGACAAGTTCATGGAGGACAAGAGTATCAATGGCTATAATTATGGATACCTAAGGACAACCTCCGGGTTGGAGAGATAGGCAGGATATCTCTCAACACCATTTCCAGGGAATCCTAAGCAGGTGAAGGCATCTGCTTGGGAATACCCTGAAGCAAATGGTGAGCCACTGTGTGAGACAGAATGCTGGACTGGATGGGCTGTGGCCTGTTCCAGCAAGGCTGTTCTTATGTTATGTGGCAGACATGACTAGATGCCAGAGTACATGGAATGCTGTTACCTTTCTTGATGAAGTAGCCTTTTTATCTACTTGCAATGTCTTGCTTCAAACTGCTAGGTTGACAGGAACTGCTCACTCTGTCCCACAGCACTTGGGTCTTGATCTGCTGACCTGTTGATCTTTTAGTCATCAAGCTTAGCATCTTAACCATTAAGCCACTGCAGATTGGCACATTTTGGTGTCTTGCACGGAAGACAAAGAAGGAGTCGCAGTGAGGACTAACACAGGTTTATTGGTTGATGATCAGGATGAACATGTGGTAATGGCGGAGGTACGTCACATTATATACAGTAGCACAATACCATTTGAATCTGGTTGCACGGTAGCTTATTGGCCGCTACCGTCGTGACGTCGTGTGAGTCACGCCCCTCGTCCGTAGTAGTTTGCTGGTGCGGGAGAGTTCCCGCGGCTGCCAGTGATTTGAGGAATGAGAACCATGTGAGTTGAATGCTCGCAGCTGCCCTCTATGGGCAGCTTACTCGCGTTCCTTTACAGCTGGGCTACATTGTAATTGTGGTCAGGTTACATTCATACATTTCTTAAAGCAACATTGTACATACATAACATCCCTCCCCCCTAGGATGGGACGAAGTCCCTCAACCATTGTGGCTTGCCGCATGTGCGCCTGGGGCAAGCGGCCGCTTGACTTAAAACCGGGGAGCCTGGTTCTGCGGAGTCCTGCCCTGCAACGGAAAGGGGGGACTCATTAATGGCTCGGTGTGGGCTCTGTGGTAGCCTTGCATTGGGGGACGGGAATGGAATGAACAGTTGGGAAGTGAAACCCTGCCTACCGTTTGAGGAGCTTGGGGTCCCCCCCAGTACGAATCTTGGGACCGACAAAGAGGCCCTCATGGCCTCGCCACCCCCTGCCCGGGAGTTCTAGAGACTGTGGTGGGCGGACTCCCCCCCCGTTGCCTGTCTTGGGGTGTTTGTCTCCGGGGAGCTGGCGCTATGGGATATTCCAAAACAAAAGGACTGGGGGGACTGGGGGTACCAGGGGCTGAACTGAAACCCCTCTTCTCGCTAGGACGGGTGGGGGACCACTCCGCTACACCCCCCTGGTACTGCAAATCATAATCACAATCAAACTGATCCCTCTCTTTCAAAGTATCCTCCTCTGTGGTCGAGAACCCAGGATATGCATTTGTATCCGCGGGTTCCGCCGTGTCTCCCCCTTGGGTAATGCGGGTGGGGAGGACCCTAACGCTGATTCCCCTTCACTGGTGACTCGCCTTCTGAGTTGGTCAGCGTGCCTTCTCCAAAGTAGACCCGAGCTAGTCTCGACCCTGTAGGATACTGGCTCCGTCTGCTCAATGATTGTCCCTGGAACCCACGCTGGCCCCGAGGCCGCGTAGTTCCTGCAGTGAACCGGGTCCCCTATTGAAAAACTTTTGGAGCTCTCTCCCCCTATGTTTATATTCCTTCCCTCATCCTCCACCCTGGACGGATCCATCCGGTCAAAAAGTGTTACCGGACGCCTCCTCATGAGGAGTTCGGCTGGGGAAAATCCTGAGGCTAGGGGGGTTGTCCTGTAACAGATGAGGAACTGACACAGATGAAGGTTCAACTCACCGGGACCCATGCACCGCAGTGCTTCTTTCGTAGTGCGCACTTGGTGCTCTACCTGACCGTTTGTGGCGGGGTGAAATGGGGCAGCGGTAATGTGCCTGATGGTGTTCCGCTCAATAAACGTCTTGAACTCTGCAGACGTGAAGGTACTAGCGTTATCGCTAACAAGAACGTCTGGCAGGCCGAAACAGGCAAAAAGCTTGCGCAACTGTTTAATGGTTGCTGCAGAGGAGGTGCTGCTCATGGGGATTACCTCCAACCACTTGGAGTAGGAGTCGGCTACCAGCAAAAACATGGCCCCGCGGAAAGGGCCAGTGAAATCAACATGAATCCGGGACCATGGCCCGCGGGCCGTGTCCCATTCCCTATGGGGTAACCGGGACTCCTCGGGCCGAGAGCTCTGGCAGCTCTCACACGTGCCCACTAAACGTTCTATATCCGCGTCTATCTGGGGCCACCAGAAGAAGCTCCTGGCCAGAGCCTTGGAGCGCACGATCCCCGGGTGACTGGTATGCAGTAGCTTCAGTACCTTGGCCCTCAGTTTCTCTGGGATAACTACCCGCTGGCCCCAGAGTAAGCAGCCCCTTTCCAGGGACAGCTCTACTCTACGCCTGAAGAATGGCTTGAAATGTTCCTCGGGGGGAGTAGTGGGCCACCCTTTCCTCACCCAGGAGCTAACTTAGGCCAGCATCTTGTCGGCCGCCGTGGCTTTGGCGAGGTCGGCCGGGAGAATGGGGGGTGAGTCGAGAGACTCGATCAGTAGGACTTGGTGGTCCTGCTCTACCTCGCATGTGGGGTCCCCTACGCTAGGGAGGGGAGATCGGGACAGTGCGTCCTCATGGGAGATCTCCTTCCCTGGGTGATAGACCAGCTCGTACTGGTAGGCGTTGAGGAAAATGGCCCAACGCAGCATCCTGGGGGAGAGAATTTGCGGTGTGGGTTTGCCGGTAGTGAAGATCCCCAGAAGTGGCTTGTGATCCGTCACTACCGTAAACTCGCGGCCGTATAAAAAGTCATGGAACTTTTTCGTTCCCACGATGATGGCTAGGGCCTCCCTATCAGTTTGCGCGTAATTGCGCTCGGCCTTCGAGAGGGACCTTGAGTAGTACACTACCGGGGCTTCCCGCCCGCTCTCCAACACGTGGCATAGAACCGCCCCCACTCCCACCAGGGACGCATCACAGAATGCAAGCGCGGCGCCAAAATGGCCGCCGCGCCCTTTGCGGGGCCCCCCCCACAGGACAGAGAATCCGGGTAGTTAGGGGCGTGGCCAGCTCCCTTATAAAAGGGGTGGCCACGAGGCAGCCGCGCTGCCATTTTGCCTCAGCGACGGAGCGGAGAAGTTTTTTCCCCTGCGCCTCCGTCGCTCGTTGGTATTGCCGGGAAGCCTTTGGGTCGATTTTGCTTAGCTAGCTTCCCTTTTTTGCTCGAGATGCCTTCCAAAAAGAAGGCTGCTGCGAATTCAGCTCGGGCTGTTAGGAGGCGCAACCCAGGTCGGAGGACCGTGGTGCCGCCTCCTCAACAGCCACCTTTGCCATCCCCGGCCGGGGCTAGTGGCTTGGGGTCTATCGCTCCTTGGCCCGTTCAGAGTGCGGGCGCGGAGGGCGCTCCGGCCCGCGGCCCGCGAGCGGTGGACACCGCTCCTCCTTCCGCCCAACCTGTTGGGCCGACTACTTCTGGGCCGCAGCCTCTCCCGGGGCCCTCTAGCCTCGGGGGGTGGCCCGGTGCCCCGCCTTGGCAGGTTTCCTCACCAGCCCTACCGGGCTTTGGCCCTGGCCAATGGCCATATCTGGGCTATGGGGTGCAGGGAACTGTCCCCATGCAAGGGTCAGGTGGGCCGGCCGACTCTTTGCCCATGGTTACTGTAGACACCTTGCTGGCCCGTATTGCGGCCTTAGAGGAGTCTTTGGCTCGTGCCAGTCAGGCAGGTGCCCCTTTCGGGGTACCTTTGGAGGCGCTATCGGCAGCAGGACAACGGCCGGCGGGGAGGGTCGAGCTGCTGCAGGCGGGTGGCGCGGCTCCGGCCACTGCCTCGCAGCTCCCCAGCCAGCAACCTGGCGCGGGTCAAGCCCCGGTGATGAGCTCTACATCGGTCGTGAGCTCCGACGCCCCCAGTGGGCCGGAACCCCCGTTGGGGGCGGCCCGCGGGGGTGCAGCATGTGAGTATATGGTGCAAACGAGTACATCCACACACATTCCCAATATAGGGGGGACCTTTCAGTGGCCTTGGCCTCGCGCGGGTGGTGCAGGGGCTACGCCGCTGGCGACCCACCCGGCGACAACTACTGCCACCATGCCCGCTGGGGTGGGCATTGGTTCTTACACTGCTGGGAACGTACTTGGGGTGGCAGGGTTAACTCATGCCCCTTTGGGTAGGCCAGCTATCCCCTTTTCGGCTTTGCCGACGGCAGGGTATTCCCTGCCATTGGGTGATCACTTGGCGCAGGCTACCAGAGAAAAGATATGGCGAGGGGAGTACGTGGATATCTTCTCACTCCTGAACAGGGAGCCCACTAAGGAAGAAAGGGAGGGTCAGGATGAGAAGGACAAGGAGCAGGCACGCCGCCGTAAGCCGCCGCGTACCTGGGCTAACTGGCTCCCCGCTTATTTGATATACATGGCGGTGTATTTGAGGGCGCGGCCGGATCTAGCTATTCCCATGGTCCAATATTTGGACAACATATACAGGGCAATGGTAGATTTCCCGGGCCCCTCATGGCTAGCATATGATGAGGAATTCCGTATGAGGATTCCCCTGCACCCCGAGATGAGATGGGAAGAGCCGTGCCAGAGACTGTGGCTCTTGTATATGACACCCACACGTCCTGCCCCGGGGGATAGATACCATTGTGGACATGCGGTCCAGCGAGCAGCTCCAGCGCAGGTTACCCGCCAAATGGCGGGGCAGGGGGTTCCAGCCCGCCTGCTGTGCTGGACTTTCTCGTCCAATGGTTCCTGCAGTCGGAAGAACTGCAGATATAAGCACGAGTGTCCCACATGTTCTGGTCCCCATGCAGCCTCTGCTTGTCCCAAGCCTGGGGGGGTGCGAGGCAGAGGGAGGGGTGGACAGTGGGCTGGCAAGCCTGCCACGGATGGAACTAGTTCTCCGAAAGGCCCCCTCCCCAATTAAGGTGGACATGCTGGTGCGCTGGCTCGCATCGTACCCAAGGGGAGAGGACAGGGAGTACCTTATCCAAGGTTTTAAGCAGGGATTTCGCATCCCTTTTATGGGTGATAGATCTCCTCAGGATGCTCCCAACCTTTTATCCCTCAGAGGAAGGGAGGAGGTAGCCGAGGCCAGCATTAAAAAGGAGTTAGACGCGGGCAGGGTCGCCGGACCTTTTCCCGCACCCCCTTTTCCCAACCTTAAGGTTTCACCATTGGGTTTGGTTCCTAAAAAGTCCCCAGGTGAGTTTCGCCTTATTCATCATTTGTCCTACCCAGCCGGTCGATCGGTCAACGATGCGATACCTGATGACCTTTGTTCGGTCAGGTATACATCGTTCGACCATGCGCTGTGCATGGTGCGCTCGTGTGGCCCGGGTGCCTTGCTGGCCAAGTGCGACATTAAGTCAGCTTTTCGCCTCTTGCCGGTGCACCCGGGCGACTTTGAACTGCTGGGTTTTTAAATTTAAAGGGGAGTATTATTTTGATAAGGCCATGCCTTTTGGCTGCTCCATATCATGCTCGGCTTTCGAGCGTTTTAGTACCTTCCTAGAGTGGGCTTTTGTCCGCAGGTCAGGGTCCCGGTCTGTAGCCCATTACCTGGATGACTTTTTATTCGGGGGTGAACGGGGCTGGGACACGTGTGCACGTCTCCTCAATACATTTCAGACGCTAATGCAGGAACTGGGTGTCCCTTTAGCGCCCGAATAGACCGAGGGCCCGTCGACCAAACTAGTATTCCTGGGGGTTGAGATTGATACAGTAGTACAGGCTTCTAGGTTACCGGGTGATAAGGTGTCCAGGATAGTGACCCTTATCTCGGAATTGCTGGCTAAGCGTAAGGCATCCCTGAGGGAACTGCAGGTGCTACATGGGCACCTCAATTTTGCCTGCAGGGTGGTCGCACCGGGCAGGGCTTTTGCCCGGCGCTTATGCGACGCCATGGCAGGGTTATCCAGGCCCCACCACAGAGTCAGGCTTACCCGGGGTATCAGGGCAGACATGTTTGTCTGGTTGCAATTCCTGAGGGAGTTTAATGGGGTCTCATTTTGGAGGTCTGACCTCCTGGCATCCCCCAATTTCCAGATCCAGTCTGATGCCTCAGGATCCCTGGGTTATGGGATGTACTTCAATGGGAAGTGAGCCTATGGTGGGTGGCCACCGGCATGGGCAGGCACAGGTCGCCTGCGGGATCTCACATACCTGGAATTTTTTCCCATTCTGGGGGCTTTGATGCTATGGGGCGAACAGTGGGCTAATTCGGTGGTGCATTTCTGGTGCGACAATGCTGCCGTGGTGCACATTGTCAATGCACAGACTTCTAAATCGCCCAGGGTCATGGATCTAGTGCGCCATTTTGTGCTGCGCTGCCTGCGCCTCAACGTCTTGTTCAGGGCCAGGCATGTCCCAGGGGTTAATAACGATATTGCTGACGCTTTGTCCCGCCTGCAGATCTCCCGGTTCCGCGCCTTGGCCCCGGATGCGGAGGAATTTCCCTCGCCACTCCCGGACGAGATGTGGACCATTGGCAAGGAGAGGTGAACCGGGCGATTGGCCTGTCACTAGCGCCACGCACGCGTAAGGCGTATCAACAAGCATTCAATTTGTATAGGGCTTTTGCTACTCAATTTCAATTGCCAGAGACCTGGCCTCTCCCGGTGGACCATGTTCTGCGGCTCATGGTTCACCTGTATGCACAGGGCCTTGCACCTTGCACCATAGCATCCAAGCTCTAGGCGTTGGCTTTTATGGCCAAAGTAGGGGGTCATGTGGATACCACCTCTGACTTCCGTGTGAGACACGTTTTGGAGGGGTGGGTGCACGAGCGCGGGCGTTACCCGGACGACCGGTACCCTATTTCCCCTGGGGTTCTTACCCAGTTGGCCCGGGGCTGGCCAGGCCTCTGTTTTGATCATTATGAGGCAGCCCAATTGCATGCAGCCACAACGGTGGCATTTTTTGGAGCGCTCCGCATCAGCGAACTCGTGATGCTGTCTAAGGCGGATGCAAGTGGTAGGGCACTGGAACGCGGAGATGTATATGTTGCCAAAGACTGGGCCCAGTTGAGGATTCGCTCCTCTAAAACAGATCAGCATGGCGTAGGCAGTGGAGTAAGACTGCTACGGTGTTCTTTGGCAGACATCTGTCCGGTTGGTGCCCTACAGGAATAACTGGCACTGCGTGGCATGCACCACGGCCCGTTTTTCTGTCACCAAGATGGGTCTCCCCTTACTAAATTTCAGTTTTGGAAGGTGACTGCCAGAGCCCTCACCAGGGTGGGACTACCGGGTGCCCGTTCTGGCACACATTCGTTCCGTATTGGCGCAGCCTCTACAGCGGCTGCTTTTGGGTACTCTGGGGCTGACATACGTAGCAGGGGGAGGTGGGGCTCACAATGTTTTCAGTTTTATGTGCGCCCACTCCCGCCATGAGTACCAATCCAGTCACCTTACCTTCCTTTTTCTCAATTTTCTACAGACCCTGGGTGTCGTATTACACCGGTGACAGTATGGCTGGTGGGCCACAGCTATGTGCTCAGGGCAGCGCGTTACGCTGCGGCGACAGAGTGGGGACCCCGACTGGGACTGGGTGACCACGCCAGTCTCTCATGGCACGGTAAGCCTGGGATGTTATGGCGGGAGCTGCGGCCTTTCCTTTTTTCTGGCCTGGGGGCTGACCCGCCTGACATTCTAATCATCCACTTGGGGGGCAATGATTTGGGCCAGGTCACCGGCTTATCGCTCAAGCATGCGATTTGCGAGGACCTCGCCTACTTGCATTATGTCTGGCCTGCCACAGCCCTGGTTTGGTCGGACATTGTTCCGCGCCACTCTTACAGAGGGGGCGTTAACCTCCTGGCCCTTGACCGAGCTAGGCGCGCGGTCAATAAGGCAGTGGCGCGGTTTCTCACCACCAGGGCTTGGGGACGGGTTAGTCATCACCCCGATATTAGTCTACAAAATTGTGACTTGTATGCAGGGGATGGGGTCCATCTGTCGCGAGGAGGTATGGACCTCCTGTTGGGTGACTGGCGAGCAGGCCTGTTGACCGAGCTGACGGTCTGGGGGGGGGCGTCAGGTCTTCTGTGAAGCCCCTCCGTGTGGCGGGTAGCACTGGTAAGGTAAACAGTATGACCCACAAGTATCCGGCAGGTTCGCAATTGACTGGACAACACTAGACAGGAATAAAGTAGTTAAACGTTGTCCGGTCAACGACGAATCAGGCGATGGGGTGATGATGATTGCTAACCAGCATGCATCACCCCTGTGATTTCACGGATACGCGTCAGAGGGTGGGGTCATGAGTTAGTTATTGACTACGGTCAACAATTTGTTTGTTGTTAACAAACAAATTGATACAATTTGATACATTGTAACCAATTGCCGTTGGCAATTTTGGGGTGGTACCTTACCAGTGTTACTTCGGCCTGCTTGCCTTAGGAATTATGATTGGTCGTTTTACCAATACAAATTTATAATTCGGACTAGGGCATTGAATCAATAAATGTGGCCCTTTGCTGTTATCCACTTTCAATGTTGTCTGTGTCCGTTATTGGGGGGGTGCGCCTGCAATGCAAGCGCGGCGCCAAAATGGCCGCCGCGCCCTTTGCGGGCCCCCCCCCACAGGACAGAGAATCCGGGTAGTTAGGGGCGTGGCCAGCTCCCTTATAAAAGGGGTGGCCACGAGGCAGCCGCGCTGCCATTTTGCCTCAGCGACGGAGCGGAGAAGTTTTTCCCTCCACCCCCTCCCTAGTTAACAGTGTGATTATGGTCGCTTCGGGGCCAGGTGGGAATTTTTGGTTGGGACCCACATTGGCTTCGGGTCCTGGCTTTTTTGCCCATCCCACACTGTTGCTATGGTTTGATATAGGGGTCTTTCTTCGTTCCTACTGTTGACTTTGGTCACATGGGCGGGTAGCACTGGTAAGGTAAACAGTATGACCCACAAGTATCCGGCAGGTTCGCAATTGACTGGACAACACTAGACAGGAATAAAGTAGTTAAACGTTGTCCGGTCAACGACGAATCAGGCGATGGGGTGATGATGATTGCTAACCAGCATGCATCACCCCTGTGATTTCACGGATACGCGTCAGAGGGTGGGGTCATGAGTTAGTTATTGACTACGGTCAACAATTTGTTTGTTGTTAACAAACAAATTGATACAATTTGATACATTGTAACCAATTGCCGTTGGCAATTTTGGGGTGGTACCTTACCAGTGTTACTTCGGCCTGCTTGCCTTAGGAATTATGATTGGTCGTTTTACCAATACAAATTTATAATTCGGACTAGGGCATTGAATCAATAAATGTGGCCCTTTGCTGTTATCCACTTTCAATGTTGTCTGTGTCCGTTATTGGGGGGGTGCGCCTGCAATAGGACTACTGGCTTCCTAGGGTCAAAGTGGGTCAGGACAGCACTTGAGGATAGGAGTGCCTTCAGTTCCCTAAACGCTTTCTCTTGCCTATCTCCCCACCGCCAAACCGCCTCTTTCTTCAATAATGCATGCAGTGGCTCAGCAATGGATGCCTTCCCCGGCAGGAAGGAATGGTAAAAATTTAAGAGCCCTAGGAACGACTGCAGCTCCGGTTTCGCGGTGGGGCGAGGGGCGTTTTGCACAGCCGCAACCTTGGACTCGGAGGGCTTGATGCCTTCCGGGGTTACCTTGAACCCAAGGAACTCGACCTCCCTCGCAAAGAAGACACATTTGTCCCTTCTCAGTCGGAGGCCCGCTTTCTCGAATATTGAAAGGACCCTGTCTAGCCTTTGCGCTAATTCTGACTCGCCCCCCGCTGTTATCAACACGTCGTCGAAGTATGGGAGGACGCCTGGAAGCCCCTTTAAAAGGCGTTCCACGAGGGACTGGAAAATTCCGGGGGCCGAATTCACGCCAAACTGAAGGCGCGTTACCTTAAATGCCCCCTTGTGCGTTACGATTATCTGCGCAGCGGCAGCAGCCGGGGTTACAGAGAGCTGCTGATATGCCTGCGCCAGATCTAGCTTGGCAAAACACCTCCCCCCATGAAGCGTGGCCAGTAAATGGCTGACCACGGGCACCGGATATGCATTTGGCCGAATGGCCTTATTAATCGTACATTTATAGTCCGCACAAATCCTAACCTCCCCGTTTGATTTAAGGGCAGTCACAATCGGCGTTTCCCACTCCGCCGAATCAACTGGAACCAAAATCCCCTGCCCCACCAATTTGTCCAGTTCCGCCTCGATCTTGTCCTTGAGGGCGAAAGGCACTCTTCTTGGCTTGAGGCGTATGGGTCGGATTTCTGGATCCAGGTCAAAGGAAACTGGGGGCCCTTTGTAAGTCCCGAGCCCCTTCTTGAAAACGTCTGGGTGTGCGTTGCACACGTCCCGCATTGGGTCAGTCTCTATGGCGTTAATGCCGGACAGTTCGATTCCTAGGGGAGCGAACCACTGCGTTCCCAAAAGGCAGCACCTCCCCCCCTTGAGGACCACTAGGGGTAGTTTCTCGGAGTAATTCTTGAACTTCACCTTGAAGTTCCCCACCCCCAACACTGGGATCCCGTTCCCTTGCACGTCCCGTAGGTGTGACCTCATGGCCCGCAACTTGGGCCGCACATCTGGGGGAATGCGCATAAACTCTTTTTGGGACAGGATGGAATAGGACGACCCCGAGTCTATCTCCATCCTCACTGGGACCCCCTGTAACTGTACCTCAACGAAAAAACGCCGGTGCTCCAGGCCCACGCGGTTCACGCCTGCCATGCTGTGGTCGTCTGAGACCTTCCTGGTGCCGGCTGCCTTCCGTTGGTGCGTCTGGGGATGGTTCGAATTTCCCTTGTCCTCGCCTCGCCCGCGCCTGCATACTCGGGCGATGTGCCCCTTTCGGCCACAGTTGTGACACTCGGCCTTTCGGAACGGACACCTCGTGCGGTCGTGGGACGCCCCACAACCGTCGCAGCGGCGGTCTTGCCGCTCGCGGGTCTGTCGCTTCTCTCCTCGCTTCTTGACCCGCTGGACGTCGTCCCCCTTGCTGGAGCAGGGGTCTGCCGTAGTGGACGACTCATCGGACGCTGTTGGTGTGCCGGCAGGCGGCTTGGGGGCCCGCCAGGCTGTTTTCGCTGGTGTCCGCCGGGCCGCCTGTACTGGTGACTTGGCCCTTTCGGACGTGGCCCCTCGGGACTTGAACACTCTGACCCCGCTTCTGGCCGCTTCGGCCGCTTGGGCCTCCCGCAGTACCTCGTTGAACGTGAGGCGGTAATCGCGGGTCATGAGCTTTCGCTGAAGCTCCTCGTCCCTCAGGCCACACAGCATGCGGTCTCGGAGGGCCTGGTCCAGGTCATCCCACTGGCAGTGCACCGCTGCCAGCCTGAGGGCCGCCGCGTAGGCAGACATGGATTCGCCCGGTCGCTGGTCTCGCCTGTGGAACGCGATCCGGGCCGGGAAGATCGACACGGGGGGCTGGAAATGCTCGCCCAGCAGCCCCAGCATGCGGTCGATGGACACCTCTTCCACCTTCTTGGGGGCCACCAGGTTCATCAGGATGCGCAGCGTGGCCGGCCCCACCTGGGCCAGGAAATAGGAGTGCATCCTCACGTCGTCGTCGACGCCCGCAGCTTCCATTGCGTGCCGGAACTGCCACTCGTAGAGCTCCCATTGTTCGGGCTCGCTGACATCGAACTGGTAAGGCTTGACCTTGGGATTCGCCATTATCCCACCTTCGTCGCCAATTTGGTGTCCTGCACGGAAGACAAAGAAGGAGTCGCAGTGAGGACTAACACAGGTTTATTGGTTGATGATCAGGATGAACATGTGGTAATGGCGGAGGTACGTCACATTATATACAGTAGCACAATACCATTTGAATCTGGTTGCACGGTAGCTTATTGGCCGCTACCGTCGTGACGTCGTGTGAGTCACGCCCCTCGTCCGTAGTAGTTAGCTGGTGCGGGAGAGTTCCTGTGGCTGCCGGTGATTTGAGGAATGAGAACCAAGTGAGTTGAACGCTCGCAGCTGCCCTCTATGGGCAGCTTACTCGCGTTCCTTTACAGCTGGGCTACATTGTAATTGTGGTCAGGTTACATTCATACATTTCTTAAAGCAACATTGTACATACATAACACACATATAAAACATGTTTCAACTATTGCAGTAGAATATATTGGCAGATTTGTTTCAGTAAATCATTTTCAAGGGAAATGTATTTGTACATAGGAATTTAAACAAATGAAATATGAACAATTTGGGGGATTATTTGTTTATGACAGGTTAAATTACAACATTATATAGATTCTAATAGGGAGTTTGTTAGTCCATGTATAATAATCAGACCTCCACATAGTAAACAAATTAAGGAAATAATCAAAACAAAGGATAAATAAGTGTGCCAGTCTTAGGGAAATGATTATGAAGTCTTCTCATGGAGGTGGATTTCTCAGGGAGAAAAACACACACATCACTTTTCTGAGGCTTTTTCAAGGAGAAACCACACAAAAATCAATTTTGTGGTGGGTGGTTTATAGGAGCAGATTTAATCCTCCAAGTTTCAGAAAAGTGAATGTTGGATCTCTAGAGATTGCTTACCACTCTTGGAATTCTTCAGCCTCCATCTCTTCCCCATCTAAATAGTATGAAAGCTCACTGTGTCAGCCTGAAAATGTTTATACAAGAAACCTACAGTATATTATTTGTCTGGCCAAGTTATCCTGCTATGGTAATAGAGTAGATCATACAACCAGCAACTCTACGCCGAGTGTCAGGTGGTGTTTAACTAACCTGACAACCCTGAAGACTAATGGCCTTGGGTACTAAAGTCCACAGGGAAGGGTGATAGTTCCCAAGTGGATTAAATCTTACTTGAATCCATCTTGATGGAGGGCAGAAGCTTCATCAGTACTGGCCTGAGGCCGATGGGGACTTTGCATGACAAAAAGGGCTCAGGACCAGAAAGTGACTTACAGAACTGGATCAGTGGTATGGGTGTCATGCTGCGATGTGGAAGACAGATGAAAGGCCACTGCATTATATTCTCAGGACATTCTTCATGGCTGATCACCATGATGATCACCTATAATCAGATTCGGATATGGCAGAAGAAGAAGTCCTTCATCCATGAACATATCCACACAGATTATTTTTGAAATCAATGGCCTGCTTCCTGTGATATCCCAAAAATCCACTTCCCAATTTTAGGATTTGACTCTGGAATCTCAGGTATTTATTGGGAACCTGCCAACCTAATATCTTTAGGAATTGTACTATAATATTATAGGAGCTGTATTAAACCACAATGATAATCAGGGCTTTGAAAGTTGTAGTCCAAAGAAGGCAATGTTTCCAAGCTTTCATCTAGCTACATTCTCCTTTCCTTTGTGAATAGAGTTGAATCCATTGCAGCCAGTGTCAAGGAAATGTATTGTTATTGTTCCTTGATGCTATTAACAAAAGGACTCTAGGCACAATATTTCAAAACATTATTAAGCAATTTTATTATATGCAAAAGCCAAATAAAATCAGAATACTGTACATTATGTAAAGTAAAATAAACTAATAGTAAAGAGATGGGCAGATAATATAGGTCGCCCTTGCTCGAAAGCCAGTTGAATCTGACTTTAGGTTTCAGTGCTCATCTCTGTTTATAGCCAAAAAGCCAGCATCATCTGCATCTGCAGATGTTTCTGTGGACATGTAGCAGGAATGACTAGACACTAGAGTGCAAAGAATACCATTTACCTTCCCACCAAAATGGTACCTATTTATCTACTTTCAATTTCTTGCCTTTGAATTGCTAGGTTGGCAGGAGCTGGGACAGAGATGGAAACTCACTTCGTCATGCAGCGCTTGGGTCTCAAACTGCTGACCTGCCAACCTTCTAGTCATCAAGTTCAGCATCTTAACCACTAAACTACCACAGTCCCGCAAATAGATGGGCAAAGCAAAAACAGGTTCTAAAAGGATCCCATGTTGGCAATGCCAACTCCTTCCCTTTCCTTCTTTTTATACTCTTTGACATCATCACATCACCTTTCTTTTTTAGTACATTATGTTATATCACCTTTTCCCTAGTTTTTTCATCTTCCGTCATTAGTTAGTAGTTCCTCTTTCTACACAGCTGCAGCCATGTTGTTTTTCAGTGTATAACCACCTGACCTGCCACAGATCTCACTCTCAAACCCTTATCCCAGTGTTTCTTTTCTACCACATTCCACAATGTTAAATCTTGCTGCAATGAATAAAATATATAGTTAAATTTTCTTTCTCAAATTGGGAAGCATGGTGGAGTAAAGATAAGCCTGGAGTTTCATGGGAGAGTAGCGCCAGTGTTGGAAACCAAGATATATTTTATGAGTGCTTTCAGCATCCCATGCCTGCTTAGTATGGGAAAAATAGAAGTCTTTCCAGGCAACAGAAGAACGATATCATAAGTGAATATCATTCAGGGTCTTTTAGGCACAGCAGTTTGCTAAGAACCTCCCAAACCAGGTAAAAGGTAAAGGTAAGGGTCACCCTTGCTCAAAAGCCAGTTGTATCCTACTCTAGGGATACTTCTAGCCAAAGAGCCAGTGAGCCAAAGAGCCAGTGTTATCTGTGTATGCAGACGTTTCCATGAACAAGTGGCAGGAATGCCTTAACACTGGAACAACAGAACTGAGAGTAAATTTGGAAAATATCTATCTACCTCCCTGCCTATGTATCTAACTATTTTGCATGGTTGTTGGTGGCTTCTGCAAATTCAGAAAACTGATTTTTTTGTTAGTGTGTTTGTGGATTTCTTACTTTGGTGGCAGGCTGGACATGGTGAGCCTTGAATGTATGATTTTCCTCTATGATTCCACAATTCTGTTTGGATATCTAGTGTCATATGAGGCTGTGGTGGATCAGTGGTTTAAAAGCTTGCCTTGTTAGCTGAAAGGCCAGCAAGTCGGCAGTTTGAGACCCGGATACTACATGATGGATTGAGTGCCTGTCTCTGTCCCAGCTCCTGCCAACCTAGCAGTTTGAAAGCAAGTAGATAAACAGGGACTGCTTGGGTGGGAAAAGATCTTGGGGACATGAAAGGAGCCTCATTCAGGTGTCCCCTGAGTGGAGTTTCTCCAGCAAAGATCCTTTTAACTCAGTATGATTTCTGACATGAAATTATTATTATCTTGTGTCAAATTTTGGGTACAGACCTGCACTTTTGCATTATGATAGTTGTAGTCCTTTCTGAAAGAACAAACTCAGAAAGACATGGTGGGCACTCCTATTCTGTTTCATGGTCCTGTTTTTCAGGGTGCTTCAAATGTTTTTTAAATTGATTTTTATCTTGTTTAAACATTAGTATTAAACTGCTTGGAGATATAAATTGGCAGTCTGGGCTGAAAGTCCAATCCTAGCACAGAAGACACACAGTTCTAGTTCTCTTTCTGTTATGTATGTATGTATGCATGTTCATTATACTGTAAAGGCAAGAATGTAACCACTCCAGATACAAACGATACCAGCTGTAAAGGAACGCGAGCAGACAGCCCTTAGAGGGCAGCTGCGAGCGTTCAGCCTCACATGGTTCACATTGCTCAATCACGGACAGCCGCGGGAAAACCTTCCCCGCATTCAGCAGCTGAAGAAAGAGGCGTGCCTGGGCGAGGCCACGCCGGTAGCAGCCAATGAGCTACCGTGCTACAAGATTCAAATGTAGAGAGCTACTGTATATATTGAGATGTATCACCGCCATTACCTCATGCTTCACTGGAACCTCATGCAATAAACCTGTGTTAAACCAACCTTTCGGTTGTCCGGTTGTCTTTGGTCCCATACACTAAATTGGCGACGAAGGTGGGATATGGCTGCCCACGGGACCAAGACATGCGCCGGCTACGAGATCAAGAAGCCGGGAGACTTGGAGCTGTTTGAGATAGACTTCAACGCAGCGCTGGTGGAGCTCGAAGTCTCCGATG
This sequence comes from Bradypodion pumilum, assembly GCA_035047305.1. NCBI lineage: Eukaryota > Metazoa > Chordata > Lepidosauria > Squamata > Chamaeleonidae > Bradypodion > Bradypodion pumilum. The sequence continues at coordinate 493,047,419 of JAWDJD010000001.1, forward strand.
AGGCCAAAAAGAGGGCCATTTTCGTCCGCATGCTCGGACACGAGACCAAGAGGACCTTGGTGGACCTGATCGCGCCGAGGAAGGTGGGCGACTTCAAAGCTACGGAGCTCCTGGCGGCGTTGCGCGCCCATCTCCGGCCAGCAATAGCGATGTTCCCCGCTCGGAGCGCGTTCTGGAGGCGAGTCCAGGCACCCGGGGAATCGGTCGAGGAGTTCGCCGCGGCCCTGCGGTTGGCCGCCGGCCCATGCAAGTGGGAGCTCCCCGACATCACCCTCCGGGACTGCCTGCTCTGCGGTCTGAGGGACACAGAGACTCAGCGTGCGCTGATGAAAAGGGAGCCGCCTCCCACGTGGCAACAAGTCCTCGACACGGCACAGGCCGCGGAGGCCACTACTGCCGGGGTGCACGAGCTTCAGGACTGGCGCCCGAAGCCCGCAAAGGCAGAGAGCTCGGTGCGAGCGGCCCGGCGAGTTTCGGACTCGTCTGCGGAGAGCGGCGGCGACGAGGACGTCCGGAGGGTCCAGAGAGAGGGCCGGCGCTGCGACGGCTGCGGCGCCGCCCACGCCCGCGCCAAATGCCCGTTCCGCAAGGCCGAGTGCCACAACTGCGGCCGGCGCGGGCACATCGCCAAGGTCTGCCGGAAACGGCGCGAGGCCACCAGGAGTGCTCCAGACCACTCGGCGAGGCAGGACCGCACCACGAGGCAGGACCGCACCACGAGGCCAAAGGACGGCACCCGGACCACGAGGACGCGGGACGGAGTAGGGCGCATCTCCGACGACAGCGAGGACGACGCACCGGTCTGCAGCGTTTCCACGGAGCACCCCCGTTACTTCGTTGAGGTAGTAATACAAGGGGCCCCTGTTAGAATGGAGGTGGACTCGGGTTCTTCATACTCCATTATTTCCCAGGGGGAGTTCATGAAAATCGCCCCCCGCGTGCGGCCCAAGCTCAAGGCGTTGAGGGCCACACTGAAGGACGTGCAAGGGAACCGCATCCCAGTGTTGGGGGTTGGGAAGTTCCGGGTCCAGTTTAAAAAGCACACCGCAACGCTTCCCCTAGTCGTCCTCAAGGGAGGTAAATGCAGCCTCCTCGGGACTCAATGGTTCCAGCCCCTGGGGTTGTTCATTGGGGGGGTACACGCCGTGGAAGCACACCCCGCCGGGACTGATCCAATACAGAGCGTGTGCGACGCACACCCCGAGGTTTTTAAAAAGGGGCTCGGGAAATTCAAGGGCCCCCCAGTGACTTTCGACCTGGACCCTGGAGTACGTCCAATCAGACTTAAACCGCGCAGAGTGCCTTTCGCACTAAAGGACAAAATAGAGGCGGAGTTGGACAAATTGGTGGGCCAGGGGATTCTTGTTCCTGTTGATTCTGCGGAGTGGGAAACTCCAATTGTAACAGCGCTCAAGGCCAATGGGGAGGTCCGCATATGCGCTGATTACAAGTGCACCATCAATAAGGCGATCCGTCCTAATGCATATCCGGTGCCGGTAGTCAGCCACTTGTTGGCCAGGTTACACGGGGGGAGGTGTTTCGCTAAACTCGACCTGGCCCAAGCCTACCAGCAACTCCCGGTGACCCCCGCCGCAGCTGCTGCGCAGACCATAGTCACCCACAAAGGGGCGTTCCAGGTATCGCGCCTACAATTCGGCGTGAATTCGGCGCCCGGGATCTTCCAGTCACTTGTGGAACGCCTCCTGAAGGGGTTAGAGGGGGTGTTACCCTACTTTGATGACATATTGATTACAGGGGGGAGCCGGGCCGAATTAGCAACTAGGTTGGGAAAGGTCCTGACAATATTCGAAAAGGCGGGGTTGCGGTTGCGGAAAGACAAATGCGTCTTCTTCGCTACAGAGGTTGAGTTCCTAGGGTTCCGTGTCACTCCCGAGGGAATAAGACCAGCCCAATCCAAGGTAGCCGCCATCAAGAAGGCCCCTCGCCCCACATCCAAGCCCGAGTTGCAGTCGTTCCTCGGACTGCTCAACTTCTACCACTCCTTCCTCCCGCGGAAGGCAGCCGTGGCAGAACCGCTACACAAATTGTTAAAAAAGGACGAGGCATGGAAGTGGGGCGACGACCAGGAGAAGGCTTTCAATGACCTGAAGCGACTCCTGGCATCAGATGCCGTACTGACCCACTTCAATCCCAAACGCCCAGTGGTCCTGATATGCGATGCATCCCCGGTGGGGGTGGGGGCGGTGTTATGCCACGTGCTGGAGAACGGTAGGGAGGCCCCGATAGCGTTCTACTCTAGGTCCTTGTCCCAAGCAGAGAGGAACTATGCTCAGACAGACAGAGAAGCACTAGCAATAATTGCGGGGACCAAGAAATTTCATGATTTTGTGTACGGCCGCCCCTTCACCATAGTGACTGACCATAAGCCTTTGTTAGGCATTTTCACCACAGATAAGCCCACACCCCAAATCCTGTCCCCGAGAATGCTCAGGTGGGCCATTTTTCTCAACGCGTATCAGCACGCGTTGGTATACCGGCCCGGGAGGGAGATCAGCCATGCCGACGCCCTGTCGAGGTCCCCCATTCCCCGGGATTGCCGCCACGTGGACAAAGTAGAGAGGGACCATCAGGTCTTAATGATAGAGGTTCTAGACTCCCCTCCAGTAGTACCGGCCGACATCGCCAAAGCGACAGGCAAGGACAAAACGCTGGCCACAGTCTGCTCCTGGGTACAGAAAGGGTGGCCCGTGTCTTCCCCAGCAGCGGAATTCGACACATTTTTCAAAAAGAAACTAGAGTTGTCCCTAGAGAGGGGTTGCCTTTTGTGGGGACAGCGGGTAGTAATCCCCACGCCTCTCCGGCCGAGGGTGCTTAAACTGCTGCACGTCAGCCACCCGGGGATCGTCCGCTCAAAGGCGCTGGCCCGCAGTTACTTTTGGTGGCCCCAGCTAGACGCCGACATCGAACACATGGTCGGCACTTGCGAAGCGTGCCAAAGCTCAAGGCCAGAAGAGGCTCGCTCGCCACCTAGGGAGTGGGACACGGCAAGGGGGCCCTGGTCCCGGGTACATGTAGACTTTGCTGGCCTGTTCAGGGGAACGCTTTTCCTCCTCGTGGTGGACGCGTTCTCCAAGTGGTTGGAGGTCATTCCAGTCTCAAGCACCTCCTCGGCCACAACAATCAAACAGTTAAGGAGGGTCTTCTCCACGTTCGGTTTACCCGACACCCTCGTCAGTGATAACGCCAGCTGTTTCACGTCCGCCAAGTTCGGGGCATTCTTGGAGCGCAACGCCATTCGGCACGTCACCTCTGTCCCCTTTCACCCGGCCACCAACGGCCAAGTAGAGCGCCTCGTGCGCACCACGAAAGACGCGCTACTGCGCATGGACCCCGGAGACCTCGACCTGAAATTGTGCCAATTCCTGCTAAGATACAGGGTCACCCCACTAGCGTCAGGGTACTCCCCCACAGAGCTGTTGATGCGCAGGAAGCTGGCCACGGGAATCTCCAAGCTAGACCCCACGAGAGTAGAGGACAAGGGGCGGAACATAGGGGTGGAACCCACAAAGAGTTTCAGCGTAGGCGCCCCGGTGCATTGCAGGAACTACGCCAGCGCGGGGCCAGCCTGGGTGCCGGGCACCGTAGTAGAACAAACCGGCCCCGTCTCATACCGCGTAGAAACCAGTACAGGCTTCCTGTGGAGGCGACACGTGGACCAACTCAGGCGCAGGGTCCCCGGAGAGCAGGACGGAGACGAGAGTAGTATCGAATCAGCGTTAGGGTACTCCCCCACCCGCTTAACCCAAGGGGGAGGAAAAGGGGAGCATGGGTCCCCACCAAGGGGGGAGGAAAGGGAATCGATCCACAGAAATCTTGTGCGGGAGTCCCCGAAGAAATGGAAGAGCCCCGACCACACACATACCCCGCGGGAGTTTCCCCGAAACACAGATGCCCATAGAAGTTTAGACGTTGATTTACAGTACCAGGGGGAGTTAGCGGAGTGGTCCCCCACCCGTCCTAGCGAAAAGAGGGGTTTCAGTTCAGCCCCTGGTACCTCCAGTCCCAGTAGCCCCTGTGAGTTAGAATGCGATATAGCGCCACTTTCCCGGAGACCGACACCCCCAAGACGGGAGGCATCAGTGAGTCCGCCCACCACAGTCTCAAGGTCCCCCGAGCAGGGATCAGAAGGTAGCCGAACCGCAAGGGCGACCTCATCGGTTCCGCGGTTCACAATAGGTGGATCCCCGGGGTCAGAGAGCAACAGGCAGGGGTTCACCTCCCAACTATTCATTCCTTTCCCATCCCCGGGCGCGAGGCAGGCACGGACGCCCCACGGAGCCACTAACGAATCCCCGTTTCCCGTTGCAGGACAAGCACCCGCGGAGTCAGGGATCACAGGCTCTCCAGTACTAGGTCAGACGCAAGCGCGTCCCAAGCGCACGTGCGGCAAGCCACAATGGTTGCGGGACTTCGTCCCATCCTAGGGGGGAGGGATGTTATGTATGTATGTATGCATGTTCATTATACTGTAAAGGCAAGAATGTAACCACTCCAGATACAAACGATACCAGCTGTAAAGGAACGCGAGCAGACAGCCCATAGAGGGCAGCTGCGAGCGTTCAGCCTCACATGGTTCACATTGCTCAATCACGGACAGCCGCGAGAAAACCTTCCCCGCATTCAGCAGCTGAAGAAAGAGGCGTGCCTGGGCGAGGCCACGCCGGTAGCAGCCAATGAGCTACCGTGCTACAAGATTCAAATGTAGAGAGCTACTGTATATATTGAGATGTATCACCGCCATTACCTCATGCTTCACTGGAACCTCATGCAATAAACCTGTGTTAAACCAACCTTTCGGTTGTCCGGTTGTCTTTGGTCCCATACACTAAACTTTCCCATTTACTAATCCCAAGGAAGCTGCAGAAATGCTGTACAGTCTCTAAATACAGTTTTAATATGGCTAAAGGTACAATTTATATATTCATTGAGAAAAAAAATGGAATTATTGTTGGCAGAGAAGTCTGTCAGTTTTGATAGAAATACATACCTGGCATTGAATTCAGTTGGAGTCCCATGTTGCTCTTCAACATTTTCATTTTCATAAATGACTTGGATGAGGGAGTGCAGGGAATTCTTATCAAATTTGCAGATGACGCAAAACTGGGTGGAATAGCTAATACCTTTGAAGACAAGAGCAGAATTCAAAACGATCTTGATAGGCTTGAATCCTGTGCTGAAACCAACAGAATGAAATTTAACAGGGAGAAGTACAAAGAATTACACCTAGGCAGTGATGGCGAACCTTGGCACTCCAGCTGTTTTTGGACTTCAATTACCAGAACCCCAAGTCAGCACTCCTGCTGATCAGGGCTTCTGGGAGTTCAAGTTCAAGAACATCTAGAGTGCTGAGGTTTGCCATCAATGACCGGGGGGGACTAGATGCACAGTTACAAGATGGTGGATACTTGGCTCAGTAAATACTACATGTGAGAAGGATCTTGGAATTGTTGTAGATCACAGGCTAAATATGTCAATAGTGTGATATGGCTTCAAAAAGGACCAGCGCTGTTTTAAGCTGCATTAACAGAAGTACAGTCTCAAAAACATGTGATATTCTCAGCATTAGTTAGACAACATCTAGAGTTCTGTGTCCAATTCTGGGCAGGAAGCCAGGTATAGGCTGAATATGAGGGGAAAGTTCTTAATGGTTAGAGCAGTACAACAGTGGAACCAACTACCACGAGAGGTGGTGAGTGTTCCAGCAATGGAAGCATTCAAGAGAGAATTGGACAACCGTCATACTGCTTTGATTCAAATTCCTGCATTGAGCAAGGGGAGGTTGGACTCAATGGCCTAAAAGGCCAGTTAAGGGAGGATTTCTAAGAGCAAATGTGGCTGTTGGAATGTCAGGTGGTTTTTGGTGGGCCAGGGTGATTTTCAAGACTAGATTCACCAGTGAAATCTAGGAGGTAGCAGACTTGGCCACAGTCATATATGCTTTGGAGATGTTTGTGTTTGATTACTATGATGTACAATGGAACCCCAGGCAACGACGCATTCGGATGTCATTTTCGGACAACGATGCATTTTTTTCCTGAAAAGTCATCTTCCGGACAACGACATTACGTCATTATCCGGGAGATTGTGTTTGGTCTCCTACCTGTTCATGCTGGTTGGAGACGAAAAAAATCGCCATCTTCGGGTCCCTGTGTCTGGCTCTCTGCTTACCCAGGAGTGCCTGGGAGGCTGGGAGGACCTATCCTGCACTGTTTCTGCCTTCTTAGCACCTCCCTGGCCCACCCAACAGCTGAGAAAAGTTGTGGCCGCCGTCTTGTTTTTGAAAAATAAAAAAGTAAGATGGTGGCTGCAACTTTTCTCAGCTGTTGGGTGGGCCAGGGAGGTGCTAGGAAGGCAGGAACAACACAGAATAGGTCTTCCCAGCCTCCCAGACACTCCTGGGTAGGCGGAGAGCTGGACACAGGGACCCGAGATGGAGATTTTTTCATCTCCAACCAGCATGAACAGGTAGGAGACCATGTCATCCTTTTTGTGGTGGTGGGCAGAGGCAGCCCAGGTGTCTCTGTTAGGCTCCAGGGAGGTGACCCGGCTGTTCTTGACCTCCCCTGAGTTCCCCCGCACTGCCCCAAGCCAAAACACCATCATCAGCTGCAGTTTTTGGCTTGGAGCAGCAAGGGGGGAGATTGGGGGAGGCCAGAACCAGTCCAGATCACCTCCCGGGAGCCTAACAGAGGCACCCGCAGTGGCGGAGAAGCTGAAATGGGTGAAAAAAATTCATCACCATGGAATTCTTTCACCCATTTCACTTCTCCACCACCTTTGCCCCCTCTGGGAGGCTCAAGGGACCCTATCTGCGCTGTTTCCGACACCCCTCGACCCCTCCCAGCGGTGCTGCAAGGAAAATCCTCCAGCTGGTGAAGGAGTTTCGCCCGGCGTTTTGGCTTACAGCATCGCCCGGGGGTCGCGGTGGGTCAAAAAAAATGTGGACAGGGTCCCTGGAGCCTAACAGAGGCACCCACAGTGGCAGAGAAGCCAAAATGCGTGGAAAAAATTCCATGGTGGAGGATGTTTTTTACCCATTTCTGCTTCTCTGCACTGCGGGTGCCTCTGTTAGGCTCCAGGGACCCTATCTGTGATGTTTCTGACACCCTGTGACCTCCCCTGGGCGGTGCTGCAAGCCAGATAGGGTCCCTGGAGGGGTCGCAGGGTGTCGGAAACAGCGCAGATAGGGTCTCTTGAGCCTCCCAGAGGGGGCAGAGGCAGCGGAGAAGCCGAAATGGGTGAAAAAAATTCTGTGGGGGCGCGCTAGGCCAGTTCTCCCTCCGGAGGGTGAGCATTTTTCTGCCTCCCGGACAATGACAAAAACCAGACAATGGCACAACTTGTGTAACCAAGTGTTGCCATTGTCCGGGGTTCCACTGTACTTTATGGTGTGCGGCTTTGAAAATAGCCATGCAAACCCCTGGCAAACATTAAGAAAAATGAAGGAAATACATGTATGTAGGAAATTGCTTCACAAACTATGCACATATTTCCTTGTGAAAAGAGGAAAAAAGAACAATGTCACAATCTGATATGGAACTTGATGAGACAAGAATGCTGTTGAGATTCTGAGAACTGCAACACAAATGAAACAGTGAAACTGTCAAATTCCTGAAATCAAATGGCATTGCAAACAAATGGCATTGCAAGCTCCGGCCCATGGCATAATTTCATCTGGCCCATGATGCCAGTGACACCGCACTGGAAGTAGAAGCAGACACACCTGTGCATGTGCAAATGCATTTACAACAGCGTTTGCAGTGGGGGGGACCATGTGACTGGCCCACTCAGCTGTCTGGGGGGCAGATGTAGCCCATGGCACCATAAAATGTGGGCCCCCACCGCCTCCACACCAGGAAGTGCCATGTGGTGGAGGAAGGGCCCAAAGCTGTCTGAGGGAGCATGACCCAGCCCTCAGCTTAAAAAGGTTGAGAACTCCTCATCTAAAATATTAAATGGGGACTCTATTCACCAAAATGGATTCCTTCCATTCTCTCTCTCTTTCACACACACACACACACACACACACACACACACTCGTGCGCACGCACACACACACAGAGAAAGAGAAATAACATCTGGCAATCCCAAGTGAACTGAGACCACCAACTTGAATCTCAAGGGCCATCAAAAGAAATAGCTTTGAATTACTATCGCTGGTGGTTGATCTTGAACTTGTGACCTGGAGGTAGAAGGTTCTGTATTCTGTTACCACTCCTCTCAGCAGCAGCTCCTCACTGCTGTGTAGCAGCCAAAGATTGCCTTGCATGATATCAACATCATGGCAAAGAGTGCTCAGTATGGGCCAAGTGTTCAGCTCCGGTTTTGTCATCTGGAGATGGTATCTCTTGAAGGAGATAATTGCACTTTGCCCACAGGCCGTGGAAGTGTCAAAAGGTTCCAAAGAGTTTATAGAAATATATCTCTACATGCCATCTTGGTAGTCAGGAAGGAGCTTTCTCTAAAATCCATTCGCAAAAGAGTCAGTGAATAAGCAAAGTTTGTGGAGTGGTGCATGGGGGAGGGGAGAGAGAATAGTAGTAATAGTGTTCATTTTTCCTAAACCAAACCAATTCAGCAGCCAGCTTTGCAATTACCAACATCCATTTCACTAGGTTTTATAAAGAGATGAAATGAGAAAGGAAAATGAAAGTCCCTATGCTTTGCTTTATCATTATATTCCGCCCTCTTTTGACACAAAATTTCTGATTTTCAAATGTGAGAGTATTTGCGTTCTCCTTTCAATATGGTTTCATCACATTTTCAAGGAGCAGGAGGAGATGATGAAGACATAAAAGAAGGCATGTTCTAATGCTGATTCATGCTAAGCTTTTTTAAAAAATGAATCAGCTAATCAGTTTTGTCCAGAAGTGCTAGTTGTGAAAGTTGCTTAATAATTTACCATGCCAACATTTTCCCCTCTAGATTAGACTGAAGAGTTTTATGGGACTGCTGAAAATGCACATCAACCAAAGGAGAGCAAATAAGGAAAAATGAAGACATGCTGAGCCATAAAACTGTCAGTCTGAATATTCTTTAGTGAATATACATGTACAAAACATTATATATATCATACTTATTTCTTATATAAACACATTGCACATACAAAAGAATGATGGTGGATGTTCAGATACCGATGGCATACTGTCTATCCCATAGTATGCTATTGTGTACGCTTGAGTATCAAGGATACTAACTGTAATAAGAATAGAAAATATATTTGACATATTGGCTGATAAAATCATACTAGACCAGTGCTTTATCATCTGAGATGACTCCTATTTTATTTTGGGAGCCCAATGCCTTCGATATTAATTTTTGAGATTCTAAATAGCTTAGGGCCAAATTCCTTAAAGCATAGCTTTCACCGTGCTTCTTCAAAATTGGCTCTGGAATACTAGAGAATGAAAGAAACCAGTGTGGAGATTGCCAATATGACAGGGAGAAAATGGAGGGGGGAAACATTACCCTCTTACTTTTTGATTGCAGTAGCAAGGGCCATAGAACTCTGTGTATAAGATGCTAACTGGTAATGGAAACAAACTCTTAATTAAAGTGAGTGTAAATGATAAAGGTTTATTAAAAGACAGCCTCCTTTCTACTTATGAGAATGGTGTGAATTTTTATGGCACCTTCACAGTAATTAGCATCCTACTCAGTCAGTGTTCCTGATTTCATCCATAAGTCTGTATGTGTACATCTGTACAGTACAATTACGTATCTATAGCGAATTAAGGGAACACTGATAAATTTAGAAGTCCAGCTGTCCACTATAGCTGCCCTTCTAGCTAGCCGCCATGCCCTGAGAGAGGAGCAGACTACTCTCAAATACTTTGCAGTGTAATACAGATCACATGGAATTATATATTGCTTCTGAGAAAATCCATTTATCTCCTAGGTGTGGAGAATGAAACTTGGAAGGAAAATGAAAGTCTGAGTAGAGTGGTGAATGCTGTTATTCTCAGAAAATGAAAATGGAAGTAAGGCTTTTTTATTCTGCATGTGCTCTTAAGCAGAGCTGCTGCTGAGGAGAGCCAAACAAAGGAAGTGAGCACTGGTAAGTTTTGGGTGTGCTTGCAGTTGGAGTAGAGCTGCTTTAGAGATTTCAAACAAAAAACAAACAAAGGAAGAATATATTCTTACTAGATAGAAAGGCAGTAAACGTGTAAATTCTTGAGGTGCAGAATACTGCACTTGTTAAAATGGATTCTGAGGGAGCAGCTGTAGTTACCTGCAACACTTGTGCATGTTTATGTTCTTGCCAAAGCACATGGAGAACTACACCTGCAGCAAGTGCAAGCTGGTTGTGCTACTAGGAGAGAAGGTCCAGCTGCTAGAGGCCTGCATATCTAACCATCAACAAATTAAGGAGCTTCAGCTATTCTTGGACAGAGCGGAGCAGACTATCCTGGAAAAAGAAGAGACAGGACATAGTTCTGAGGAAGAAGTCATTTCATTAACTCAGGAGGTAGATGCATGGAGGAATGTGACTCAAAGAAGTAGAAGGGCAAGGGATCACTCTGAGAGTCTGAAATTACAAAATCAATTTGAGACTCTTTCCCTCATCACACCTGATGAGGAACACACAGAGGAACAACTGGTTCCACCTGAGGATCTCTCCTTCATCACACTTGATCAGATACAGGAACATAAGAACAGTCTTGCTGGAACAGGCCACAGCCCATCCAGTCCAGCATTCTGTCTCACACAGTGGCTCACCATTTGCTTCAGGGTATTCCCAAGCAGATGCCTTCACCTGCTTAGGATTCCCTGAAAATGGCATTGAGAGATATCCTGCCTATCTCTCCAACCCAGAGGTTGTCCTTAGGTATCCATAATTATAGCCATTGATACCCTTGTCCTCCATTAACTTGTCTAATCCTTTCTTAAAGCTGTCAAGACTGACAGCTGTCACCACTTCTTCTGGCAGGGAGTTCCATAGACCAGTGATCCTCTGGGTGAAAAAGTACTTTCTCTTATTTGTTTGAGAACTAGCACCCAAAGGTTTCATGGAGTGCCCACTAGTTCTAGTGTTGTGTGATAGGGAAAATAGTTTTTCCTTATCTACTTTGTCCACACCGAGCATGATTTTATAAACTTCAATCAGGTCACCTCTTAGACGCCATCGTTCAAGAGTGAAGAGACCCAACCGTTGTAGCCTCAGATGGTAAAGAAGGTGTTCCAGTCCCCTAATCATTCTGGTTGCTCTCCTCTGCACTTTTTCCAGCTCCATAATATCCTTCTGGAGGTATGGCGACCAGAACTGTACACAGTATTCCAGATGGGGCCTCACCATAGATTTATAAAAAGTGTTGAAGCTCATTTGCCACTGTTTTGCCCACTCACCCAGTGTCAAGAGATCCCTGGAAATGGCATTGAGAGATATCCTGACTATCTCTCCAACCCAGAGGTTGTCCTTAGGTATCTATAATTATAGCCATTGATACCCTTGTCCTCCATGAACTTGTCTAATCCTTTCTTAAAGCTGTCAAGGCTGACAGCTGCCACCACTTCTTCTGGCAGGGAGTTCCATAGACCAGTGATCCTCTGGGTGAAAAAGTACTTTTTCTTATTTGTTTGAGAACTAGTATCTAAAAGTTTCATGGAGTGCCCCCTAGTTCTAGTGTTGTGCAATAGGGAAAACAGTTTTTCCTTATCTACTTTGTCCACACTATGCATGATTTTATAAACTTCAATCAGGTCACCTCTTAGACGATGTTGTTCAAGAGTGAAGAGGCCCAACCGTTGCAGCCTCAGATGGTAAGGAAGGTGTTCCAGTCCCCTAATAATTGCATGATTTTATAAACTTCAATCAGGTCACCATGGCTTTTACAAGGGCAAATCGTGCCTCACTAATCTGTTGGATTTTTTTTGAGAGTGTCAGCAAGCATGTGGATAAGGGGGATCCAGTTGACATTGTTTATCTGGACTTTCAGAAGGCTTTTGACAAGGTCCCACACCAAAGGCTCTTGAATAAACTTGCCAGTCATGGAATAAAGGGACAGGTCTTGTCCTGGATCAGCAACTGGCTAAAGGACATGAAACAGAGGGTAGCACTAAATGGACATTTCTCCAAGTGGAGGAAAGTAAAGAATGGGGTCCCCCAAGGTTCAGTACTGGTACCCCTGCTTTTCAACCTCTTCATAAATGATCTAGAAGTACGAGTAAATAGCAAGGTAGTCAAATTTGCTGACAACACTAAATTATACATGGTAGTGAAAACTGTGAGAGATTGTGAGGAGCTCCAGAGGGATCTCTTGACACTGGGAGAGTGGGCAAAACAGTGGCAAATGAGCTTCAACACTAGTAAGTGCAGAGTGATGCATGCTGGGGCAAAAACCCCAATTACATTTATAAACTGATGGGGTCTGAACTCTCTGCGACAAACCAGGAAAGGTGTCCTGGTGGACAGCTCAATGAAGGTGTCAACCCAGTGTGCCTCAGCAGTGAAAAAAGCAAACTCAATGCTAGGGATCATTAGGAAGGGTATAGAAAATAAGTCAGCAAGTGTCATTTTGCCTCTTTATAAATCTGAAACATCTGCTGGTGCTGACAGTGCTGGCTTTTTGTCTGTAAACAGAGATAAGACCTTTACCTTTATAGATGGGAAAGTGTTAAATCACATTTAGCCTGCTCCCCCCTCACAAATCCAAACAATGCAAAAGATCTTTGTCCATATGGTAAAGTAGCTGATGAGCCACTTTACCATACAGGCAAAGGAAATACTTCCCCTGCTCCTTTCCCTATTTTGAGCAATTGGCATTGCCGGACCCACCCCCCAATAAAGAGACGGACACTGTGCTGGGTTTAAACTGGGCCACTTTTTAAAATCACAATTCAATAATGCAAGTGGGCTGCCATAGCACTGGTAAGGACAAATGGTTATAACCAATTATCTCGACCCCCAACAGAAGCGCCAATGACTTAACCTCTGCTTCTGACGTGAGTCCACCGAACTTGAAGGTTTGGCAAGCTGTTTCTAGCATAGCCTCCCCTTGTTCCTAAAGCACACCTGATTGGCCACCCGAGTTTCCCTCTATCTTATCCATCCTGTGGCCAACCAAGTGTGCACCTGCCAGACTCATAGGGGTCACCCTGTGCCTCCTTACCAGTGCTAGCCACCAAGTGACCAAAGACAGGGAACCAAAAATTACCCCAGAACTCAACCATCAGCGACAGTGTGGGATGGGCGAAAACAACAAGAACCAAATGGCCAATCTAGGTTCAAGCAAAAATTCCCATCCGGCCCCAAAGTGACCAAAAAACTCACACTGACACCGAGGGAGGAGGTGGTGGGCAAACATTGCCTGGCCCAGCTGAAGTGAAAGGAGGAAGGGCGGTCCAGACCTCTCCTTTTAAAGGAAAGCCCGGCCCTGCCCCTTCCGGCCCTGTGCCGTCTCTAACGGGGTGGGGCCAGCAAAGTGCGCGGCAGCGGATCTGCGCTGCCGCGCGTCCCTTGCCAGACCCACCCCCCAATAAAGAGATGGACACTGTGCTGGGTTTAAACTGGGCCACTTTTATTAATCACAATTCAATAAATGGTAAGGACGAATGGTTATAGCCAATTATCTCGACCCCCAACAGAAGCACAAATGACTTAACCTCTGCTTCTGACATGAGTCCGGCGAACTTGAAGGTTTGGCAAGCTGTTTCTAGCATAGCCTCCCCTTGTTCCTAAAGCACACCTGATTGGCCACAAGAGTTCCCCTCTATCTTATCCATCCTGTGGCCAACCAAGTGTGCACCTGCTGGACTCGTAGGGGTCACCCAGTGCCCCCTTACCAGTGCTAGCCGCCACATGGGGAGGAGCCTACCATGACTCACCGCCCCCCGACTGTCAACTCGGTTGCCAGGCCCACTTGCAAGGAAGCCAAGAACCGGTCCAGCCCCTCGCCGGGAGGTGGACTCCATCCCTGCGATACAAGGAGGCATCCTGAACACCGATGGCCGGATGTGCCACCACGGTACCCAAGCCGTGTTGAGCAAAAAATCAGGCAATGGCCCTGTTGACCGACCGCCGGGCCTGGTCAATGTGGCGTGGCTTGCCACCCCCCGGTAGAAGGGCCATTTGATAATATAGGACCAGACCAAGCGCACCAACGGCCACTGGCGCTGCAAGAGGCTGAGATCCCTCCGTATGGCAATAATCAAGCCCAAGCCAGTAATCTGGCCCAAATCATTGCCACCTAAGTGGATCAGAAGAACATCAGGAGGGGAAGGGGCCCCCAAGGAGAAAAGGAAAGGAAGGAGCTGGTGCTACCGCATCCCACGAACACCATGCCAGCAGAGATAGGCCAGGTTCTGCAGGCCAAGATGAGGACCCCAATGGCCTTCGCATGACGGGCTGCCCTAAATATATAGCTGTGTCCCATGAGCCAAACGGACATCGCCGAACCAAACGGGACCGGAGCTGTAAGAGAAAACAAGAGAAACGAGCAGCAGCGGGGTGTTCAACAAAACATGGGGCAAACATACAATCAGAAACGGGTAGAACCCCACCGGCCCATCCGACGAATGTCATCCTCCGAGTAACCAAAAAGGGCAGCCGTCGAAGCGGCGCCTATGCAGAAGGAATGTGTGCCATACCTGGCTCCTGGCAGGCTAAGGTCGGCCAAAGCAGCCCCCGTCACCAACCAGAATTGATACTTGGTAAGCGGCTGGCCATCCTGGTGACAAAAGAGGGGGCCATGAGCCAAACCCTGAACCGCCAAAAAGGCGGACAGGGCAGCAACCAGGCATATTGTGGGAAAGCTGCAACGAAAGAGGGAGACAAAACAACCCCTACGCTGCAGGTCTGACTTAGAGGAACGAATGTGCAGTGGCACAGAACGCCGTGCGAGAGTGACATCGTCGAACTCCAGACACCTACGGGAACAGTCATTACGAGAAAGGGGAACCAGCTCACTAACCTGCAAAGCTCCAAAGAAAGCCACCGTGGTGGCCTCGTGAAAAAGAACAGCTTCATACTGGTCATAACAAAGGGACGACCAAGCCTGAGCCAGGCGGGAAAGAAGAGCCAGAGAAACCGGCTCGCAAGTATCTGGGTGATGACCCTGCTCCCGGGCCCAACCCTCCAGGACCCTACTACCCTGAAATTGGCAGTGGCATCCCCAAAACCCCGGGCCTTAGCTGCAAAGGCCAAGGCCGAAAGGAGGCCGGCTATAGTGCATGGCGCCAGCCCCCTGTCGTGCAGATGAACCATAAATTGCAAGAGATGAGCCACCGGGATGGGCCACATGTCCGGGAGGGATACGCTCCGGCAAAACACCCGGAAGGACTGGAAAGCGCTAGCATACGCCCTGCGAGTACTATCGGACAGAGACAGGCCTATCGCCCAGGACGCTTCAAGTCGCCAAACGTCCACACCTCACCGGGCAATGGGGAGGGAAGTTTGTTGGCCCCTGGCGCGAGCGCCCGGAATCAGGGTATCTGTAAGCAGGACAAAGCATCAGCTATACTATTGTCCAGACCAGGGACATACTTGGCCTTAAAAATAATGTTGTAGCGCAAGGAGCGCAAGACAAACTGGCACACAAGGGACATCACTCGGGGCAATCGGGACATCTGCGCATTAATAATGTGGACCACAGCTGCGTTGTTGCACCAAAAGCAGACCACCGAATCCCCCCATAAGTGTCCCCAGAGAACCAGGGCACCCAGGATAGGGAAGAACTCCAGGAAGGTCAAGTCGTGGAGAACTTCCATACCCTGCCAAGCGTCCGGCCAACGACCGCAACACCAGTGACCATTAAAATAGATGCCATAACCCAGGGTCCCCGAAGCATCGGAGTGGACCTGGAAGCCGAGCGCAAGAGTAAGCTCCCGGCACCAGAAGGAAACACCGTTGAACTCGGACAAAAAGTTGAGCCAGACCTGGAGGTCGGCCCGCATGCCAGACGTCACCTGCACCCTGTGATGCTTCCGGGATAAACTAACCATAGCATCACACAGGTGCCTGGCAAAGGCCCTGCCGGATGCCACCACCCTGCAGGCGAAGTTGAGGTATCCATGAAGAACCTGGAGGTCATACAGGGACGCCTTGCACCTAGACAACATGGCCAAAATCGCCTCAGATATGCGGGCAACCTTATCCATAGGGAGGCTGGACGTCTGCCTAACCCAGTCGATCTGAATGCCCAGGAAGGTCAGAACAGTGGCCGGGCCCTCCGTTTTTTCTGGGGCCAAAGGTATGCCCAGCTCTGCCATCAGATCCTGGAAAATATGGAGAATTTGTTCGCACATACCGGACGGGCCCACATCCCCGAACAAAAAATCATCCAGGTAATGGGACACCGTGCGGAAGCCGGACCTGCGAACAAACACCCAGTGTAAAAAGGTGCTAAATCGCTCAAAAGCTGAACACGATATTGAGCAGCCGAAAGGCATTGCCTTATCGACAAAGTACTGGCCCTTGAACCTGAAACCCAACAGGTCAAAATTGGCCGGGTGGACCAGGAGCAGCCCAAACGCCGATTTAATATCGCATTTGGTGATCAACGCTCCAGGGCCACAGGAACACACCATACAGACCGCCTAGTCAAAAGACGTATACCGAACCGAACAAAGGTCATCCGGTATAGCATCATTGACCGACGAACCTGCAGGGTATGACAAATGATGAATCAGGCAGAACTTGCCCGAGGACCTCTTAGGGACCAGGACCAGGGGAGAAACCTTCAAATTTAGGTAAGGGGGGTTCGTCAATGGGGCCAGCAACCCGCCCCTCATGAACCTCCTTAAATATCTTATCCCTAGCTAAACTCTCTTTGCCCCGCAGAGAGAGTAAATTAGGCACATCCTGCGGTGCGCGCATGCCCACAAATGGTATACGAAAACCCTCAGAAAAACCAGCCAAAAGGTAGGTGGCATCCTCCCGCCTGGGGTAAATCCCGAGCCAACGTTCGAGTGCCGGGAGACTAATTGCAGAGGGGCCCTTTTGGAGGTGGATGTTGATCGCCGGAGGCATGGGCCAGGCCCTGGCCATGGCCCCTGCCCCGTGGCCCTGAAGGTCGCGTGCAGGCAGAGGCGGAATGTGGTCCACCACAGGTGGAGCACTTGTGCCTGTACCTACACGGGCACCGAGTACAGCTGCCCAGCGATGAGAAACTCCAACACAGCAGGCGGGCTGGAATGCCCTGCCCCGCCGGCAGGCAGGGAGATTGCGTGGAGGCAGGACGCTGGACCATGTGACTGCTTTGAAAATGGTCATCAGACACTGGGCGGGACGGCGTCATATGGAGCAGCCACAACAAGTGATCAGGCTGGTACCATGGCATCTCGGGATGTAAGGCCGCATGCATACGGAACTCCTCATCATATGCCAACCAAGACTGACCCGGGAAATCTACATATGGCCTGTAAATCAGGTCCAGATATTGAAGTAAAGGAACAGTGAGATCCGGTCGGGCCCTAATGGAAACCACCGCGTAGATCAAATACTCCGGCAACCAATTGGCCCACGTGCGGGAAGGTTTACGACGACGGGCCAATTCCTTGTCCAGATCATCCTCCTGCTCCCTCTCCCCCTTAGTGGTCTCCCGGTTCAAAAGGCTAAAAATATCCACATACTCCCTACGCCAGATCTTATCCCTAGTGGCCGGCAGCAAGTGATCGCCTAAAGGGAGGGACCTGCCCGCAGTTGGAAAAGCTGACAGGGAACCATGTGGTATGCTGTATTAACGGGCGGGCCATATGGCCATATCGGGTAGGGTACAGTAGAGTCTGCCGGTGGAACCCCGGGGCATGCCAAGGTATGGCGGAAGAGACAAGGGGTGCAGGCGAGCCCACCGGATGCCATTGCCAGCCCACAGCACCCATGGCTGACTGATGGGGCCAGGGCCACTGGCTGGAGGCCGCCGCAGGGGAAAACCCCTGAGGAGAGGGACCCACGTGACCCAGATACTCACCAGGTGCACCCACGGCTGCCGTCCCCACCAGGGGTTCCAGCTGCCGACGGGAGTCGGGGCTCTCGTCCAAATCAGAGCACTCCCCACCAGATGCTGATGGTCCCTTCAGGGCGCAGTCGTCCGACAACTCAAAGCCCCCAGCAAGGGTGGCCTCAAGCCAGTCGACCCTCCCCGAAAGGCGGGACCTCTTGGACCCCGATCGGGAATGATGGTCCATGGCCCACCCTCCAGCCAGCCCGCCCCTGGGCGGTACCGGCCCCAAGCCAGCGGCCCTCTCCAGGGTCTCGATCCGCGCTAAGAGCACCGTATTGTACTCGAGGTCACTGCGGGCCGGGGGCCGGGCCGAGAACGAGGCCGGACTGGGCCGGGCCGGTGCCGAGGCAAGGGCCGCCAAGGCTCGAGGGGCAGTGCCCGCAGCCCTCACATGAGGCCTACAGCGCGGGGGAGGCCCAGGTGAGGGCGGGGACGTACCCTGCCTGTGGCGGGCAAGGCCCCCCGCATAGATACGCCGAGAGATGGTGGGCTGGGGGGGGGACACCCGGCAGAACAGCCGGCATCCCGGGCCCATGGTGGGCCCCACCCCGGCGTGTGGCAACACCCGGGGGGGGGGGCAAAAAAAACTCGGTGGTGGGCCCGGGGGAGAAGCCACGGCCGAAGGCCCGCGGCAAGTGCTGTCCCTATGGGCCGCACCCCGTGGCCTCACACTGTGCCCCTTAGAGGGCCCAGAGGCCCTCCACCTAGAGCCCATGGAGCCGCGCCGGGCAGACGACCGCTGCAAGAAGGCCGAGCCGGGCCGAAAAGGCCCACAGTGGCCGCAAGCCCTGACGGGGAAGGCCGTGGCACCCCGAGAGGCGCCAGGTAAAAGCTGGGGAAAAGCCGTGGCTGAATGCCACGGAACCAAAAAGCCATGCGGCCGGAAGCTAAAGGCCCGGGCCACGCGGAGCCAAAGACGAGAGGCGCCCCCGGAGAGGCGTCCCCAGAGAGGCACCCCCAGAGAGGCACCGATGCAAAGCCACGGCTGACCGCCACAAAAAGGAAAGCCACATGGCAAGAGGCCGAAGGCCCGGGCCGCGTGGACACTTCAATCGACTGGAGCCAGGCAGCAAATGTTGCCTGGCCCAGCCAAAGTGAAAAGAGGAAGGGCGGTCCAGACCTCTCCTTTTAAAGGAAGGCCCGGCCCCCGCCTCTTCCAGCCCCGTGCCGTCTCTAATGGGGCGGGGCCGGCAAAGCGCGTGGCAGCGGATCCGTGCCACCGCGTGTCCCTTCTAGTCCTAGATCATTGTACAGGGAGTTGCAACAGCAGCTGTTCATCTCATTCCACCAAGAAATGTGGACCATGTTGCATTATACTTGGACATCTACACTTACTTACTTACTTACTTACTTACTTACTTACTTACTTACTTACTTACTTACTTACTTACTTACTTACTTACTTACTTACTTACTTACTTACTTACTTACTTACTTACTTACTTACTTACTTACTTAATCACCTCCTCTTCTACCTTGCAGTGTAGAGGATTCCATTGGGATCTCTCCTTGGACAGGTCCGTGGCTTGTCTCAGGTCACTGCCACGAACATGAAGAGCCTCCTTGAAGATATCAATCCACTTGATGCAGAGCCTGCCTCGGGGTCTTGTACCCTGCACTCAGGCCTCTCATGCCTGCCGTGGGATCCTGGTTTCAGCCATTCAGTTGACACGGCCAAACCAGCATAGCTGACCCTTCTCAATTGTACTCTTAAGTGGTTGAATGTTCAGGTTCTGTCTGATGGTCACGTTTCACACTTGGTCACGCTTGGTTTTCTTCTCAACCTTCTTCTGATATCTCATCCAGGGTCGCCATCAGGGCAGTACTACCAGTACTACCATATAGGGCCCAGAGCTGACAAAGGCCCTGACACTGCCGGCAATAACTGTGACATTACTGTGAGACATTACTGTGGGGGCCCCAATAGGATTGCTCAGTATGGGGCCCAGAAATTTCTGATCTCATCTCCATTGCTTACAATTGGCTGTAATGCCTGGAGGCTATATATGTGCGTAGGAACAAAGGCTGATCTGTAGACTGCCATCTTAATGGCCTTTCTGACTTCATCTTTACTGAGGAACCCCCACTTGATCATGTAGAAGAGTCTGCCAGAAGGTACCACCCTTTATTGATTTCAGGACTCACTTGTCCCCTTTCATTGACTATTGCACCAAGGTACTTGAAGTCTTCTACCTGCTCTAGGACTTGCCACTTCAGCTGGATGTTATGCTGCTTCTTGTTCCTGGAGATCACCATGGTCTTCGTCTTTGCCATGTTAATGGGCATCCCTCTTTTCTCCATATCCCTGTTCCACAGGTTTAGATTGAATTGGAGTTGGGAACTGGTCCTAGCAATAAGAGCTACATCATTGGCAAAGGCCATCTCGGACATTTGGATTGGCTTCATCTTCCAATATCCAAGGGTCATAGGGTCATTTTCTTAGCACTTTTTGTACAGGGAGTTGCAACAGCAGCTGCTCACCTCACTCCACCAAGAAATGTGGACCATGTTTACAGAAAATTTTGCATGTGACCTTAGACATTTTGCATTACACTTGGACATCTACACACTGAAAAAAATCACGAAGATATGGGAGTTTGACAGCACAGATTTAGCACAAAACATTAAAAAAAGAAAGGAAAAGAAAACCCCACGTGCTTACAGCAATAATAATAAATTTAATGTCAGAAATTACTCTGGGTTGAAAGATTTTTGTTGGAGAAACTCCACTCAGGAGATGCCAAATGAGGCTCCTTTCATGTTCCCAAGATCTGTCATGCAGCACTTGGGTATTGAACCCCAACCTTCCAGTCTTCAAGCATAGCATCTTAACCACTAATCCACCGCATTGCTGCCTTACAGCAATGGCATGAAGGAATAAGAGAAAGAAAACTAGAAATGTTCAATAACTATCCTTAGAAAATATGTAGTTGGAGAAATTTCAGCTCAGTCCTGCCTAAAACAGCTTTATTCTTTGAACAAAGAAGAATCTGACCCCATATGTTTGGGAAACCTACCCAAAAATAACATTGGTATAACCCCTTCCTCAAACCCCAGTAGCTTGTAGTTCAAGCCAGGTGTGGGTGATAATGTTGGCAATGTGTGATGAAGCACAACCTCCATTGGGATCTTTGGCTGCCAGTGCCTTTGAATCCACAGAATGTTTAAGATGCAAACACTTAAAATAAGTTCTTTGTGGAAGGCAGGTTTACCTATCAAAAAGACACTCCTGAATAGCTTCTATTAATGGTTCAATTCACATCAATTATACTCAAGACAATTCCATAGATCAGGAAATGGTCATGTTCATGCCAATGGTCTTTGGAGTAGGAAGGGAATATTCATGGGATGTTGGCTAAGGAAACTCTGTCCTCTTGACTCTTTGATACCTTAGAAAGTATTTCTGGGGCAAGGATGAATGTTCTCTTTCAGTGGGGAGCAAATAAGAGTGTCATATTCTGACTCATACATCAACTCAAGAAAGCAGAGAGCTTTTCAGTCATTTCATTTTTTTAAAGGAAGAAAAGGCGTGAGTCGCAGATTTTAATTTCCCCCCCTTTTTGAAAATAAGCAGTCCCTGTGTGAACATTACTGAATGCAACACTACCTTTGATATAAATCACCATACAAGTGAGTTTGATGAGGTTGTAGGAGCCTGCAGTTTCCTGTACATTCAAGAATATAGTATGTGTGCCCTAATTCAAGTTAGCCAATTCCTGAGCTATCTTTTTTAAAACCCTCCTTACTCTGTATTTCTCACTACAAAACCTTCCTTTACTCCAGCTTAGGAAATTTCTGCCAAGTATCAGCTTTCAGGAAAGGTGGGTGGAGTGTTGGATTGAAGAGACAGGAAATCATTCTGTAAAACAAGACTGCTTAAACTAATTGCTCTGCTGTGCCAAGGTGGCTGGTTAAAAATTATGTTTCAGGAGGTTTGATGGAAGCTTGAGATACAGCTAAGAACTGGAAACATGCCTTAAAATGGAAGATTTTCTGTACTTCCTCATAAACATTAAGAGTAGACATTCTTCCAACGGCCACGGCCACCACCCTCAGTCTATGACCTTATTTCTGATTTGCTGATTTCCCCTCTCACCACCTGCTCTTGAACAATTGATCCCTCATAGTTTATAACAGGGGTTCTCAACCTATTTAAGCCATGGGCCGGACCATGTCCCCTCAGACTGGAAGTGTCAGCCTCTTTATCAGGGAATGGTAGGGTGGAATTTGCTGCTTTGTTGCCAAAAATATCATGGCCAACTTCGAATGTTGCACATTTTGATGAGTACCATGACTGTTTCACCACAGGCAGCAAAAAGTCTCCAATAAGAAATATCAAGCCCCAAGAGAGGCCCCTCTTAGGACTTACTGTAGGAGGGGGGGGGGGATAATGGTGCATTCCTGCAGACAAGAAACTGCAAGTAGATAAATAGGTACCGCTTTGGTGGGAAGATAAATAGCCTTTCGTGTACTCCAGAGTCTAGTCATGCCTGCCACATGTCCATGAAAACAACTGTAGATGCAAACACCACTGACTCTTTGGCTATAAACGGGGATGAGCACTGAACCCTAGAGTCTGATATGACTGGCTTTTGAGCAAGAGTGATCTTTACCTCTACTGAGACCAACATAGCTATGTATCCCAGAGTCCACCCTTTTTTTGTTACCTGACATTCAATCACTTATTCTGAAACATTTGTAGAAGAAAGAATATTCTTTTCTTTATTTACAGTTACTTGGAATTATAGGATTTACACATTGCTTTTTATACTGCACACATGCTAGCGACCAACCATTCAGGTCAACAGCAACAACAAAATAAGTCACACCAACTTGACAAAGAGAGGGGAAGAACCCATGGCAGAGAGCGGCTCTGATGTCTTTGAATTGAGAAGTGAGAAGGAACGATTGGTTAGTGTTGGATAGATAGACATTTACCCCAGCTGAGAAACATCCCTCCCAGTCATTCTGGCTATAGGTAGCATGTGAGGTTGTACAAAAAAATAAAAAAGGAACTTTTGATATTTAGCAAAGGATACGCAGCAGCCAGCATAACAGGGCCAAACACAACTTTATTTCGGGAAATGAACATGGAGAGCAATGGGAGGACAGTGGGGTGATCGTGGGGTGACAGAGACTGTGAAGCCTTTCACGCTTCTCGTTAGAAAGGGCGGGAACCCAAGTCCCACGAGAGCTTTTTTTCAAGAAGAACACAAAATGGAGGGTCACCCTATCCCAACAATTAAATACAAACTGTTAAACAATACATTCAGTTACATACACAACAGAACTTCAATCTGTTTTCTTCTCCAATGCAGCAGCAAGTTCGGCTGTAAAAGCAGAGTGCACCTGAACAACAAATTATAGGGAGTCTCTAATAAAGCTCAGTAGGACTGCAGTGGCTTAGTGGTTAAGATGCTGAACTTGACGACTGGAAGAGGCAGGTCAGCAGTTTTAGACCTGAGTACTGCACGAAGGAGTGAGCTCCCAACTCTGCCCCAGCTCTTGCCAACCTAGCAGTTCGAAAGTAAGAAATTGCAAGTAGATAAATAGGGACCACTTTGGTGGGAAGGTAAACAGCGTTCCGTGCACTTTGGTGTCTAGTCATGCCTGCCACATGTCCATGGAAAAGTCTGCAGATGCAGACAGCACTGACTCTTTGGCTATAAACGGAGATGAGCACTGAACCCTAGAGTTGAATATGACTTGCTTTTGAGCAAGGATGACCTCTACCTTTACCTAATAAAACTCCACACAGACATGAAGTTTGCCCACTTTTTTTGGTTTAGGATTATAGTCTGATTCTTGCAAGCTATACATACATCACAGAGAAGGCACACGTGTAGCATAGCATAGTCTCTAGCCATTAACAATGAAAATCAGGATTGATCGAGGCAATTACTTGTTTTAACTGCAGATTAAATGTATAGATTTTGAATTAGGCTATAAAACAAAACTCTCTTCCCCCCAAAGGTTAATAGAATCAGCAATCTAGGAGGGCATCAGATACATTAGCTTCCTCAAATAAGCACTCAGAGTGTGATAATGCTAAAATCTGCTGTCTTTTCTCCCAACATCCCCCCCCAATCTGTTTTGGGGCAAGTAGGAATCCTTCATTGTAGGCTCCCAATGCTCCTGTGAACTTCCCTGCTTCAGGTTCATACTTACAGTTCACTATTCTGAATAAGAAAGACTGGTTAAGTACCATTGATCAGAGGAAATGGTGTGTCTGTGCAGGCATGAGTGTGAAGTAGAGGAACATCCACATGTATTCTGAGCCCATCAGGAGCCCTGGTGGTGCAGTGGTTAAACTGCTGTCCTGCAACCAAAAGGTTGTGAGTTCGATCCTGACCAGGGCACAAGGTTGACTCATCCTTCCATCCTTCCGAGGTCAGTAAAATGAGTACCTAGCATGTTGGTGGCAAAATGCTAATTAACGTGAACCTCCCAGAGAGTGCAATAAGCGCTCTGGGGTGGTATAGAAGTGGGATTGCTTTGCTTCTTATGCCAGACATGGGAAAAAATTACTCTTCGCCCTCGAGGGCTGTCATACTCTGGAAGCTATCATTCCATCTCTGCTTTAAGCGTTAAACTTTGTGAGCATTTCCAAGGCCAATGCACTTTTAATCATCTTGAGCATGTAAAGCAATGACAGGAATCTTCTGTCTTTGATACTAATTGCTGCAGCCTCTTTCTTGTCCTTGTACAAGTCAATCAAACCAATTATGCCTCATGAACCTATTGGCACATGGGAAGGGCCTTGCAATTAGAGAATCTATAGCTCTGGTTATTTGTGAGCTGAGAAATGTTCCCTATTTTTCTCAGAGAGAGCAGACATTTTCCAACGGCATCTCAGAAATAGAGATCCTTGCCATCTGTAAGCAAGGTTTGGTTCTCTTCCCCAAAGAAGCTTGTTTGACTTTTTGTTCTGTAGGTTTGCTTGCATATCCATTACAAACAACAGAGGTAAAGGGAAACATCACCCTAGCTCAAAAGCCAGTCACATCCAACTCTAGGGTTTAGTGCTCATCTCTGTTTCAAAGTCGAAGAGCCAGCGCTTTCTGCTTCTGCAGATGTTTCCGTGGTCATGTGGCAGGCATGACTAGACACCGGAGCGCACGGAACACTGTTACCTTCCCACCGAAGTGGTCCCTATTTATCTACTTGCAATTTCTTGCTCTCAAACTGTTAGGTTGGTAGGAGCTGGGACAAAGATGGAAGCTCATTCCATCCTGTAGTACTCGGGAATCGAACTGTTGACCTTCTGCCTCCCAGTCAGCATCTTAGCCACTTGAGCCACTGCAGTCCCTTATATAAAGTAAAATACCCTAATAATAAAGAGATGGGCAAATAATATAGGTCGCCCTTGCTCGAAAGCCAGTTGAATCTGACTCTAGGTTTCAGTGCTCATCTCTGTTTATAGCCAAAAAGCCAGCATTGTCTGCATCTGCAGATATTTCTGTGGACATGTAGCAGGCATGACTAGACACTAGAATGCAAAGAATACCATTTACCTTCCCACAAAAATGGTACCTATTTATCTACAGTAATACCTCATACAAAGTCCGCTTAATACTACATCGAATTCATACAACATCGCCTAATTCCTTGAAAAATGTTTTGGGGTTTTTCCCAGGTTGCATTGTGCCTGGTCATGTGGCAGGTAAGACTAGACACCGGAGTGCACAGAATGCTGTTTACCTTCCCACTGAAGTGGTCCTTATTTATCTACTTGCAAATTCTTGCTTTTGAACTGCTTTTTGAACTGGTGATCTGCCGCCTTCCAGTCAGCGTCTTAGCCACTTAAGCCACTGCAGTCCCTCATAAGCAACAGAAGCCGCAATTAACTGTGTGGACAACCTGGATACCATTTTACTGACATCACCATTTCATCTTTGATTCTGCATCATTCTAGAACATTCTGAGAATGATGGGGTTTACCAGGATCCCCCCAAAGATAGAGAGATTTTGCAAGCAAGCAAGCAAATGTGAATCATGCCTTGTGAAATCTTGGCTCAGCCCTTGTCATTTGCTGCAGTTTAGCATCTTACACAAGGCATCTTAAATGTCATATGCTAGAAGGGTCATTATAGATACATGTTGTTTCTGTCCAAATATATATAAGACGGCAATTTCCTTGTAAGCAGGTATGTGCTGAATCAGCTCAAGAAAAAAATGTGACGATAATGCTATCCTATTGTTATGTCTGTTAACTGTGTTTTCTGACAGGAGCAGAATGTATCTTTTCGAAAAATGTGCACACTCTGTTAGCCAATGGGCTTGTTGTATTATTGCTACTGTTACTGTTTATAGTGTATATAAGTCCGAGTTTTGCCCCATCCAAACTGTGTTCAAACCCCACTATTAAAAAGCTGAATTTCACTACTTCATTCGTCTGCTTCTTCATTCCTTGAACACGGAAACTGGCGACAAGGATGGTATGGCATCCCCACATGGCAGCAACATCGGCCCATTCAACCCAGCATGTCCAGAGAAATGGGCAACATACGAACGCTGATTCCACCACGCAATGGCTTCGTAGAAGATCACTGACGAAGACCAGAAGTGCTCCTGTTTCCTTGCTCAGTGCGGTTCTGAGACGCTTGAGCTGGCAACCCACCTCGTTCTAACAAGGGAC
Organism: Bradypodion pumilum; assembly: GCA_035047305.1. Classification (NCBI taxonomy): domain Eukaryota; kingdom Metazoa; phylum Chordata; class Lepidosauria; order Squamata; family Chamaeleonidae; genus Bradypodion; species Bradypodion pumilum. The sequence continues at coordinate 493,074,017 of JAWDJD010000001.1, forward strand.
GTGGATGTGGTGCCGCTCGCATAAATCATGTCAGCACTGAGGAAACACCTGCAGCCAGAGGTCTCGATCTTCCCGGCCAGGGTGGCCTTCCACAGAAGGGAGCAGTGACCCGGGGAGTCCATTGCAGACTATGCCGCCGCTCAGCACATTGCTGCCGCCCCGTGCAAGTGGGACAACATCGAAGAAGCACTCCGGGACCATCTGCTGGCCAACATTAGGGATGAAGATGCTCAATGTTGCCTCATGATCAGGAAGATGCTAACTTTCAAGGCTGTCCTAGAAGAGGTAGTAGCGTCTGAGGCCGCGTGGTCCGGCATCAAGCTTTTCCGGCATTGCCACTCCACCACCAGTGCCACCGACTCAGCTGTGCAAGCTCAGCAAAATTCATCTTCATCCTCCTCAGCATCGCATGGTTCCACCTCTTCATCAGAGTCCAGCGATGCAGAGGGAGAAGTCCAAGCAGTCCAACGAAAGCACCGAGAGCACCGTGACGATTGGGAGAAGAAATTCCTTCACAAGTGTGATGGCTGTGGAGCCCGGTATGACCACAGGAAGTGCCCCTTCCGCACTGCAGAATGCCACAACTGCGGGCGAAGAGGGCACATTGCTAAAGTATGCTGACAGTGAAAGCAAAGAACTCCAGCACCTGAGTCCAAGAAGAGTCATCACCACAAAACGTCCATCACCAAAGTGTCACCCGAGCCTGAGCCGTGCCAAATGGGCATCATCAGTGAGCATTTCTTCGCAGACCTGAGCCTGTAGGACGTCCCCTTCAAGATGGAGGTGGATTCAGGTACTACCTTTTCCATAATCCCACAGCGGGAGTTTTTGAGAATTCCCCCTGCCTCACGGCCCAAGCTCAAATCTTCTAAAACATCCCTCCAGGATGTGCATCTGAGGTTGGGAAATTTCTTGGTCAAATTCAAAAACATTCACACCTCCTTCTCCATTGGTTGTAGTTAAGCAGGGCACTAACTGTATTATTGGGACCCAATGTTTTAGGCCCCTGGGAATCCGGCTTTCTGGCATTCACGCAATAGACGCTGACCCAATCAGGGACGTTTGTGCTGCACATCCTGAGGTGTTCAAAAAGGGTTTAGGTTTATACAAAGGACCCTCTGTGGACTTTGAGCTTGACCCAACCACCCGGCCCATCTGGATGAAGCCACGCCGGGTACCCTTTGTTTTAAAGGAGAAGATAGAAGCCGAGCTGGAGAAACTGGTGGGGCAGGGCATCCTAGTGCCAGTGGACTCTGCAGAGTGGGAGACACCAATAGTGACTGCTTTGAAAAGTAACGGAGAGGTCGGGATATGCACTGACTACAAGTGTACCATCAATAAATCTATACGCTCGAATGCATATCCTGTGCCCGTAGTAAGCCACCTCCTTGCCTCCTTGCATGGAGGAAATTACTTCGCAAAACTTGACCTTGCCCAGGCTTACCAACAATTAACTGTGTCTCCTGCTGCTGCCATAGCCCAGAACATAGTAATGCCTAGGGGGGCATTTAAGGTAACTAGACTACAATTCGGAGTGAATGTGGCCCCTGGAAAATTTCAATCTCTTGTAGAACGTATTTTGAAAGGGTTGCCTGGTGTCCTGCCATATTTTGACGATGTCCTGATCAGTGCTAAGGATACCGTCAAACTAGTGGCTGGACTCGATCGAGTCCTCTCACGTTTCAAAAGGGCCAGTCTATGTCTCAGAAGAGACAAATGTGTGTTTTTGGCACTGGAAGTGGAGTTCCTGGGGTACCGCATTACACCCTAAGGTATCATGCCCTCTGACTCCAAGGTGATGACCATGCGGAATGCACCCAGAATGAAATGTAAAGCCAAATTGCAATCATTTCTAGGATTGTTAAACTTCTATCACGTTTTTCTCAATTGCAAAGCCTCAGTTGCTGAACCATCACATTGGCTTCTTAAGAAAGATACTGTTTGGCACTGGGGCCATTGCCAGGAGAAAGCGTTCCTAGACCTTGAAAGGCTGCTTTCTTCGGATGCTGTATTAACTCATTTTGATCCTAACAAGGAAGTTATACTTGTGTGTGATGCATCCACCTTGGGTGTGGGAGCTGTGCTATGCCATGTACTAAGTGCCAGGAGGGAAGCCACCATAGCATTCTATTCCCGTTCGCTCTCAAAGCCTGAGAAAAATTATGCTCAGACAGACAGGAAGGCATTGGCAATCGTGGCAGGCACTAAGAAATTCCATGATTACCTTTACGGAAGGCCTTTTACCATCGTAACTGACCACAAGCCCCTCCTTGGAATCTTTGTGAGCGGGAAGCCCACACTTCAAATTCTGTCCCCAAGGATGTTGCACTGGGCAATTTTCCTAAATGCATATGATTTTACTTTGGTGGACAGGTCCGGCAAGGACATCAGCCATGCTGATGCCCTATCATGTTATCCACTGCCAGTGGTTGGGGAAGCTGATTGCGAGATCGAAACAACGACTGGGTCCACATGATTGAGGCATTTGACTTGCCCCTGGTCATCCCCTCAGATATAGCCAAAGCTATGGCCAAGAATGTAACATTGACTAAAGGAATGGCTTGGGTACAAAAAGGCTGGCCTGTCTCTCCTCTAGCTGAGGAATTCAGAACATTCCACCGCAAGCATTTGAAATTTTCAGTGGAACGAGGTTGCCTTCTATGGGGCCAGTGGGTGGTCATTCCTGTCACTCTCAGGAAAAAGGTTTTACATTTACTTCACACAAGTCACCCGGGAATTGTATGTTCCAAAGCCTTGCCCGTAGCTATTTTTGGTGGCCTCAACTGGACCAAGACATAGAGCAGATGGTCGGCACATGTGCCAGCTGCCAATCCTCTCACCCAGAGCAATCCCACCTTCCCTCTCGGGAATGGGATTCTGCAAGGGACCTGTGGTCCAGGTTGCACATAGATTATGCAGGTCCATTTAGGGGCGCCCTATTTTTGTTGGTTGTAGACTCATTCTCTAAGTAGCTGGAAGTGATTAGAGTGCCTAATACCACTTCAGCCACCATGATAATGCACCTGAGAAGACTGTTCACAGCATTTGGACTTCCAGATGTGCTGGTGTCCGACAACACGTCCACGTTCACATCTGCAGAATCCCAATCCTTCATGGAACGGAATGCAATTAGGCACATCACTGCCGCCCCATTCCACCCAGCCACCAATGGCCAGGTGGAGCAGCAAGTGCGCACAACTAAGGATGTGCTTCGGCGTATGGGTGAAAGGGATTTAGAGCTCCAGTTATGCTAGTTTCTTTTCACATATAGGCTCACCCCCTTGCCTCAGGGCTGTCCCCTGCTGAATTGCTCCAGCGAAAGAAACTGTCATCCTTGCTGGACAGATTGGAGCCCTCTAGGGTGGAGGACAAAGGTACAAATATAGCGATCCAACACCAGAAGGGTTTTTCTCTGGGAGACCCTGTACATTGCCGCAATTATGCAGCTGGTGGTCCTACGTGGTGCCTGGGTTTGTGATTGATCAGACTGGTCCTGTTTCTTACAGAATCGAAACAGCCACTGGTCTGATCTGGAGGAGGCATGCGGATCAATTGAGACCCAGAGTACTGGACCCACAAGACGAATACAGACACTCAACGCTAGGGTTGGCCCCCACCCGTTTAAACCCAGGGGCAGAGGTAATAGTCAGTAGCCAGCCAACATTGGCCCAGAAGTGTCTTCTAGGAACCGATTTCAAGGGGAATTTGTGGAATACTCCCCTATTCCAGCCAGGTGTACCCCTACACTGTCCCAGCCTAGCACTCTGGATTCCTTTATTGATGATGACCAATTTTGTTTGGAGTCGCCCTCCACTCTTAGTACACACAGAAGGGACCCTGAGTTGTCTTATTCATCCACAGAATTAGATTTTGGTTTTGAGCAATCCCCTGCTCCTCCATCTGACAAAGGGGCTTTCATTTTGGTTTACAATCCTCCCCCTCTAGTCAATCCCTCACTCCAGTCGGGTCACCCATCCTACGAGCCCCTGAGTCAGCTCAGCCAAGTGTCCAACCCAGAAGGGAAACTAGACCGCCATCCTTGTTAAAGAATTTTGTTTTTACCTAGGGGGGAAGAATGTTATGTATGTTAACTGTGTTTTCTGACAGGAGCGGAATGTATCTTTTCTCAGGTATCTATTCTAATGCAAATAAGTGGATTGAAAAATGTGCACACTCTGTTAGCCTTGGCCTTGTTGTATTATTGTTACTGTTACTGTTTATAGGTGCGGAATGTATCTTTTCTCATGTATCTATTATAGGTGCGGAATGTATCTTTTCTCATGTATCTATTCTTATGCAAATTAGTGGATTGAAAAATGTGCACACTCTGTTAGCCAATGGGCATGTTGTATTATTGTTACTATTACTGTTTATAGTGTACATAAGTCTGAGTTTTGCCCCATCCAAACTGTGTTCAAACCCCATTAATAAAGAGCTGAATTTCACTCCTTCACTCGTCTTCTTCATTCCTTGAACACGAAACCTATCATCTGAAAAAGAGTTTGATAGATAGATAGATAGATAGATAGATAGATAGATAGATAGATAGATAGATAGATAGTTTTGTGTATCTGCATCACTCGCTCCTCTCTGACAGCACAGCTCCAGGTGCCAACCCCTAAGTTAGCTAGGAAGGTTGTGACTAGGAGAAGAGCCTTCTCGATGGTGGCACTAATTGTGGGAATGTATCTGTTTTCTGTCTGGCTGTCTCTGACACATTGTGTAAACAAAGGCCTCTTTGTCTGCATGAGAGACAACGCTTGATTTTGGGCATGCGTAGAATATGAGAAGATTTCTCCCTTCTTTCTCCTTATTTGGGTTCTGGCCTTCTGATTGGTTGTATGTGCCTTAAGTTTTGTTTCTGTTAAGTTTCGTTTCTGAGATACTCTGTTTGAATAAAGAGAAGCCATTATTATCCTTTGTTCAGCCAACAGTGGAGCGTGTGTGTGTTTGCTTTTCTCTCTATCTCTGTTTCCTACTTACTCCGTCTAATGAAGCTGGACTTCGTAGACTCTTAACCTTTCCTGTGTTTATCTGGGGCTATAAACTGCTCCTTCTGAGGCTGATTTAGATCTTTACATGAATCAGATTCCTACAACTAATGCTGTGGAATTCTATTCCAGTGGTGCTGCGCCAGGTACCATCTCTCCTTACATTTAAAGAACAGTACTTGGGGATGTTTTATCAATGACCGATCATTAGGGATTTTATTGTATCTCTCTATGTCGCAAATTTAATTTTTCCTTTAGTTTTTTTTTGGTTTTGATGTATTCATATGAACACGTTAAAAATTGTGTCTGTTTTTATTGTTGTGTTTTATGCTGTTAGCTGCTCAGAGTAAGAAAGCTTTTTTTCCTAGTGGGGTGGGGTATGAGTTTAATAAATAAATAAATAAATAAATAAATAAATAAATACATGCATACATACATACATACATACATACATACATACATACATACATACATACATACATACATACATACATACATACCTTGCCACACAGTGGTGCTACAGGGAGAGTCCTGGCAAAAGTCTATCCAAGGAGAGTCCAATAGTCAAGTCCAGAAAGCAAGCTGAGGTCAGGGTACCGGTAAGGATCAGAGCAAGCATCGAGTTCAAGGGATGTCCAGGGGCGTCGTCAAGGTAGGCAAGAAGTCACAAGGTACACGGAGGATCTGTCAGGGTGTTGGTCTTCGCATGTTGAAAATTGTACCAATGCTTGTCTGGTGAGACAAGCTTGCTAATTGATATCAGCTGGGAGCCTCCTTTGATAATGAGCTCTGGCTCTTTTACATCTCAGCTGCAGATCTTTTCAGCACCATTCCTTGGCTGAGGGCTGATTGCTGTCAGACTCACACCGCTGGTCTGATAGGTCATTTGCCTGAGGAGTCAGAGTTGGGTCAGAAGCAGGCTGAGGTTCCTGGTTCAAGGCATCCTCAGGTTCAGCTGCAGACTGGGGCTCAGGTTCAGCTGCAGGCTGGAGAGGCAGAACTGGGCTGGGCATAAGAAGTGCTTACTGATCTAGATTGTCTTCAGAGTCTGATGAGGGCTGGATCACAACAGATGCATCTTCTATACTGGCAAATACGGTAATTAGTTTGCTTTTCACAAGAGGAAAAAGATTTCAGTCGTCATGAAACTCCCTCGTTCCAGAGGTATCATGTGGTCCTTTCACAGATAACAAGAAATGGAAAGATGAAAAAATTACATTTTTGGATTACAACTCCAGAAATGTCATCTCATGCTTCTTGATATAGGTGTAGTGGGAACAGACATCTAGAATACCATTACAAAGAAAAAAGATTAATCTCTTGACTTTAAACAAAGACTGAGAGTATGGATGGATGGATGGATTGATTGAACAAACTAAATTGTGCTTTGTAAATTAAATTAAATTATGCTACTTTTTCTGAGCATGCTTTTTTGGAACAATTTGAAGAGTTCTTTGCTCACATTCTAGGAAAAACAAACCTTCACATATTCTTGCTTATGTGGCACAATGTGAAAGTGTCACCAATGACCCCAAAGCCAGTAAAGAACTTGCTGTCCTAAGCAACTGCCTGTAAAGATCCCAAAGGGTACATCTGACCTTTATTTAAAGACCATTGTTGCTCAACAAAGCATCTTCTCCATCCCTTGTGGATAACTTTCAGACAGGCTTCACTGCGTGCTGAACCTTGTAAACAATTCTGGACATCATCTCTAAACAGATAGCTCAAATTATCCATGTAGCTTTAGCATTTCAGATTGTGTGAATCTGTGTGTCTAAGGAGCATGGGAAGGAAGACTAACTGAAGCAAAGCTTGGAAAAATGATTTCTGGACCATATCCTCCAGAAACCACTACCCTGCATGAATAGTGGCTGTTCTGAAAAGGGATTTCAGGCTGTTGTGGTAAATAAAAAGATAAATATCAGTAATGATTCCAAATATTAATGCCTGCATTAGTAGTAATTACAGGTTCTTACCTATACAGTGTGCTATAAGAAGTATAGTGTGCTATAAGAAGTGCTCCAGTGTGCTATAAGAAGTGCTCCCATTGGGCTGCTGGTCAGAGGGGTGGGGCGAACTCTGTGCTAGTGCGATGGCATGCAATGCATGCCCACAGAGAGGGCTAGGAGTGCCAAGTCTGACACATGTGCCATAGGTTCACCATCACTGGACTAGGGGCTGAACTATCCTGTGGTTCTGTCTGTTTTAACAAGTGGGTTGTTCTTTGAAATATGGTGCTGAAGGAGAGCTTTGTGGATACTCTAGACCAGGGGTGCCCAAACTTTTCAGGCTGTGGGCTGGCCACGTGGTTGAGAATGCTGGTCACGTGGTTTGTCCCACCAGAAATGGAAGTAAAATGTACCAGAAGCAGTGATGACGGCACAGGCTGTCATTTGGGCATCCCTGCCCTAGACTGCCAGAAAGACAAAGAAGTGGGTACTAGAACAAATCAAGCCTGAAATGTGTCTGGGAGCAAAAAAAAGGGTCAAATTGAGGCTGTCCTACTTTGGGCTCAATATGAGAAGACAAGCATGTCTGGAAAAACCAGTAATGCTGGGAAAGATGGAAGGCAGCAGGAAAAGAAGAATAGCAAACATAAAATGGATTGATTCCACAGACAATAACTAACAGGAGTTGAGCACTAATATTCAGAACAGGATACTTTAGATATCTCTTATTCATAGAGTCACCATATGTTGGAGATGACTTGATGGGACATAACAACAATAGCAACAGTTCTTTCTTTCTGCATCATAGTACTGATGTTCTCTGTTGTTTCTTCAGGATGCAAAGGTGTTCCTCAATTTTAATCTAAGATGCACAGGATAGTAGTCAAAGAATGGAAGAGTGAATGTACCCCATAACACATAGTAGAAATTTCCTATTGATGTTGAAGATATTTTATTGATGCTATTTCTTTATTTGTTCCTAATATGCTCCTGCCAGAGTAATGTTCTGTTCACTTGGATACTCTAGACCAGGGGTGCCCAAATAGAACAAACAAACAAATAAATAAATGTAGCACTATCACACTTATATACTTCCCCATTGCGCTTAGTGCATTATCTGGGTGATTCACAAGTTAATTAGCATTTTGCCCCCAACATGCTGGGTACTCATTTTACCGACCTTGGAAGGATGGAAGGCTGTGTCAACCTTGAGCCCTGGTCAGGACTGAACTCACAACCTTTTGGTTGTAGTAGAGCAGTTTAACCACTGCACCATCATGGCTCTCCAATGTACATTTGATACAAATGTATCAAATGTACATTTGATGTAGATGCTTTGACCTCCCATTATTTTGTTAATGCTTAGAGACCCTTTAGTGTTTGAGAACCAAGACAATAGAAACAGCCGAAAGCTTGGCTTAACACATCTTTATTGCATGATGGTCAGGGGGAACATGTGGTAATGGCGGACGAACAGCTCAATATATACAGTGGCTATACATTTGAATGTGGCTCCTCGATAGCCCATTGGCTACTGTCTGCGTGACGTCACTCTCCGTCACACCCTTCTTGTCCAGGTGAGGTAGTGGCGGGAATCTTCCCGTGGCTGCAGGTATTTGGGGAATTGGAACCATGTGAGCTAGGCGCTCGCTATTGCCCCTAGTGGTCACTAGCTCGCGTCCTCATATGGAAGGTTACATTGTTACAGCTGGTGATTGTTATATCCACTCATTCGAGTGTTACATTACTTAAAGGCACAATACTCCAAACACAACATCCCTCCCCCCTAGGATGAGACGAAGTCTCTCATCCAATATGGTTTACTGCAAGAACGTTTTGGGCGCAAGGCTGGCTGGCTTGTCTGGGGGCGCTATCACTTCTGTGTTCCCTGGTCTCTTGTCCTGCAATGGGAGAGGGAGACTCGTTAGCGACTCGCCGAGGTTCTGCGGTTTTTGGGGTAGGGGTAAACTCCATTGTGGGAAAACCGGGGGCATTGGGGGCTAACGAAAAACCCCGCTTCTCGCTTGGACGGGTGGGGGACCACTCCGAAAACCCCCCCGGTTTTGTAACTCAAAATCAAAATCATCTTCTGGGATATCTGTGGGGGCATCCTGCAGGATATCTGCGGGGACAAACTTATTCCCTTCCCCCTTGGTGGGGACCACTGGCCCCCCTCTCCTCCCCCTTGGGCTGAACGGGTGGGGGAGAACCCTAACGCTGAATCCTGTTTCGCACTTTCCGCGCTCTGGTTGCCGGGAACCCGGCGTCGGAGCTGGTCTGCGTGCCGCCTCCAGAGTAGACCTGTGCTGGTCTCCACGCAGTACGACACGGGACCCGTTTGCCCAATGACTACTCCCGGAACCCAGGCTGGCCCTGCGCTAGCGTAGTTTCTGCAATGGACCGGGGCGCCTATTTCAAAACTCTTCGTGCCCGCTATCCCGATGTTCCTCCCAGTGTCTTCTACTCTGGTAGGGTCTAGCCTTGTCAGTACCGTAGTCAGCTTTCTGCGCATTAGGAGCTCTGCGGGCAAATAGCCTGACGCTAGGGGGGTCACCCTATACCCCAGCAAAAATTGGCACAACTGCAGGTTCAAGTCCCCGGGACCCATGCGCCTCAGTGCGTCTTTGGTGGTACGCACGAGGCGTTCTACCTGGCCATTCATCGCCGGGTGAAAAGGCGCGGAGGTGATGTGCCGGATGGCGTTAATGTCAATGAATGCCCTGAATTCGGCGGATGTGAAGCAACTTGCGTTATCGCTCACAAGTGTATCGGGTATGCCGAACGAACTGAACACCTTGCGCAATTGTTTAATGGTTGCGGCTGAGGAGGTGTTTGCAACTGGGATAACCTCTAACCACTTGGAATAAGCATCCACTATAAGGAGAAAAAGCGATCCTCTGAAAGGGCCCGCGAAATCAATGTGCACGCGAGACCACGTCCCCTTTGCCGCATCCCATTCCCTGTGCGGAAGTCGGGGCTCCTCGGGCCGGGAGCTTTGGCAACTCTCGCAAGTGCCCACCATGTGCTCGATATCAGCGTCCAACTGGGGCCACCAGAAATAGCTCCTGGCCAGTGCCTTGGAGCGGACAATCCCTGGATGGCTGACGTGCAGCAGCTTGAGCACCCTTGCTCTCAGGGATTCAGGGACGACCACCCGCTGGCCCCACAGGAGGCAACCCCTCTCCATGGACAGTTCTAACCTTTTCCTAAAAAATGGAGCAAATTCCGCCGCTGGGGAGGACGTTGGCCACTCTTTCTGCACCCATGAACTAACCAGGGCCAACGTCTTGTCTCTGCCCATCGCCTTGGCGATCTCTGCGGGCACTATGGGGGGTGAATCCAGGACCTCTATCATGAGCACTTGGTGGTCACATTCCACCTCACACGCGGGGCTGCCCATGTGGGGCAGGGGTGACCTCGACAGGGCATCCGCGTGGCTTATGTCCTTTCCAGGGCGATACACCAGCGCGTTCTGGTACGCGTTTAAAAAAATGGCCCACCTGAGCATTCTAGGGGATAGAATCTGTGGTGTGGGCTTGTCTGCGGTGAAAATGCCTAGCAGGGGCTTGTGGTCGGTCACGATGGTGAAGGGGCGGCCATAGAGGAAATCGTGAAACTTCTTCGTCCCAGCAATTATCGCTAATGCCTCCCTGTCTGTCTGTGCGTAGTTATGCTCTGCCTTAGACGGGGACCTGGAGTAGAACGCCACCGGGGCTTCCCGCCCGTTTTCCAACACGTGGCACAGGACCGCCCCCACCCCCACTGGAGACGCATCACATACCAGAACCACTGGTTTCTTGGGGTCAAAATGGGTTAGTATGGTGTCTGAGGATAAGAGTTGTTTGAGCTCATTGAATGCCCTCTCCTGACTCTTGCCCCATCGCCACGCCTCGTCTTTTTTTAGCAATTTATGAAGCGACTCCACTACCGACGCCTTCCTAGGCAGGAAGGAATGGTAGAAGTTTAAGAGCCCCAGGAACGACTGCAATTCTGGCTTGGAGGTGGGGCGAGGAGCATTCTGAACGGCGGCCACCTTTGATTTGGAGGGTTTTATGCCAACAGGGGTTACCCGGAAACCCAGGAAATCAACCTCTTTTGCAAAGAAGATGCATTTGTCTTTCCGCAGCCTCAACCCCGCCTTTTCAAATACCGTCAGTACTTTGTCTAGCCTCTCAGCCAATTCTGACTCACTCCCCCTGTTATCAATACGTCGTCAAAATATGGCAAGACCCCCTCCAGACCCTTCAAGAGACGTTCCACTCGGCCTGGTGCCGAGTTCACGCTAAACTGTAGGCGCGTCACCTGAAACGCCCCTTTGTTGGTGACTATCGTCTGCGCAGCAGCAGCAGCTGGGGTTACTGAGAGCTGCTGATAAGCCTGCGCCAGGTCAAGCTTTGCAAAACACTTTCCCCCATGTAACCTGGCCAACAGGTGGCTGACTACCGGCACCGGATACGCATTTGGGCGTATCGCCTTATTAATGGTACATTTGTAATCAGCGCAAATATGAACCTCCCCATTGGCCTTAAGCGCTGTTACAATCGGAGTTTCCCACTCCGCAGAATCAACAGGAACTAGGATCCCCTGGCCCACCAATTTGTCCAGTTCCGCCTCTATTTTGTCCTTAAGTGCAAAAGGCACCCTTCGCGGTTTGAGTCTTATTGGGCGGACCTCCGGGTCCAGGTCGAACGCAACTGGGGGCCCATTGAATTTTCCGAGTCCCTTCTTGAACACTTCGGGATGCGCGTTACACACCTCCTGTATTGGGTCAGTCCCAACGGCATGCACCCCCCCCCCCAATGAACAAACCCAGGGGCTTAAACCATTGAGTCCCGAGGAGGCAACAACTCCCCCCTTTGAGAACAACCAGGGGAAGTTCCGCGGCGTGTTGCTTGTATTGGACCTTGAATTTTCCCACCCCCAACACCGGAATGCTATTTCCCTGTACGTCCCGCAGCGTAGACCTCAGTGCTTTGAGCTTGGGCCGCACGTTGGGGGAAATTCCCAAAAACTCCCTCTGGGAAATGATGGAATATGAGGAACCCGAGTCTATCTCCATCTTAACGGGGACCCCTTGCACCAGTACCTCTACAACATAACGTGGGTGTCCTAAGGACACGCTGTGGACCGCCATGTCGTCGTCGCTGTCATCGGAGATGCGGCCCACGCTGTCCTGCTTCCTCGAGGGCTGGACGCCCTCCTGCTTCTTTGGTGAGCAGTCTGTTGAGCCCTTCCGGTCTCTGCACCGTTGTCTGCAAACCTTGGCTATGAGGCCTCGGCGCCCGCAGTTGTGGCACTCCGCCTTCCTGAACGGACACTTGCTGCGGTCGTGGGATGCCCCGCAGCCATCGCAACGCCGGCCGTCCTTCCACACCTTCTGGATGTCCTCATCCTCGCTGCTCTCCATGGAGGAGTGTGGTGCCCGCCTGGCCGCTTGCACTGAGCCCGCTGCCTTGTTGGGTTGTGGGGGCCTTGTCCTGAACCCCTTAACCCCGGCCCTCGTGGCTTCCGCCGCCTGCGCCTCCTTCACGACCTCTTGCAACATCGGGGGCGGCTCTTTGTTCATCAGCTTTCGCTGGACCTCTTCGTCCCACAGGCCGCACAGCATGCGGTCCCTGAGGGCGATTTCCAGGTTCTCCCACTTGCATGGGCCGGCGGCCAAACGGAGGGCCGCTGCAAAGGCAGCCACGGACTCACCAGGCGCCTGGACTCTCTTCCAGAAGGCGTCCCGAGCCGAAAACATTGAGACCGAGGGCTGGAAATGGTCCCACATCTCTTTCAGGAGCTGCTTGACCGGCACTTCGCTCACATTTCTTGGAGACACCAGGTCCACCAATACCTTCATGGCCGGGAACCCGAGCATCCTGATGAGGATGGCCCTTTTCTTCCCCTCATCCGAGATGTCGGACACCATCAGTGCGCTTTGGAAATCCATCTCGAACAGTTCCCATTCTTCCGGTTTGTTGATGTTGAAACCGGCCTGTGTTGTCTTGATTCCGTGGGGATCCATCATCCCACCTTCGTCGCCAATTTAGTGTTTGAGAACCAAGACAATAGAAACAGCCGAAAGCTTGGCTTAACACATCTTTATTGCATGATGGTCAGGGGGAACATGTGGTAATGGCGGACGAACAGCTCAATATATACAGTGGCTATACATTTGAATGTGGCTCCTCGATAGCCCATTGGCTACTGTCTGCGTGACGTCACTCTCCGTTACGCCCTTCTTGTCCAGGTGAGGTAGTGGTGGGAATCTTCCCGCGGCTGTAGGTATTTGGGGAATTGGAACCATGTGAGCTAGGCGCTCGCTATTGCCCCTAGTGGTCACTAGCTCGCGTCCTCATACGGAAGGTTACATTGTTACAGCTGGTGATTGTTATATCCACTCATTCGAGTGTTACATTACTTAAAGGCACAATACTCCAAACACAACAGACCCTCACCTTGATTTTATGGGCTGTCTTAAGGTGATATAATAGCTCCCCCGGTAGCATAGTGTTTAAGGCACTAGGCTTGGAGACCAGAAATACGGGTTCGATTCCCAAGAGCTGCACGATGGGGGACATGAAAGGAGCCTCACTTGGGCGTCCCCTGCAAAAATCTTTTCAACCCAGAGTAATCTCTAACACAAAAATAAACGAACGAGGTGATATCATACAAACAATGCACAATTGCTGTAACTGAAGCACAATGCCGACCAAGTATACCAGAACTGGCTAGTCCTCCAGTTTTTGAGAGAAGCCCTTATGTTCTCTCTTCATTTTGAAGTTTTAATTAATCCAGGCATTCAGCCTCCACCTCTTAATTTCTTGCGCACAATCTGTTTTTTGGCTAGTTAATGTGTTTGACGAGGCTTTTTACATTCTGAAATCCTCATACTTAAGGAAGAATGTAATTATTATTTTATGTTTCAAAGGAACATTACAGCAGTAGAAGTCAGATTTGAGTCGTGGCAGTCTTGATAATGTCTCTTTGAAAAATAAACTTTAATGTTATTATACAACAATGTTATTATGTTACAGTCCCCTTCATATAGGTTTAGAATATAAAGAAAAGGGACATCTACACATTTTTAGAAAATGCTACAAAGCTTTCACATGTGAGATGTTGCTTTTCATCAGCTTCAGCTTGACAACATAATTGCAACAGAGGTGTAGGGGACATTTTGGTGAGTCTAAAATTATTTTGTAATTTCTAATAGGAGGGAAAGTCCATTAAGAAGCTTATAGTCTGGATGCAGCTTGGAAAGCAATTTTAACTCCGTTCCTTTACTCCAGTGACGTTAACAACATAAAATATAATGAAGGCATTATTTTGCACAGACTTTTTATTTTGCTCATTATATCCAAAAGTTTTGAATGACTGAGATGTTCTGCATTTTAACTATCTATCCACTCAAAGAGTCTCTGTGGAGAGGTGGGTGTGAAATTTCTGTCAGAGTCAAAGGTTTCCCCAAGTAAGCCATCGAAATGAAATACACTATGGAAAATTTTAAGCATGGAAATGTTTACAGGCTGGAATAGAGGGAATTTTGGTTTGTTTCATAAGCAGCGGAATTTCTCTATTGGAAAGGTGGAAGGCTGAGTCATCCTTGTGCCTGTCAGGATCGAAGTCAGACCATGAGCAGAATTTTGGCAGCTTATGCATGAGGGATTTTAATATCTTCATGCACAAGGGGACAGATGATGAACCTCGTTTGCAAAGTGTGATGTGCTGTTGACATGCATTCAACTGAATTACAACATTTGTCCGTGTATAGCAATACAGTCCTAATGAGTTGTGAATGGCAGGTAAAAATGGCAACACATCTCATAGACCAGGGGTTTCCAACCTATGGCCCACAGGCCAGACCTGGCCCATGATGCCATTTCATCTGGCTCGTTGCCATCTCCGCCACACTCAGAAGTGGAAGCTGGTGTGTTTACATCAGCCATAAAACATGCATGCAGCTGTCGTAAATGTGGAAGTGGGCACATTTATGACAGCTGTAAATGCACCTGCTTCTGCTTCCAACAGCATGGTCTAGCCCACTCAGCTGCCCGGAGGCGTGATCAGGCCTGCGGCAGAAAAAGGTTGGCCACCCCTGTTATAGACGTTGCAACTGCAGTGTATGCTATACATGCAGCCCATGCAAACCCCACACATGTTGCAAAAGCAAGACAAAGATGGGCAAAAAGGTATATATTAAGTCCACAGGTGCTGTGATTTCTTTTTGCCATTGTGTTGATCAGAGATTAAGACAGACTAAAACTGATTAAGAAATCCAAGAGTCCTTTTTACTGATGTTATGAAGGTATCTCCCTTTCTGGTGAACTGTAACCATAACATGGTCTCTTTTTATTTCTTGCATGTCAGAAAACCATCTGGCAAGAACAAATTTCATACGTTTTCCTTTTAAAAGTCCTCTTACGCTTAGAGATCACTTTTGACTGCTTTTTTTTTAGGTCTCAGTTCTGATCTCCCAGTCTCTTGCTAACTTAGAGGGGACAGTTATTTTCTTTTGAGTTGTTATTCCTGATTCCAGGACCTCTCTGATAATTTTTGACATGTTCTAGTCATACCTGTCAAGCACGGCTCTGGACAATACGGAGCCTGCACAGAACGGTTCTATGCAGGTCCCTTCTATGCATGCGTAGAAGCCTTCTATGCATCTCCTTCTGCGCAGAACCCTTCTACGCATGCGTAGAAGGGTTCTATGCATGTGTAGAAGGCTTCTACGCATGCGTAGAAGGGTTCTACACATGCATAGAAGGGACCTGTGCAGAAGGGGATGTGCAGTAACTACTCCCCCCCCGTCAAATTACGGGATGGTGGCAGCTCCGGGCAGGAAAGGAGGAAATCGGCGCTAAATTGCGGGAAATCCCAGCCAATACAGGATACTTGACAGGTATGGTTCTAGATATGTTTACTTCTGAATGTTGTCAATTTGGCTATCCATCTCAGCTTTAGAGCACAGTCATATGCCAGATATCCTTTTGAGCAGCTGCTCACACATAATGATTTATTTTAAAAACTGAGTGGTCAGTACATTGCCACTGCTTAGAAATTTTAATGCCTCCTAAAGAAATAGAGAGCATGGTGGGGGAAGGAATTATAGAAGGCAAAGTGAGTATATGAAGCAGAGCAGCAGTATCCATCCAACAGCTTATGGATTTTAAATGTTTTAGTTATTGGAACTGATTGCAACCTCGCCATCATTGCATGATAATCACTCAGTTTTGGAGCAGGCCAGGTTAATGCCAACCTTATAGCCTACTGAGTGGGATGTAAAAATTGAAGAAAAACATAATAAAGATGATGGCAATGATGTTGATGAAGCGTGGAGTTTAGAACTGTTCTTTAGAGAGTGGTCTTTCTTTCTTTCTTTCTTTTCTATTTAATTCAAACTTTATTATGGTCAATGATCAGTGCAGTAAAAAGGGTTTAAGTGCATGGAATAGAGTCAAAATGCACCACCACAAACACATTTGTTTAAGTTTAAACAAAATAGAATAAAATCAGATCTTAAAATGTATGCTACATTTTGGACAGATAGCTGATTTAAAAGGAATAAAACAGCACATAAAACAGTATAAAAGTACAAAAGTTTAAAAGTTACAGTCACAGTAATAAAATAAGGATAAAAATGTCTGCACACAATGGACGCAGCACACATCAGCAGGATACAAAACAGGATCACAAGTGCAAAATAAAAATAATTACAGTTGGTTTTTAACCTGTCCCCACTGTAGTTGGTTCTCTTTAATACTTCGTACCTAGGTTGCCCTCCAGGAAAATAAGGCAACAGCGGCCAACAGGTCAGTGATTCTATCTGAGAGCATGGTTCTAAACATATGATTATTATTCAGCTCAATTTAAGGGAAGGCAGCAGTAAGGTCACATCTAAGGTTATCATAAAACTGGCATTCTAGGAGTACGTATTCAGATGTCTCCACCTTCCCAGGCTTTTGGCTAAGATCAAGTGTAGTATCTGATCGCTTTCTTTCTTTCTTTCTTGTGATGCAATAGTTAAGCTGCTATACGGCAACCAAAAGGTTGTGAGTTCGATCTTGATCAGGGATCAAGGTTGACTCAGCCTTCCATTCATCTGATATTGTTAAAATGAGGACCCAGCATGTTGGGGGCAAAATGTCAATTAACTTGTGAACCACCCAGAGGGTGCATTAAGTGCTATGGGGTGGTATATAAGTGTGATTGTGTTGATTTATTTAACTTTTTTCTTTCCTGTTAAGTAGAATAAATGACATAGTGAAACAATAATGCTTCCGCCTGGCATGGTATATCTAATATTTTATATTTGTACATACTGGACATTAGTGACAAGTTTCAAACGTTCATGCAATCCAAAGCAGAATAGCATCATGACATTGAAATAACTCATTTCCTTTGAAGTTTTATGTATTTTACTCCAATTGATTTAGTGCAACATCCAAGACAAGGTACCAAGAGACCTCCAATGCATCTCCATTCTATCTAGAATTGTACTGCATCAGTTAGGGGACTAATTTAAAAAAGTAGACTTGATGAAAATATAGGAAGGGGTTTCTCTGTTGTGCATACATCACAGGTAACACCACCCACAGCTGTATTTCAGCATAAATTAAATGTTTACAGTAGCTACAGAATGGGGTAAATAGCAGTGCATTAGAATAACTGTAGCCCTTGCACTGTGCCATTCAGAATCATCCACCCATTAAACCCTTCAAAAGAGATTTTATGGAGCACTCTAAGTCAGACATACCTGTATATGACTGTCATAATTTGAGTCGACCCAAACCTCACTGAAAAGTAGGCAAATAGTAAGATATATGCCAGTGTAGACATACTCGGTGTCTCTTTCAACCCAGAGTAATCGCTGACATGAAATTATTATACCCTACTAGTCTTTAACAGAAAACCCATGAGGTTAGAAAATAACCCAGAAAGCACTCATTTATTTTTTGCCTATTATGTTTTGTTTTTAACCAACCTGGATAAAGGCTAAAGTAGTCTTTAAAAAATCACTACACCTCATCTGCATTCCCCCACCCTATTTAATATATTTTTACATAATGTAAAGGAAATTTCAATGTACTTTTCAAAGATACAGATTTTTGGTCATGTACATTCATTTGTATGTAACAAAAACGTAAAAGAAAAAACCCCACAAGACCTGTTTCCTCCTGATGAAGTTAAAAAGAAAGACACACAATTGCTTTGCAAGCCACCAATTGAATAGTGCACTTCCAAAATTTGATTAGTTAGAATTTATTTTCTCTTCTTAATCTTAGGGCTTGACTACATGGTCAAATACATTTCAGTTTCCTCCTCTTATACAACTGGTGAATCCGAAGGTTTTTCAAACTGCCTGCATGATGCAAAGACTGGATCAAACCAATCCTTAGCTTTGTTTTTCCTCCCAAAATGGCTTTTTTCTTGAATCCCTGGGGACTTCTTCTTTTTTTCAAACTGGAAGGCTTTCATCGGATTTTTTGTCATGCAAGCAGTTGTTTTGATGTATAAAATCATAGAGAGGTGTGTCTGTGTATGTTGGTCTGGTAATATAGGCAACCTGACATGATGTTTAAGGACTGAAGTGAAACCTTCCCCAATGATTCTCCCCCCCCCCCCCGCAAAAAAAGAAACCCCAACAACAACACAACAACCCTGAATTTTTATTTTTATTTAATTTTCAGGAATTAATAAGGCTAGTGCTGACATATTGTATTAATGCAGGGGTGCCCAAACCTTTTGGGCTGTGGACCAATCTTGTTGTTCAGGGAGCCGGTCACTTTGTCCCACACACCAGATCCATCCCCCAACACCAATTCATCCTACCTGTGAAGCCCTCACTGCTCCCCGGAGCAGAAGTAAAACGGGCCCATACAGATGCGTTTTACTTCTGCTTCAGGGAGTGATGAGGGCTTTGCAGGCAGGATGAATTTGTGTCAGGGGCTGGATCTGGCCCACGGGCCATAGTTTGGACACCCCTGTATTTATATATCAGAAAATCTGTAGTCAGTTCTGCATTAAAATGCAAAGAGCTAAGGCAAAGTGAAAGCTTTGAGAACTGCTTCTCTTCCCTTCCTTTAGTTCTTGTTTTTCTTAATGCAGAATTGGTGATCTCTATTCTGATATAGCAAGACACTATATCAGGGCTAGCCTGAGCTAGAGTGAGTGCAGAAGCCTAGTTTGTCTGTTTGCTAGCTTGTAGTCTGGTTGGTCTACGGATGATGGCAGATGACAAAGGGTCGGGCTAGACTAGTGGTTGCGAACTTATGGCATGCATGCCAGAGGTGGCACTCGGAGCCCTTACTGTGGGCACCCATGCAGTCACCTCAACACAGTTTGCCCTGCCCCTCTGCCCAGCAGCCCAGTGAGAGCACTTCCTCCCTTCCCCAGCACAGAGTTCACCCCTCCCCTCTGCCCAGCAGCCCAATGGGAGCATTTTCTTCCTCCCCTGTTGCTGTATTGGCACTTTGTGATAAATAAGTGGGTTTTTGGGTTGCAGTTTGGGCACTCAGTCTCTAAAAGGTTCGCCATCACTGGACTAGACTGTGCAACTGAACAACAAAAGCCAGGTGACAGCAGATTAAATGGGTCTGTATGGAGGAAGAAATGAGTGTTTCAGGCTGTCTGTTTCTGCTAGGTGATATTCATATGAAAATATCCAATGGGATTTACCATTCCTGAGATAAGTGTGGGTTGTATTACAGCTCAAATGATGCAGTCTGTGTGTCGGGGTAGGAAGATCAATGGCTAATCTGAGAAAGTGGGACTTTCCTGTAGATGGCAGCCTGTGTGAGTGTGGAGAAGAACAAACTATTGCTCATATGATACAATGCACACAATTCCCCTCAACATGCACTTAGGAGGACCTTATATTGACAAGAGGAAATGCTGTTGAAGTGGCCCGATATTGGGCAGATGTCATCCAGTTCCTGTTTGTTTTATATATGTTGATTTTAGCTTTGTATGCTATTATATGCTTTGTGGTGCCTCTGACACAAATTTTAAAAAAATAAAGACAGAATGATGCAGTCATAAAAAAAAACATAAGAACAGCCTTGCTGGAACAGGCCACAGCCCATCCAGTCCAGCATTCTGTCTCACACAGTGGCTCACCATTTCCTTCAGGGTATTCCCAAGCAGATGCCTTCACCTGCTTAGGATTCCCTGGAAATGGCATTGAGAGATATCCTGTCTATCTCTCCAACCCGAAGGTTGTCCTTAAGTATCCATAATTATAGCCATTGATACTCTTGTCCTCCATGAACTTGTCTAATCCTTTCTTAAAGCTGTCAAGACTGACAGCTGTCACCACTTCTTCTGGCAGGGAGTTCCATTTACCAGTAATCCTCTGGGTGAAAAAATACTTTCTCTTATTTGTTTGAGAACTAGTACCCAAAAGTTTCATCGAGTGTCCCCTAGTTCTAGTGTTATGCGATAGGGAAAACAGTTTTTCCTTATCTACTTTGTCCACACCGTGCATGATTTTATAAACTTCAATCAGGTCACCTCTTAGATGTCGTCGTTCAAGAGTGAAGAGGCCCAACCGTTGCAGCCTCAGATGGTAAGGAAGGTGTTCCAGTCCCCTAATCATTCTGGTTGCCCTCCTCTGCACTTTTTCCAGCTCCATAATATCCTTCTGGAGGTATGGCGACCAGAACTGTACACAGTATTCCAGATGGGGCCTCACCATAGATTTATAAAGAGGCAAAATGACACTTGCTGACTTATTTTCTATACCCTTCCTAATGATCCCTAGCATTGAGTTTGCTTTTTTCACTGCTGAGGCACACTGGGTTGACACCTTCATTGAGTTGTCCACCAGGACACCAAGGTCCCTTTCCTGGTTTGTCGCAGAGAGTTCAGACCCCATCAGTTTATAAATGTAATTGGGGTTCTTTGCCCCAACATGCATCACTCTGCACTTACTAATGTTGAAACTCATTTGCCACTGTTTTGCCCACTCCCCCAGTGTCGAGAGATCCCTCTGAAGCTCCTCACAATCTCTCACAGTTTTCACTACCCTGTATAATTTAGTGTCATCAGCAAATTTGGCTACCTTGCTTTTTACTCCTACCTCTAGATCATTTATGAAGAGGTTGAAAAGCAGGGGTCCCAGTACTGAACCTTGGGGGACCCCACTCTTTACTTCCCTCCACTTGGAGAAGTGTCCATTTAGTGCTACCCTCTGTTTCCTGTCCCTTAGCCAGTTGCTGATCCAGGACAAGACCTGTCCCTTTATTCCATGACTGGTAAGTTTATTCAAGAGCCTTTGGTGTGGGACCTTGTCAAAAGCCTTCTGAAAGTCCAGATAAACAATGTCAACTGGATCCCCCTTATCCACATGCTTGTTGACACTCTCAAAAAATTCCAACAGATTAGTGAGGCATGATTTGCCCTTGCAAAAACCATGTTGGCTCTCCTTTAGCAGCGCCTTCTCTTCTATGTGCCTATTAATTCTATCTTTTAGGATGGTTTCCATCACTTTACCTGGGACACATGTCAAACTGACAGGTCGGTAATTTCCTGGATCACCCCTGGATCCTTTTTTGAAAATTGGTGTTACATTCGCTACCTTCCAGTCATCAGGCACAAAGCCTGATTTGAGGGAAAGATTATATATTTTGGCTAGGAGATCAGCAATTTCATCTTTAAGTTCCCTGAGAACTCGTGGATGGATTCCATCTGGTCCTGGTGATTTGTTAGTGTTTAGCTTAACAAGACATGCAAGGACCTCCTCCCTGGTTATTTCTATCTGGCTTAATTCTTCGGTTTCCCTCCCTACGAAGATAGGCTCTGTTTTGGCATGTGGCCTCTGTCTTCTTCAGTGAATACTGAAGCAAAGAATTCATTGAGTCTCTCTGCAATCTCTGTTTCCTCTTTAATAACCCCTTGCCTTCCATTGTCATCTAATGGTCCAATGGCCTTCCTAGTTGGGTTCTTACTTCTAATGTACTTAAAGAAGTCTTTGTTATTTCTCTGAGTATTATTAGCTATACGCTCCTCAAAGTCTTGCTTTGCTTTCCTGATTGTTGCCTTGCATTTGTTCTGCCAGAATTTATGTTTCTGCCTGCTGTCCTCATTCGGACAAGCCTTCCATCTTCTAAATGAGCTTTTCTTGCTCTTGATCGCTTTCCGAACAGCTCCTGTAAGCCACATCGGAGTCCTCTTGGACCTGGCAGTGCCCTTTTTCCTTTTGGGTATGCATTCCAATTGAGCCTCTGTTATTGTTTTTGTAAACAGCCTCCATGCCTCTTGGAGTGTTTGGACTCTCTCAATTTTCCCTTTCAGCTTCTTTTTTACTAGTTTCCTCAACTTTGGGAAATTTCCTTTTTGAAAATTTAAGGTCTCTGTGTTAGATTTTATCAGTGACTTGCGGTCTATGTTCAAGTTAAACATAATTGAGTTGTGGTCACTGTTCCCTATTGGATCAGTCACATTAACATCTTGCACCAGATCCTGAGTATTACTCAGGATCAAGTCAAGGATTCTTGTACCTCTAGTTGGGTCTTCAACCATCTGTCCCAGGGAACAATCATTTAGCATATCTAGGAACTTTATCTCTTTATCATGTGCTGAACAACAGTTCACCCAGTCTATGTGAGGGTAATTGAAGTCCCCCATTATAACCAGGCTTCCCTTCTTGGATGCCTCCTTTACAACATTCTCCAACTGCCAGTCTCCCTCAAGAGTTTGGGTCGGAGGCCGATAGTATATGCCTACTGTTAGACCATCCTTGTGGCCTGGTACTCTTACCCACAGAGCTTCTAATGGTGACTCCAAATCACCTAGATATTCCAATTCATACGATTTTATCACTTCTTTGACATACAAGGCCACACCACCTCCCACTTGCCCCTTCCTATCCTTCCTGTACAGTTTGTAGCCTGGGATAACTGTATCCCATTGGTTATCATCCGTCCACCAGGTTTCAGTGATACCAATAATATCAATATTCTTATTTATTGCTAAGTATTCCAGCTCCCCTATTTTGTTCCGGAGGCTTCTAGCATTTGTATACAAGCATTTATATATGCTTTTCTGACACAGTCTTTTGTGTCCAGTTGCATTGTTAGACTGCCTCTTGCATCCTTCTGCTAGAATGCTAGTGACTAGCTCCTCGCTCTGCTCAGTAATTTTTGCATCCTCCTCACTACTCAAGTACACACTTTCCCGAACCGGATGCTGCCCAGCTCCTGTCAGTCTATCACTGATTCTTTAATATTTATTTGTTTGTTTTGCTTACCTTTCTCTAATACAATCTTGCAAATTAGTACTGAAACTGTCATATTTAGGTTGCAATCTTGGGTCCCCCAAGAGGCCAAAAGATATTTAGGCTTTCTATGTTGAGAGATAAGAAGGTTCCATCCTTAACCATAAATTTAACTTTGTTGAAACCCATTCCACATTGATGTCATTCAAGGCAATAAAGGGACAAGTCTCTGTATATCTTGAAGCAGGACAATAGAAGGACTATTGACTAATTGATTGACTATTCTGGCCTTTGGCTATAAAGAGTCAAGGTGGTAGTTCTCCCTGCCTGGGAATGAGACAAGAAACACTGTTTTCTCCACCCTTTTAGCCAATTGATTTGAACTCAACAGGGTTTCAGATAAGACAGTCCCCTTCACCTCCAAAGCTAGTCCACCTTTGGTAAGATGTTCTCCCCATGCCACTGGATTGTTGTGAGAAAAACCATGTAGACACTGAACTTGCCATTCCTTCAGTGTTATAGTTCTCTGTAAAGATAAGGAAAACTCTCACTCCTTAAGGATTAATTTTGACTACATGAAATATGGAATTACTGATGCCAAGGGATAATGAGAAATGAGCTTGGCTGCTTAGGGATTGTGTATAGCCTTAAGTAATCTGGTTGTTGCTGTCTCAGTCTCCTAGTAATCCATCTTTGTTTCTATCTGTATTTCTCTCTGCTGCGTGAGTCCCCACTGAAACAGAAAAGAGAAAATCCATGTATCCCGATGTCTCTTCAAGCCCCTTTTTTTTTGATTGACCTGCTTTCAGTCTTTGTGTGTCACAGTCTGCTAATTCTTTATTCAAGTATTTATGGTACATTCATTAGGAATTCATCAAAGACAAGATGAACTGGCAGAAATTCTACTGATGTCCATACAGTATAAGCATGAGTCTAGGAATATGAAAGGAAGGGAGACCTTTACCTATGATCTTTTTACAAATATTTACAACATTTTAGAAAAGTGATCGACTAAGTTGTTAATGTTGTCTGTTTTTTCATAGCACATGACTTCCCTACCTTACACATTCTGTTTTAGTATGCTTTATTTCATGACTAGTTATTGAAAAGATAAGCATGGACTCTTATCATTGTCGCCATTGTCATTGTTGTCAGCATCATTGTCATCGTTGTCGTCGTCTGCAACTCATATCCTAAAATGCATTTTTTCCTGAAGCAAGAAAAATGCAATTGGCGTGAATTTGTTTAAGGTGGATCTCAGCTTGCCATGAAGTAACCCACACACTATGATCACCAAGCCATCTCCTGTGGCACACACAAAATTAGACATGCAGGATTTAACACCGGGACTGCAATGGATTGCCACAGCTTTAAGGATATTGATAAGGTGCACCTTCACAGCCAGTCCATTTGGCATGGCCTCTTTTACCTCCATGACCATTGGGAATCAGAAAGTGGTTCTTCCTCCGCTTTTTTTTCTGTCTGGCCCAATATGATGGTTTCCAGTGGCATTTCCTCCACTGAGGGGGTCCATCACCCCACCCAAATGGGCTCATCCACTTGTAGCAATTGGCCCCTTTAGGGTGTCAGGTTATTTACCATCACAAAACACTTGGTGTTGAGTCACTGGTTGTACGGTCAGACATGTGCATGGACTCTATCTGCAAACTAAAGCTAGTCTCAGAAAATACAAATCCCTTTTCATGTATACATTGATACTTATATCTTGATGATTGTTTCAAGATCAGTTGGTGTATCTCAACATTCTGATTTCACAGATGGACTTTTAAAATGCTTTCACAGAGACAATGATGAACTCTGATAAAAAGGGCTGAGGGTTCTATTATGTGTATTTGCATGTAACCTAGTTGTTCACATCAGAAGCAAGGACAGCTCAATCTTTTTATAAAAATGAAGAAGCAAAGCTTTCAAAGTTGCCTGGAGTTCAGGGTGAGGTACAAGGATAGGTCACATTTCATCCAATATGATATGCAGATGGTTGCCTCAGTGACTGAAGGTGATAGTTAGATGTGACATTTTAATGGCCACTCAAATTCTAGTACTTAAACATGTTCACAATAAAAAAATGAGAAAATGGGGGTGGGACACATGGAAAATCAAAGAGAAAATTAAGTAGAAACAGATTTGTGTTTAGAAAAGTATAGCAACTGTTCCATGCAATGTTGTGAGAGCTTCTAGGTATCAGCATAGAAGCCTCTGATTTACATATTCAGGAAAATCATTTTAGAATAAAAGAATTAAAATTTAGAGTAAAGTAAAATAAAACAAAGCTGAATAATCTATGATTGGTTTGCTGTTTATCACACTCCAGAGTAGTAGACCAGTATTCAGGTGCTCTCCAAGGTTTTTCATCTTTTTCTTCCTTGTCTGGGTGGATCAAATTCAACTATATTTGAAGATAAAAATATAGCTTTATTTTCATGATGGTAGTTAGGATCTGTTTTTTCACATGTTGCTGTAAAACCATATGGACGTGAATGTCTTCTCCAAACTCTTACAAAGAAAAAAAATATAGAAGGAGGGGAAAAAGCTGTATTATGGGGAATGAGAACTGAATGCTGGATACATCTATTTGTTTTGTTTTCTAAGGTGATGACATTTATTTTAAATTTTATTCTTTCCTATTTCCAAAACAGATTTTGTTTTCATTTCAAAAATTAAAATCTGGCTAAATCGAGCTAAATCAAAGGGTGGCTAGAATCCTCTCAGTGGTTGTGTAAGATTTATATGCCCTGCTATTACCTAGTTGCAGCTAATTATGAGGTGCTTGGGTGTATCTCAATTGTGTTCCTGATAATGAATTTGACTACACAATAAAATAGGTGTCAATGAACCAATCTAATGAAATTCAGAAACCAGGAGTGACTGAATAGCTCAATGAACTGGACACTTAACTACAGAGCCGGAGTATGGGAGGTCCCCCCCCGGCTGTGTTTCTTGAGAGAAGAGTCAGCCTGCATAGCATTGGGCAAGCTGCACAGCCCCAGAGTGTCATTGGAAGAAGGAGATGGTAAGCTACTTTTGAGTACTCTTGGAAAGGGTTGTTGTGAGTCAGATAGCACACAGTTATTTCACATTATGTCTTTATTAAAAGCATGACTGGTGATGTTTTCATTCATTTCCCATCAAATGTGTGATGGAATAAAGACAGTGCATTAATATAATTTTTGTAAAGTATTGTGTAGAATGAAGAACTGCATATAACATCAGGTGCAAAGCAAGTGTCAACGTTGATTGACTTGGCAAGACATCGGTGGGCTGGGCGTGTGTTCCACTTTAAAGATGGCAGGTGGGAGAAAGCTATCATAGAATGGATACCACTTGACATAAAGTGACCACTTGGAAGGCCAGCAACCAGATGGGAAGACCAGTTCAGGGCAAAGTTCCCAAGGCCCTGGATGAGACTGGAACGGGATCGGAAACAATGGGAGACGATGCTTCGATCTGCCACATCAATCGGAGGAACAGATGCTTTGATGGCTTCTAATGAGGCTGAAGGAAGTTGGCAACAACTGGAAGAAAACAGAACTGAGTAGAGCTCTGGGGAAGAACAAAAACTTTAATGGTAGCAGCAAGATATCTACACCTAAAAGAGAGCATAGAAAGAAAGCAGCAATGGACACTGGGGGAAGGAAAAGAAAGAATCAAACAAAAACAGAACTCTTCAAGCATATTTGACAGTCTTGAAATGTTTTCAGGATGTTTAAAACACAGGGCCTAGCAGGAAACAAGAAAAAATTCTCTGGGACAATTGTTTCAATGCTTATCCCCCCCCTCCATTGAGCCACATGCAATTTCTTCATTTTTAATTAACTCTTTACTCATGTTTATTTAGAATTCCCCTGACCCTTATCTCCAGAGCTTGGGAGTAACAGGTGCCTTTTAATAAATGCATATTAGGTGTGCTATTGGTTTTTTCAGCTAAACAAGCCAAAATATCACCAATAAATGTAGTTCTGGGAAAATCTTATTTGAAAAGTAACATTATTGATGTTTTTCATTATTACGCAGTGTTCTTTATTTGTATGTCCTCTGTAGAAGGCAAATTTGTTTGCACACTCCATAAAAAAGAAACATCCACAAGTCATTAATAAAGAATTTTTCCAGAGACCTTCACGTTCTCACTTTGATGTTAGGTGTTTTGGGACTGCAGTTGCCAGAAAATTTAGGATATAGTCACATGGCTTTATAGTTTGCATTATGGTATGGTCACACAACATAGAAGAAATAGTGCTCTAGCAATCAACCCCAATCTATGCCCAAGCTGGATGTTTTTGATCCAGCACTAGGGTTGCTACTTTTGTGGAGGCTAGGGTTGCTATAAGGGAGATTGTTCCTGTTGGAGCAACCCTTTCTGGTGTAATCAAACACAAACATTTTCCACCATCTGATTGTAACTTCAGTCAATAAAAATAATAGTTAAGCAGAGCCTTCTTGGCAGAATGGCTTTAAATCCACATGGCTGTATTTAGGGGAAGTGTCCACACATATCATCCAAGTTTCTTTTTCCAGTTTGAATCAAAGGCTCCTTTTTGATTAAGTTGCTCCCCCCCCCCCATAGTATTTTTGAAAATAATCTAAGGGAAACTTGAAACAGTACTTTTCAGTTTTGATACTAAGTGAGTGAATGACCTCAAAACTCCGTGAATGAATATCAGCCTCACGTTCACTAGCCCAGATCCAGGAAGAGCTTTATGGCAAGAACAAACATTCTTGAGGGGACAGAAGAGAAAAACCAAATTAGAAGATGGAGGAAGGAGCACACTGGGCAAGGAACAATGTTAAAGGAGGATATAGCTGAGGATTTCAACCTCTCCTACATCACTGAATAGGCTGAGAGTTGGAGTCCCTAAATGCAACACCAACATGCTCAAGTGGGGGCTGCTGGCAGACAACAACATGTGTGAATGTGAAGAGATACATAATCCAGCTCATTTCCTGGTCTGCCAATAGCTGTCAAAGGCATGCACCAATGAGGATTTGGGTGTGGGCAATGATAAAGTAAAGAAAGTGGTTTTATTTTGGCAGTCCAGGGTTGGGTCAGGACATGAAATAAGAAGAGGTTTTGATAAAAAGAGGGGGTGGATAGGCATATGTTATAAAAGTGATTGTGGTGACCTGAAATATGATTCTCAGATGAGAATTTTGGCATTCTTCTTCTCATCCTTTCTACTTGAAAATGTGGCATTGAATCATTTATGCAATCATAATGCCGCACACCTGGGCCCCGCCACCCTCGCCCTAGGACTTGAAAGGTGAGGGGGATGCCCAGTGGAATGCCACCGCCACACACCTGGCCCTGCTGGGGGTGAAGAGGCTTCCCGGCCACGCCACCGGGCGGAGCCCTGGGCCCCGCCCCCCTCACCCTAGGACTTAAAAGGCGAGGGGGACGCCCATCGGAATGCCATCGCCGCACACCTGGCCCCGCTGGGGGCAAAGAGGCTTCCAGGCCCCGCCCTCCCCCTTCGAGGGTCTCTGAAGGCATGGGAATTTGTGGGTGGTTCTAGCTGATTTGTATTTATTGCATTTTTGTATTGTAGTTGGTGTAATACCATGTACTGTTGTGTAATTTTGCATTGTTGTTTTGCTTGTGAAATTGTATTTTGCTTTGTATTGGTGCTATATTGTATTTCTGTACTTTATGCATTGTGAACCGCTTTGGGTTGTCTGCTGGACAAGGAAAGTGGTATATAAGAATAAATTTCAATTCAATTCAATTCAATTTTCAAGCTGTAAACTGTTAATTGTAATATAATGCTGCCACCTCCTGGTGTAGCCACATCGTCATCAGCTGATGACAAACTTATCAGCTGAGCCCAAACCTATCAGCTGAGACATAGCTCACCAGCAGAAAAATAAACAAAACTCAGTTGTTATATAAATCATGCTGTTCAAGCCTAAATAGCTGAGAAGAAATGGGTAAACAAATGATGCCTTTGCTGTAATGCTTTGTTATACTCAAACTTACTTTTAAGAATGAAAACTACTGAGAACAGTAGCAGCTGTGCTAAAATATGCCTTTTAGAGTTTTTCTGTCTCTTGAAACCTGTAGTTTGAAACAATAGAAGATGTGCCTCAATCTGGTTCTTTTAAACATTTTGAAGTTAAAAAACGTGGATTTTAATTGAGATACTTTTATACTTTTGCCATTTTCCATGAGATGTGTTTTATTAATCCTAGAAGACTGTAGATGTGTGCCAAGAAAAGCTATGCTTAAAATTGTCACACCAAAGTTTTGTTCTGCTTTAATAAATATCTTAGAAGTTTTATTTCTGGAATGCCACTCACTTTCATGCAATTAAATAAAAGGAGGGGTGTCCACGAACAGGAATCAAACATCCAAAGTTTTTGCAAGGTTAGGTAAAAGGAAAGGTCTTTCTTGCTGAAAAGCCAGTTGTATCCAACTCTAGGGTTCAGCGTTCATCTCTGTTTACAGCCAAAGTATTTGTAATACTAGAATTTACCTAGAGAGGAAACTATTTTTCTTTCCTCACCCTAAGTTTTAGGTCCAACAGTCGCAATTTCTCTAATATTTTAAATGTAAGTGTGCTATGGAAGTCTACATGAAAACAGATAAAGACTTCTGTTTTGGTAAGCTTTCTTGAAGACTGTTGAATGGTGAGGAGCTAAGGCAATATTACCTTTACATCTTTAGAAATGGTTAAAACCATATGAGTGTGTGTATTAAAGTATTAAGAGTGCTGGATGAGCAGCCTGTGCATCTACAGGTTATAATGATACAAAAGGTGCTTTCCTATGGAATTTGTTAAGTTAGACAGAGGTTTTTTTTTTTTTTTTGGCAAGACAAAAGAAGATGTCTAACTTCTTAGATATGGTATCTGAGAAATGTAAGATTAGCGTCCTTGGCTTGGTAAAGCAGAACTTGGACAATAGTTGCCAAGCTTTAAAGATAAGACACCTAGAGTGTATGATGAGTGGGGAAAGACATCAGACCAGACAAGGGGATGAGCCAAGATCACAGAGATCCTCCCTATGTTCTCACACAGATAGTGACTGGATAATGATGCAATGGGTCCAGCTACAAGAACAAGGCATCAAACTAATTATTCCAGGTAGTTAGATATCTTTTGAGTGGAGGGGCATAGAGCCAAGGCTTGTGATATCAGCATTTTTACTGTATAAAGGCACCAGCCTCAAGCCCAGATGTACAGAGCTTTTCTCATTGGGAAATGAGGGAACAGAAAGAACCCAACCCAGGATAGGTAAATATGTATTCTTGTTCCTTGTGTTACCTCCTCTCTCTCTCTGTTTCTGATATGCTATGTTAACTTAGAAATTGTCTAGATCAGTGGTTCCCAATGTGGGGCCTACACCCCACAGAGGGACTTTAATTCCCAGAAGCCTAAGTCAGTATATTGGCTGATCAGTGATTTGGGGAATTGACATAGGCCTCTGAGAATTGAAGTCAAAACCCAAAGGTTTTGGAAACACTGGTCTAGAATAAAATTTTGCTGCTTACCCATTTGAATGCTTATTTTTGTCTCTGAGATCCTAAAAAGAACCTAAAAAATCCATCAGACCTGTACAGTCTGAATTGGCAACACAGAGGGGATGTATTTAAGCAAATAAATAAAAATTATGCCAAGAGTGGGTGCATTAGTAGACAGATGGAAAATGCAACAGAAGCCAAACACACAAAAAAGGAAAACATGAATGTGGGTTTCAGTACTGTAGCCATTCCTCCACAACCTCTCCAGAACACAAGTGTACTACTGACCCATCAATGATGCTGTCTCCGGATACAAGAAGTATAATGGAAGAATTTAAATTGTAAATATCAATCATAGCTACTTGGGAACCACAAGAGGATGCTGCGCCCTCCTGGCCCTTTCCACCAGCCAGGAGGATAAGAGCCCCCGTGGCCACGGGAGGCTGAAGATGTCGCCACACCGCTGCACCTTCCTTGGCCCTTTCCATCCTCCAGGAGGAGGACAAGAGCAGTGACTTTTGACTTTTGTTTTTGTTGTCGGACTTTCTGTGGGACTTCTCATATGAATGCCGTGGGACTTCGCAAATGAGATTGTTTTCTCTTTTTGTAATGCTTTTTGATACTGTGATGCTGATACTTTTTGATACTGTGGCTTGTGATGATTTGTGATGATGATATGTTGAAATGTTTTTGTATTATGATAATGTGGTACCTTGTAATTGTAACTGTGTATT